>OX104124.1:7774492-8374492 GCA_944474755.1 Limnoperna fortunei | reverse complement strand
AAATATCCAATCAATCAATCAATCTAGTTTTATCTGGGGAGGTCACAGGAGAACCTCTTAAAACCCTCTGAGCTTTGGCAGTGTTCATTAAGGTCAAAGTCGAACAGAGCATGATGTCGGGCTCGAATTCACAAGCATTGCGTACTTTATAGCCTTCTACCTATTTTGGTATTAATTGGATATCATACCGTTTAGTTTGAATGCTAACACATTATTTATGCGAATTAATAACAACACTTGGACTATTGATTTAATAAATACAAATCTTTAATATATTTTTTTAAGAATTGTAAGTTTTCATTAAGTATTTTAATACACGCTTAAAATTTATTAAAGAAATTAAAAGACCGTGTGCACAATAATATACTTTAGTCTTGTTTTATTTCAGTTCTGAGTATCGCTTTTAAAAACCTGAACTAGAGAATTATTGTTAATTTTGTTCATTAGAATAACCAAATACAATATAGGCCGTGTACATGTCTGTGAAGTGTATTTACAATGTATTACTCGTGTACACATGCGCAGGGGCAATGTTCGTGGTGTATTCGAACCAGTAAAAACTAAAAGAAGTCCGATTTTCACATTCCTTTATTCAAATATATATTGATTTATTTCGTTTTATGATGTAAAAACCTTATACACTTAGATAGAATAAACAAAAACAATGTCACGCTGGAGAAACCATGCTTCAGTGTTACTAACTGGCTAAATATGTATTTGCCCTGGTATTGATTCCAGGTTGGCTCTATAGGTCCCGAGACCCGTAGGGTCCAGGGCCAATACGACTGACCAATAATCGATAAAAAAGCCAATACAGAGGCCAGTTAGTAACTATTTTATTTAAATAAAGCAAAATTCGTATTGCTAGCCTGTATGAACAGTCCTTATGACTAGCCAGTCTAACATATTCTGGAAGGAGTCACGAAATAGTTTACTGGTCCAGAAGACCGCAGGTGAGATCGTATCGGGTATTACAACTTTCCGTATGGCCCTGAGCTCCGAACGATAAAAAGTTATTAACCTTTTTATATTAGTACAGCTATCCAATATTAATCATCCCTATATTCATAAATTAGGGCCGATTTTACGTATTATTTAATAATATATGTTCTACGACTGAAGAACGATTTACGTTTAACCATAAACTAACGATGTACGAACGATGCACGAACGTCTTACGAACGATAAATGCCCGATGTACGAACGATAACATCGTTAACTTATGTTAGTACGCAAATTTGCAAAATAAAATCGTACAACATTTGAGGAAAGCTTTTGCAAAGGAGACGATTTGTGAATTTGTTTTAGAAACCATAAACTTTTAAATGTGTTTCCTAAACTTTCCGTGTTCTTTTTACAGAGATACAGAAACTGCCAACACAGTTATATTTGTATATACTATATACTATACATACAACTGCTCTCTGGACATATATCGAATGATTTTTCTCGAATACATGTCAACTTTGTACGATAGTAATAAACGGCGCACTCGATTCAGTTTCATTCGATAATGTGTGTCCGTTACTTGTTCTGTGGCACTTAGATTTTAGAGTCAATGTAGACAATTACAAATGAACACCTTTAAAATTTAGTGTTTGTCTGTAGAACAAAAGGGTTTGAAGTCTTGTTACAAAACAGCCGTACAATCTATAACTGTAAATGTATCCGAGTCGTAGAAATACCGTAAACTAAGAGTTAGTGCACTATCAAGGACGGACATGAAGGATAACAGTAATAACAACAAACAACACATAATTTCAAAGAATAATGCAGAAATATAGTTTTTACCAAATTTAGTTTTTTCAAGTTGGCGTCTTTGACATCTTTGACTTCCATATGCATGTAAAGATGGTTACTTAAAGCTAAAGTGCCCGTTACCGCAACCTTTACGGATAGCCATGACGTTCCGTATTTTACAAGTTTTACCGGAGTCTTTCCGCAACGTTTACGGGTATGGAATTACCGGAGCTTTCATGAATACTATTTTTTCTTTACCGGATATATTCCGCAAAGTTTACGGGTGTGGTAACTTTACCGAGGCTTCTTGAATGTCCCAGGTAGATGAAAAAATCAAGCCAATGATTTTTAAAAGTAGCCGAAACTTTTTACACTATGCATAATTTTTTACCCATCGCGATGCTTTAAAAGGGGCGACGGACAACGTGTTGATTTATTGAATATTTATAATACTATTGATTGGTAACAAGTAGTTAGAATCAGCATACCAAAATAAGAGATATTTGCAAAGGTTCGATTGATTGATTGATTGGATGTTTGCTTTACGTCCAGCGAGCAATATTTCAGCAAAATTTTGACTGCCACTGGAAAATTACGGAGTATTGGGTAGGGTCGGAGAATTGAGCCTACTCTTTTTCGAAATCTACAAAAGGGATCTTTATCGTGCAAGGAGCGTGGCACTCTCCAAACACGTTACCCACTATGGTCCGCGGCCAGGCTTTCCGTATTATGACCTGACAACCCGCCCAACGAGAGGGTCTCCCCTATCCGCCACCCGGGGACGCGCTGGGCTGCTCTGTGGGTCGAGCACTGGGAATCGTCCCAGTATGGTCCCAGTGCAAAGGTTCGTCATTATAAAACAAAAGATATAATGTCAATATAATTAACTCTTTAAATATAGTTTACTTAGCATAGAATGTGTATCTTTTCTGTGTTCTGTGTTTCGATTGGCTGAATGTGCATCTCAAGAGTATTACATACCTATTTTACAAATGTATTAAATGCAATCCAAAATCATTCACTCACAAGCTTGGCATAAAAGTCCGATACATTCATTCTATAATTTAAATCATCGGTTTATTAGATTTAACTGTATTTATATGGATTCAACATTATATTTCCTGAATTCATCGATGTGTAAAATCGGACAATTCACACACAGCTCTTCGGACTTTCAGTTAGTTTGTGAATGTTTCAAATGTACACATCGATAAATTCTGTTCAAACAGTATTTAATATTATATAAGAAATGTACCTTTTGCAGTCTATAAGGACCTGGCCCCAATGTCATAAAACCTTTTTGAGTAAAAATATTTTGCTAAGCATGAGAATTTTCTCAATGACCATGACAACAGAGGAAATCAAACGTTTGATTGGATGAAATTGAGATTAAAAAATTTTCAGCAAATAATTTGTTTATGGCGGCCATGCCTGGGCGTCACAGTAAAACTAGTGTCTTCTTGCTTAATTATAAAACCTAATCAGAGTACAAAATTACAAGCTATGCTTACCATGAACTCTCAAACACAACTACGTCAATCATATCAGTTACGACAAAAGCCAAGAAACAAAGTTTCGATGCATTTTCTTGAATGGCGCAAGCTTTGAGATGAGACGAAGAGACATTGTATCGAGTTTTAATAAATTATAAATAATATATTTATCGCTGTTTTTTTTAAACATTTTGAGGTAGATTTATTTACTTAACAAAGTCTTGAGGCATAACAGTAGTAAATGTGTACCAGTAACAAGTTACCAGATTGTGTATCTTGTGTACCCTACATTAAGTACAGTACCGAATACTTCGTTGTGTTCTGATTTGGTCAATTTGATCTTGCAAGATAAAATTTTGGTAATTTTTTAAACAATGTCTCAAAATGTTTTAACTAGTCAAAAAAGGAATTGGTCACGGATATATATGGCATATATTTTTTAAATGGTAAATGAAAGTTTATTAATTTCCTAGTCCAGGTAAATGCTGAACAATGTTTGAAAGGTATGCACATCACAAAAATGTAAGTGTTTTCGACTATAGCCAAAACATTTACTACTGTGCTACCTATATTTGTCAGATGATGTTTTGTGGATTTTTATTTCTGAGAGTACATCAAGGTTATTTTTTGCATAGATTGTGGTATCTCTTGTTGAAACTAACTGAAGGCAGTACTCCAAAGAAGGTATTGTCTAATGGACACTATAAAAACTGCTAAGTCAGCACTTTTTGCATTTTTCTATATACACATATTAAAAAACCAAACACAATCACAGGAAAGTGTTCTCCTGTCTTTATTCCACTTTAACTTTCTTTCTGTATGGTCATCTTTAATTTTCGCAATGAATTGAGCATATTCATGGGCATAAAATTAAATTTCGATCAAAAAAAAAAGGCCAAAAATAAGTAGGTAAATTTTAAACCGTACTGATCAGTTTGAACTTTGGATCAATTTCTCCAAAAGTTTTGATATGACAATGAAAACCTTTGGCTGAAAACTAGATTTTGTCCCCAATTGCTGAATTTAGGGCCACAATTAAGCAAATTAATAGGAACAAGTTCAATTTTTTTAAAAATTTTAGTCAAAAATAAGCAAATATTAGCCAAAAATGGTAATGTATTGTCTATAAAAGTGATTATTGTGCACATGATTTAACAAAACCTGTTCAACAGATGGTTTGTAAAGGCATAATTAGGGTCAAAATATCCAACTTAAATGAGAAAACAGATTTCCTGTACTTAAGTAGAAATTTTTGTGGAATTTTAGTGTTATCAACAGCCTTTGACTGAAATATTGGTACTTTTATTTCGCACTAATTGAAGGTATAAAACAGGTTAAATTAAAATTTGTTCATTTATTTGTACTTGTTTAATAGGTTTCTTGTCTAAAAGCATCATCTTGTTAATTTGAAGCCACTTTGAAACAATTTAGGGGACAATATGGCATAGTTTAAAAGATGAAATGGTCAGCTTTTGAAAGCCACATCATCTTAGTGTGCCAGCATAGATTGGGCTGGCCAATAGTATAATATAAGGCTAGTCCATTTAAAAGGTATCTGTTATAGAACTTTGATATTATTTTCTTATTTAAAAGTGCAGGGGCAGTGACAGATATGAAAATTTTTATTCTGAAAATGTCTTCAAACACATGTTATATACATATGCAAATTTTCTCCCTGGGTAGGGCTAAAGAATAGAAGAATTTTTCAAGAACACTTTTTCAATAGCAATATATCTTTTATTGATTTCAATTCAAATATGACCTATGTACTTGATGTAGAAATATTGGCTAAATTGGTTCTCTTGCAAACTTGGTATAGGCATAACAGTAGTAAATGTGTACCAGTAACAAGTTACCAGATTGTGTACCCTACATTAAGTACAATACTGAATACTTCGTTGTGTTCTGATTTGGTAAATAGTGGTTAGATGTGTACATTTTTTAGCTGTAAGCTCCTGCATAAATTAAGTTTTAAAAAGTGGTAAAATTTTTCTCAGATCTTGCAATATAAAATTTTGGTAATTTTTTAAACAATATAGTATTTTTTCATTCACTGCATTAGAAATTGCATGTAAAAGTGAAAGCGTCTCAAAATGTTCTAACTAGCGAAAAAAGGAATTGGTCACGGATATATATGGCATATATTTTTTAAATGGTAAATGGAAGTTTATTAATTTCCTAGTCCTAGTCCCAATCAATCAACAGATCAATTTCTTAGGCAAATATGGCTGTCAATTGCATGGTCTTTTTCTGTCACAAACGAAACCAAGCTGGTCAGTTTTACTACTACTTCGAGGTCATGCCAAACATCATGCTCTGTTGATGCCACGATTACAGTCGTTACAGGAAAAACATTGCAAGAATTAGTTATTTTTAAAAGAAAATTTAATAGCTTAAAATGGAATGTAACGGTTCTCGACCAGACATCTGGAAATGCTACGAATGCATTTGTATATGCTGCTCTAAATACAGTAACAACTAATGGACTAAGAAATTCAGTATTTCCAGGGCAAGACTTGGGTATAGAAAGTCTTTTAAGCAAGGAAAATATTAGAATATCTACTAACGAAACAATTAGTTTTTGTCATGACTTTTTCTTTTTTACATTCGTTAAAGAAAAGGAATCAAACACATTTCTGATACAATCCATAGCAGGTTGGAACACAGAAAATCTGTCAGTAAGCTTAGCATTGGCGAATGTTTTGTTTTTGCTTGGTGTTGGGGCCAATGACTACCAGATTGTCTGTTACGTCATTGGAATCGTTCTACATTACTTATGGCTGACCGTATTTGTATATATGTCAATAGTTGTTCTATGTATAGGACACAATATCCGAAAGCTAGCTACAAACCACGTCGGTAAAACAGATGGCAAAATGCACAAGAAAATATGCCTTACCATTGTTGGAATGCTTATTCCTCTTGGAATTGTTGGACCGTCGTTTACTCTAGATTATTTCAACGTTCAAAATTTTAAAGCCATTTATAGTGGAGACGTATGTTTCCCGACGTCATATCCGGCCGATGTAATTTTTGTCTCTGGGCCTATCCTTCTGTGTATTTTCATTAATCTTGTCCAACTGGTATTGATAATGATCTATATAGTTAGAACAAAACGAGATGTCATAAATCTTCGAAAATCACAATCCTTTCAGCAAGCACACGTATATGTTCGTATAACAATCGTAACAGGCGGTTTTCTTAAGTCTGAAATTCTATGTTGCTTGCAATGTTTGTTCATTGCCATTTCCTGTCTCTCAACAAGACATGTACTTAGTTTTATTCGCAGAGCTTTAAGCAGGTGGTCTGAAAACAGCCCTCATGCTAGTCAAACAAAGCCAGCGAATTGTCATGTTGAGAGAAAACATGACCAATCGTTTATCTAAGATTTAACTGAAGTTTATGTGTGCAATTTAGACCAGTGCAGTAGTTGTCATGTCTTAGCTGTAACTATTATTCATTATCATAGCTCAAATACTTTCTACTGCCAATTTAATTTAGGGCAATATTTTGTGCATTACCATGGACTGTAAATTATTATTGAAATAATGCGACATAAATAGTCAGCCCGTTGTAAAACAATGATAAACCACAGCCTCCGTAAATAATTTCTTAAGTTTAACAGGCCAATTTTAATTACCAATTGCGATAGCTTTGACAGGAATGCTGTTAACATTAAACCAGTCAAATAAGACTAAACTGAATGTTATTGTCATTGGTATTCATTCCTCTCTATGAATACATGTATAACATTACATGGCCTCGGTGACCGAGTAATTAAATAGTTATAATCTTCCATTGTTAACATTGTCAGCATTGATGTTACGAGTTCGCTGTAGTCTGCCGTGAAATATCTGAAAACCTGAAATGAAGGAAACATAAAAAAAAAACAAATTCAAAAGAAAGAAAGAATATAGTTAAACTATAAATAAGATACTATAAATATGAGGCAGTAAACAAGTTTCTGTCGTTTGGTTAAATGTTAAGAACCCATTATGGCGTAAATTATTTGATTTGTTTTTGTTTGTTATTTATAAAATACTGAGCCCACAAGACACTAACATTTTGTACATTTAAGCACATTAATGTAGTTTATATATGTATAATTTGTGTGAAAATAAAAGCTCACCTTAAACTTTGACATTGTAGTTTTCTTCCTACTTTGTTGTAGTAGTATTTTGTTGGTGTTTTGTTATGCAAATTTTAGAAGAAAACTGTCAAAGCAAATTAGTGTATCCGACCTTGATGTAATTTACATTAGTTTCATTTATAAATAAAAATTATACAAAATGTGAAACACGACGGCCAGTCACACAGCCGATCACACAGGAATCACTCACAAATCACGCACAGATTGGGTTTGTGTATGCTTGTGCGTCGAGAAATTGACCAAATTTTCGGGGTGTCGGGGTAGAAATCACTGACGAATCACGCATGAACCGCGCACGTATCATTTACAATCACTGACGAATCACTGACATATCGCGCACGTCGACGCATACGAGCAAATACGGTGCAGTATTCCACAAACACTCGACGCACGCCCGACGCATGAATCACTGACGGAACGCGTCCAAACACGCACGATTCGCGAATGTTCCTCGTACAAGCACTTTCGTTCCGCGCACGGAACATGCACCCTCGGCGTCACTATCGCATCCGTTCCGCGCAGATAAAAAGCGGTCCCCGACGGGAGTTCCTCAGTACCTTTTGCCAATCCAGAACACTTCACGTCGGTTGATGCTGTGATCCTGAGACCTTGAAGACTAGGGTGCAGAAGAGGAAGGCTGCTGAAGAAGAAGTCCATGTAGATCCACAAGAGGCTGCTGCTGCTGGTGCTGCTGCTAGGAGGTCCAGGAGGTCGCCTACCCATCCACCTCCTGATCTGTCAATCCAAGTGGAAGTCCATGCTGCGGATTCAGATGAGTCTGCCCCTCCTGCTGACCCTGCTGCTGGTACTGCTGCTCATGAGACGTCTGAAGAAGATCCACGCCCTGGGGGCAAGGGCAAAGGCAAATCAAATGGAAAAACCATAGCCAAAAGTGACTTTTCCCTTGAAGCTAAGGTGGAAGAAGACCTACTGGAGTGGATGGCCGAGCACGACGAGGTGTGGAGGCGGGGGCATCGTCTGCACAAGACCAGGAAGCAGATCTGGGCTGCCAAGGCTGATGAGATGGGGCTGCCATTGGAGCACATCATGGGTTGGTGGAAGTCTATTAAAGATTGGTACGTCAGACTCACCAAGAACAAGTCTGGCAAGGCAGCAAAGAAGTACACTGACCGGGAGAAGTTCATAATGGACAGTGTGCAATTCTACCAGACCCAGCTGCCATCCACCAAGTCTGAACCCATGAAGAACTTGGCCCTGACTTCAAGCCAGGCTACAACTTCAAGGATGAGTGACAGTGAGGCAGACAGTGACCAGCCTGCCTCACAACTTGAAGAAGATGATCTGGAGACCGTTGAGAGAGAATTAGCCGAGGAAGCCCAGACTTCCAGCCAGAATCCCAGGATGACTTACAAGAAGAGGAGGAAAAAAGAAGTTGATCAAGAAGAAGAGTGGATGAAGGAGCTCCGGGAGACCATGAAGGCAAACCAGCAGCTCTTGTCGCAGCTCATTGAAGAGAAACCGGCTGCTTCAGAACGGGAGGCCTTCATAAAGTATGTGGCAGACAGTCTCCGTGCAGCCCCGGTGGATGAGTACAAGAAGATGAGGACGAAGATCTGCACCCTGATTGACTCCCAAAAGGATGCCCCCGAGATTCCACGACCTCCACAGGCGATGTCTGCACCTCCTGTGATCCACCAGCATGATATCTACCAGCAGTACCAGCAGCAGCAACCCGTTCAGCAGTACCAGCAGCAGCAGCAAGTCCAGCAGTACCAGCATCAGCAGCAAGTCCAGCAGTGCCAGTAGCAGCAATGCTGATGGTGTTGTGGGGGACCCTCCAGGCATACTTCATGTCATGGTACTTGGATCCAGATGCCAGGTGACGAAGGGTAATGGCAACCTTCAGACCAGGCTCTAGGGGAGATCTCCAGTTTGTAGTCTTCTTGGTGATCCTGGGGGTCAGTCTCTGCACAAGCTCATCAAACATGTCTGGAGGCATTCTCATGAAGTTCCGGAAGGATCTTGGGTCTTCATTTCTGAGCTCCACCATCAGACGGTCATACAAGCCCTGCTCTGGTCTTCTAGTGATCCAGTTTCTGGTCCAGACAGCCCGGATATGTTGTCTTCTACTGCGTCTTCTTTTCCTGGCCAACATCTGGTGAAGTTGTACCATCTGGGCATTCTGGTTCTGCAGCAGGAACACTATAACATCTCTTCTTAGAGGGTTCACAGTGATATGGACCCCTTGGCAGCAAGGTCTGGAATGGCAAAAGTGCCCGAAATGGCTGCTTTAATATGACAAAAATCATACGTGAGTTGTCAGTGATTCGTCAGTGGAACATCAGTGATTCATCAGTTTTCCGTCAGTTAGTCGTGCGTCCATGTAACTTATTCCTGCGTCGGCTGTGCTTGGCAATTCGTCGGAAATGCGTCCCCCGTCAGAGGATGTGCGTCGTTATGCGTTTTTCGTAAGTGATATGTCAGTTATTCGCATGCTCGACGCATAAACTACGCACGCCGACTCATGAATAACGCACACCGACGCACAGTCGGAAAAATTTTGAACCTTTCAAAACTCAAAATCACGCACAAACCGCCTTCCACGCACATCCACTTACAATCACTGACGGTCCACGTTTGTTCCACCGACGAATTACGCATACGACGCACGCTCCGCGCAGAAACAAAAATCTGTGCGTAATTCGTGCGTGATTCATGCGTTTTCGCTGTGTGACTGGCCCTGTAATGAGCTCCTGTACAATACAACAGTGCGTGTTATTACCAACATTACAAATAACGAGTTATCTTAAACTACAAAAGTGACATTTGAAGTATGACTTCAAAGCCAAACGCTATGAATGTAATTTCTTTCTTCTTCTTTGGGGAGTTTTTTACGTCCTACACCGACAACTTAATGCCCTTGGTTGAATGTAATTTCGCAACATATCCACGTTAAATATATTGTTGTAGGTCACAAGATAACCGTAGACTACTTAAATTCAATCTTTCACTTGGTCCCCAGCGTGTAAGATCTAACATAACCCCGTCAGGTCGCATTCTCTTGATCTTTGTTTTCAAATTTTGTTTTACAAAAATATAGTTATACAAACGAATCTTAAGACATTTGAACAAAGCAATCAACATGATCAAATATTTTGGTTTTGTTTGTAATGACAAAGTAAATAAAAAGAACTTACGTAAGATTACATGCATCTTTATTTGTATCATTTGCTTTATTAGAAAGATGATGATTCGGAAAATTATTTCTCGTCAAGCTAACGAGATTTTGAGAGTTTTGCAATAAGGCGTTGTACCTGTTCGGGAGTATTTTGTTAGAACCTACACTTGACACGCGAAAGGAGCGTCTCTCAAACACACGTAAACAAGTGTATAAATAAAAGAATTAATCGATTGTACAATTAGTCGTAGTTCTAACAATAAACAATATCATATTTAATTATTTTTAATGTGTTTTATATATTGTACGGCCTGACATCATTAAAATCCTAATGTATGAAATGGTTAATCACCGTCACTATTCATTTCGAAATCAGGCACACCGAATTCCAGAACCCCCTTCCCACGAAAAAAACCGGACAACAATAACACAAATCAACCCTTCTATAAAAATCGTCAAAATGAATATTAACTAAGTACATATAAATGTAGTCACTTATAAATTTGTTAAGAATTGATTAAAAAAATGTTGAAAGTGTTGCTCGAAACATCAAACCGAAAAGAAAGTTGTAAGAATAGTTCAGGAACAATGCATGACGATTTTCTAAATTACCAAAATTGTGAAAAAGGACAAAATAACATTGATTATTCCGAATGTATATCTATAATATACAAATATATAAATTCATAAAGTACACCATCCGAATTAAAAAAATCACCATCGTAAGGGTCAAGCTTGACCACTAGCACAGGCCATATCATTTAGTTCAGTTATTGGAGGTACCATATTCAATTTTTAAAGAAGGCCCATTAATGTTGTATGTATGACAGAGCATGCGCGCTTTCTAATTCTTCTACCAAGCTCGTCCCATGATTGTTCGACGTGTAAACAACCGGACTGCATCTTTAATAATCGAGGTGAGTGACGTAGTGTTAATTCAGAAATTCACAGGGCAATAGTTATACCTATATCCACCTAAAACATTCGAACATTTTGTTTATCTATTTAAGGTAATATAATTTATCTCAATGCAATCGATGCAAATAGTTCAATTGTTTGTTTGTTTGATTTGTGTTTAACGCCAATTTCAGCAATTTTTGCAGCTATATTATGGCGTCCAGTTTTTATTGGGGGAAGATGCCGGCGTACCCGGACAAAACAACCCCACATTTGTTAAGCACACTGGCAGTCCTTGTCAATTAAGATTTGAGTCGAGTACACCCTGTAAATAGTTCAAAGCTTGGTTTTGATATGGAAGTCATATTCACACAACGTAAGCTAGCTTGATTTGCGAAATTTTCGTGAAATTGAAAGCAAAAGTTACTGCATCACAGAACGTAATGATTGGTTGAACTTTCATCCGGATTCGTTAAAAGCTTCTATCTTTTATGCATATTGATCACGATCACAAATATAATAACACCTAAACTAAGCTTTCGATTCTTCTTCCCCTGATTTATATGTTTGTTTGAATTATGTTTAACATCACTTTCAGCAATTTTTCAGCTATATTATGGCGTTCAGTTGTTTATTGGGGAGGAAGCCGGAATACCATGAGAATAACCGGGATTTCGGTAGAAAAATTGTCAATCCTTGTCTAATAACATCGGAGTCGAGCGCACCCTGCCCGCAATGAGATTTGAACCGTTGACAGACCACACGATCATTAGTAGCCGCACTACCTTAACCACTCGGCCACCAATGCCTCACTGGTTTATATATAGAGGGTCATTAATACCAGTGGGAGTTATTTATACAATTTAATTTTATAATAATTTAGAGCAAACAAAAGAAGCCAAGAAATACTAAACGAAGAATCAAATTACTTAGTCTATCGGCATTAAATTATAAGCTGCAAACAGTAATATCATATTAAAACACTTTTAAGAATTCACATTCACATTTCCAGAGTTTGCATTGTTTGCGTAACAAATGCATTTTAGTCAATATTTTATATTTTTATTTGGATTTGTAATCGTTTTTTGTCTTTCGGCTCTTGTTGTTCGGTCGGTTTTCTGCTATATAACATGCATACAACCGGTTTTTTAAGAATTGGTACACAAGTAAATTTAAAAGTTCTCTTTTGTAAAAGTTCACTAAACTATTTATATCCACAATTAAACTAATGTTCTATAACTGACCCACTTCAGGCCTTTACGGAGAGGGACGTGTACAAGCAAAAGTTTGAGATTTAATTTCTGTTGTTGGTAATACGTAGACATTTGGAGCATGTATTTTTCTTGATTAATATATGGATAGAATAGAAGTAAAGCAAAATCAGAAAATCGGTAGACGACAAAAAATGATATTAATTCGTGATCTGTGACTAACAGTATATGGTTAGGAACATTACTACCATTCTGGCACTGATATCTGTTTAGTTTGCTTCATAAAACACTTTGTTTTCAGTAAAGATAGCATCCACATATAGTTAGACACTGTAAAATGATATTGACCGACGACGAAGTCAGTAGTCAATATCTACAAGGTCCATATTCGAATAAAAAGCTCGTAATTGTTATATTTCATATAAAAATCACATTGAAAATTGCATTTATTTTAATTTTTCTTTTGTACACTGGCCATATTGTTGATTGTATAATGAAATCAAACCGGAATGATTATCTTGATCTATATTTACTAACATGCCTCATATATCCTGGTTTATATTGTAGTAACCTATAGCTTAAATATACGTAACAATAGAAACTTAGTGTCAATAGTATGAAAAATAGAAAAAGGCGTCCGGAACGCCTTTGTGGTAAAAAACCCACAGAATGTTTCGTAAATCACGTGATTGGCTTAGCCGATAGGAATTATAATACAACACAGCGCATGCAATATATAAAAATAAGCTGTAAATATTACTTTAACGTTCAATTTATTAACTAATTAAACAATATATAACACAACATTATCTTTACAAGTTCATGCAATATCATTGCATATGCCATGTTGTCTTCCATATTTGTTGACTAAATGACGAAGGGCTTAAACCAATAATGACAAGTTTAGCTGATATATGGCTATATATGGTGAGAGATTACATGTACAATGAAATAAAAAAAACCAAACAAACAGGAATTGTTACGAGTTGTAAGGGGGAGCCTACATGTAAACTGTGGAATATCAGTTGAAGATAAATGTAGCAAACAAGTTTAGCTTTTCTAAAAAGCTAGCCGTCTCTTAGCTGCATTACCCATTTTATGGATAAATATTAAAGTATCTGTTGTTTGTCATTTATATGTAGGATAGGTAAGCAATGTACCTTTTGAGGACATTGTTTACTCTAAACTATTAATCAATAGTGCTTGAGAGATTTAAATACCTGTCGTCACTTCACACGTGCTTTTTGAAAAATAATTAATAAATAATTGCTTCCCTGAACTAGTATTCGAAATGAGCGGTCAAGATATGTGTTGTTCTATTTGCATCAATATCAGAACGAAAATATAGATAAAGAAAATAATTCCCCCTCCACAGCTTTAAAAAGTAGGGAGATTTAGGTGCATTGTTTACCTTTTAATTGTTCACTGACCAATGCACTGAAAAAATAGAAGTCAATATGTGTAACATTACTACACTAAAATACTGAGTACAATCACGATTATACACAAGAATATATCGAAATTTTACGATACACATACTAGTGCGATCCTGACGTAAACCAATGAAATGACAAAGATATTTATAGATTTAGTGAACCACCCAATCAGGTAACAGATAGTCATTTACTCCGTATACTGTATATCATTTGAATCTGTATACCGTCTCCCATTGGAGACTGTAACAATGACTGCATAAGTTCCTTGACAACTCTATTGACCACTAGGCCAGTTCCTCTGCAGGTAGTCAAACTTCGGTGCTGAAAAGAATATCATTGATTGTTTCATTGAAATAGTCATTGCATAAATTTACAGCCCTGAAATTTCGAAAATAATTTGAATTCTAAGTTTATGCGCAAGGTGTAGATGGCTTGGTCAGATGTAAGATACCCTTTGGAAGTTTGATTATCAAAGTTCTACAACAACTTAATTATTTTGACTTTAAATATTTTTAAGTTTAGCGCCACTGTTGAGTGTTGTTTAGACATAACGCGTGTCTGTCGTAGGAAATTTTTTTAGCCTTAGTATCTTTGATGACATCTTTTTTTCCTATACTTATCGTTTATTTAGAACGTTACTTATGTTTATTTAGTTTTAACTTAAATTGATAGCCAATAATATTTTTAAATGTCACCGATTACAAATGTCACCGATTATAAAAAGTTATGTGTTACACGTAGTTTCTATACTGTATTGTCCATATATTTCCAGTAAGGACATGTTTACATGAATTTTGTACATGTCTGATCCATACGTCTCAAGTTTTATTAAATTTAGCAATTGATCAAGCACGAATATCAGCAGGGTTAACAAGAAAAAGATTTTTGCTAGACTAGCAGAACTGAAACTGGCCATAGTTTACAGGGGTAACACGAAGAATGTATGTCATCTATGTATTTCGATATCGCGTATGTTACTTGATGCATATTTCTTTAGGAAAGTATTAAATAACAATAATTTTAAAGCCAATTATAATTCGTGCATCTTTCGGACATTGTTTTAAAGGTCGGGAACGTGACGTTTTTCACAGAAGGCATACACAGAGAAAGATGCCCGATTAGAATTGCATTAAAATTGCTTAATAATTGTTTTTGTCTCTACATACAAACATTTCTGGGAAACTCCTAATTTTAAGTTGAGATCGTTTTGTTGTATTTTGCAAATTGAAAACTATAATGTTAAAGAACATTTTCAAGAAATACAGCTGAAACATGCTTGATGTTTTTAAATCTGTTCAATTCGGTTATTCCATTTAATGCACTAAGTGCATTTAAAGTACAGACAATAGGAGACTAGGAAGTACATAACAAAAAAGATGGCAGTTGAAAGGAAGCCTATCTTTAAATGTTACTCATAACACAATACTTTTTCAGCTAGTGAAGTTACAGTTGACAGGCATGTTTGACGTCTTTTTAGAACATTTTCTAAAATGGTCAGTTATCTAACCCAAATATATTGTAGGATTATCGATTCATTATGTTGTAACAAAAATATAATAACTAAACTTTGAACTTTTTACTTTAATACATAAACCAAAAGACTATAGTCACATAATGACAGAACATTACAAACGGTGTTGTGACCAACATGATAAATATCATAGCACAACACGGTTAATTACCTGATATTTAATTACCCTATTTAACAATTGTTTATTTTAATTGACAAGGATTGCCAGTTTTCCTACCGCAGGTCGGGGGTTTTCTCCTGGTACTCCGGCTTCCTCCCCCAATAAAAACTGGACGCCATGATATAGCTGAAAAATTGCTGAAATTGGCGTTAAACACCATCAAAACAAACAAACAAACAAATTGTTTATTTCTGCTCAATATCTGTAGTAAAAAAGAGGCCGTTCAGATTAGTTTACATGGTGTAAAGGTAATTACTAATAGACTAATAGACGCAAAGACATTGTAATTGCAAATAATTTATACGCAACCGAATATCTTATTAGCGGTTTATTTCCGTCCTATTAAGGCTGATATTTGCATGAAAATAATATAAATATAAGACATTTAATAAGTGTGTTTTATGGTGTCTTTTTCTTGGAGAACTATTAAAGGTGGCCAATTGGTTATGGTAGTTCTGTAAAGTATAGGTGTTAGGACACATAGGTTTGTAAATATATCGATCTATTTTTAGGCTACCAGTTACTATTTGTTTACTTTAGTCTACTTTCACTTTCGTGATATCCGTCCGTTGTAACTGGGATGCCATCGCGCCATGATGAACATTTATTTATTATATTGATGTTATTGAATGTTAGCATTTATTATTAATGCCTTAAAGTTTTACTTATTTCCCTTAACCTTATTGTATTGTACATATTTATATTTTTTTCTCTAATGATGATTATATGCTCAATATTGGGCGCAGTGATTTGCTAATAAAATATCTTGTATTCTTGTATGAGAAGTTAGGCTGGAGTTCGTCTTCACTGTTGGCCCAAAAGGGGGGACCCTGACATGTGACAATGTTACCAGCTCCCTTACTAATTGACGTATACTATTTATACTTTGCGCCAGTTCCATTTTGTTGACATTAATTACGCGCATGTGCTGTAGATAATTATCGTGAGAACAGTTCCGGTTTACGTGAACTATTTACCTGAATCTGTTTAGTGCTTAGCCAATCGAAGTTTGTAAAATACTTCCCACAAAGTTTGGAGCACCAATCAGATTATTGTAATTGTGTACACCTTCTGCGGACCCCGAGTATAAATGGTCATGTAGCAGACGATTTTTGACACGGCACGACTGTGGACCCGAGACCAGGGCGTTTACTGATTTTGAACCCTATTGTAACCAAAACGGCATCAGCCACAGTCAATTTATATATCCGTTACCAGGATTGATTTAAACCTGTGTAAGTGTCCCGTATTTGTGTTTTACTACGTGACCCTGATATTTTACTGAGACATTTACGTCCGACGCATACTATATATGCACGTCCCGTGGGGGTTCCAGTACGTTTTTACGCTGTTCTGGGGATTTTTATTATATATTGTGTGAATTATTAGATATATATATCTATGATATAATAAACTGTTATTGTTGATTAGAAACAGTAGTCTTTCTTACTCAAAACACATTTATTATCCATATAAAAACCAGTGCCTTGAAATAAAGCCATGATACCAATGGTTAGAATACCATGAGTGCCAGCTACCAGAGTAATACTGTTACCAAGTATATAATTGCACTAATTTCAGTATACAATCCCAACCTGAGTGTTGCAGTTCGTCTACTGTTGATCTCGTAGTCTGTCAACACTGAAATTGCGGATTCGAGTCTCACTGCAGGCATGGTACGTTCGACTCCAATCTTAATTGCCACTTTTCCTACCGAAGATCGGGGTTTTCTCCGGGTACTCCGCTTCCTCCCCCAATAAAAAATGGACGCCATGATATCGTTGAAACATTGCTGAAAGTGGCGTTAAACAACATTCAAACAAACAAACAACAAAGTATAATATATTCTCATTACAAAACACTTCAAAATATTCACTTAATAAATATGCAATCGTTCCCACCTTGGTAACAGCATGTTTTATGACTGTTGGGTCAGTATAGATTATAAACAATTATTTTGTGTTAATAATTTCTTATTGCTACTTCAATTGTTTTCATTTTTGGAATCGTCAACCAACGAATTTTAAAGCCACGTTAATGCAACTTTTGTCACTAAACTACTTTATTTACAGCAAACGATGAAAAGTAACTACACACAATATTTTTTACAGAAAAACTAGAATAGAAAGAAATCCATATTAGTATTTTGTTTGTTCGTTTGAATGTGGCTGAACGTGCCACTGTCTGTCATTCTAGATAGATCACAGCGTCTAGTTTTATTGCTGAGAGAAAGACGAAAAACTCGGTGAAAACATAGGACCTTCGGCCAAAGATGAGAATTCTAGGAAAATGTCTTTTATGGCATTGACCGTGAAAGGAGACGAGCTTATTAAGTTAAAACCATGCCAGACAGTATACATTTCTTGTTAATCGAATATGGAAGAATAAAGCTATCCAAGGCTTAATGGGATATATTTTAAGTGTTGTTGACCAGTAACGTATGCAATTAAGAATATTACATGTACCATTCAGATTATCAAATAAAAAAGAAAACTTTCCAAATAAGAAATCAACTATGAATTTTGTTGACAATTGCGGTTAAATTGGTATTAAAAGAAAATTGTTAAAGCGAAAAATAATTTTAAGGCAATGATATTTGTTTGACTTGGCTAAAAGCGATGACAATATACCTTGTACAATCTGGTTTTTCTTCAATCAAAGGAAGTCAATAATAATTGATATAGAAATTCCGAAATTCACAAACTATTACCCCTAAAACAACTTTATTCATGAAACAAACATTTACATACATTCAAAACGAACTTAAGTTCGGAAACCAACCGTACCGCGTGTAGAAAATTAACGAGTAACAAAACCTGTCACGGTCACAGAATAATTTTTGGAAAGTTGTCCAACTTCGATGGTCGAACTACCGATAGCTTGAACTGTTTTAGAGACCCCCGCCGAGTTCAAGTATCAAGTTCTACTGTATATACATCAGAATTCATCATTTGTTCATTTGTTCATGTGGTGTGCATGAATTTTACACTTATAGTCATCCCTATACGACGAGGAATCTTAAATTTTTTATTAAATTCAGAAATTTAAATAACAATTATTTCCTTTTTTCGTCATAAACGTTTATTTCCGTTCTACAGAAGATTAAATTTTAAGGGTTCTCCTAAAAGTACTGTGTTAGGCTTTTCTCATAAGTCTCTTCATGGAGCATTCAAAAAAGAAACGGTAGGCTATTTCATTATAGAAGCATTGACATGATTTATCGTGAATAATATAATGTTTTTTTTAAATCGCCACTAATATATACAGAAAAGTTCTTTTAAGCTAATTTGTCTGACTAGTCTAAAATCCTCGTGATTCCTTAAAAAATGAAACGGAGCATTATTATACTATATGTATTATATTTAGCTTTACACACAAATTTTAAATATATCTATAATTAACCAATACGAACAACACCCAGACAAATGTGACAGGAACAGAACAACAACAAAAAAAAAGTAACAAAATGGTACTTATAAATTAACTAAAAAGAATTTTAAGAAATGTTAGCATCAATTTACGTTTAGCACGTTTAATATAGGATATTACATATGTATTCATAACAGATAAAGGTGTGATTTTGAAATATAAGAACGCGACATTTGTTTATTTAAAAAAACAATAAAATTTGTTATATATTTACATTACGAGAACTACTTTTACATTGCAAAAAAAACATCAGCTTTGCCACTTTAACAATGACTTCTGTTGTAGTTCTTTGCATTTTGAGTTTCCCCGTGATAGTCAACAGTAAAAGAAGTATTTAGGCGAGAAATGGACAGAGATCATGGCAAATATTGTTTTAAATCACTGGGTAAGTTGATTTTATGTGTGGCTCGAGCACCACTGGCTGGCCTTGATTTAACAAAACGTCTGGCGTAGTAATTTTGTTGGTGCTCTGGTATTTTTGATAACATTTTATATTATTACTAAAGATTTTGTAAGTAAATTGATCTCAGTGCGTGCATAGACTATGTAATGAACTATTGACATATGTTTAGATTTAAATATTCAGTTTCTGTCAAAAGAGAGACAACTCAACTTCTAACTCAACTTCTAAACATGAAAAATAACGCAGCATTGCTCTCATTTCAGGGCGACCAAGCATATCTAGTAGAAACATTCAGGAGCTAATTTTTACGTTTAAAAGTGTTATTAGTTATAGAGGATATTAATATTTGTATATCTTTAGCCCTAGTCGAAACTGAAAAAATTTAGCTTCGTAAGCACTGAAATGAAATCTTTGTCTCACCTATAATCCTTTTACTATCAACATTTGATAATTTTCCTTTGGAAATGATTACAGGAGAAGCGACGAATGAAATAATAGAAATTACGGACAATATGAATAAAATAAAAATAAATTCAATGAAGGTAAGGAGCAATATGTATTTTGTTACGACTATTATATGAAAACTGAATAACTTTATAATAAGTGTCTAAAAATAAATGGAGTGTCATAGTAAACATAATTTTTTTGGTCAAATCCTTCTGTCAAGTTCTAAAGATTTTTAAACATTTTTGTTTATAAGAGATTTGTAGTAAACCAAGCTGAAACATCTATATTATAATAATAACGACAGAAAACTACCTATCGATATTTAGAATGTTGTACGGAAAAAGAAATAATTGCTAATATTATTCTGTAATGTGTAAACTACTTTTTGTGTCTTCAAAAATATGAAGCGGGTCTTTAAAACTAAACAAATACTTACATTACATTAATACTAATATAACTGAATAAATTCACAGGGATTATTAAACGTCTAGTCATTGCCTTTTCTGCCATATTAACGGATGCTAATGCACTTTCTGATGGCCCAATTATATTTGGTAACGTCCTTGCAAATGTCGGAAATCCTTACGATAAAACGACTGGAATATTCACAGCCCTTGTTGCAAAATTGTAATTGTATCAGTAAGCATAATGGGTTACTATTCCAACAACGTAACTGTTGCAACAAAAAAGAATGGAACGGAACTAGTCAGACTTTGGACTGTAAGAAACAGGCATGAAGTATCATCACAAGCAATTAAAATCCCTCTAGCGAAAGGTGATCGATATGGGCAGGTGGTACTGCTGGAAGAATTCTTCATGTAGGCTGACCGTATAACGTGTTTTCTATCGCCTTAAATACTTAAGAAACATTCTAAAACAGTTTAAAAAATAAATCTGATTCTCAAAACATTCATGTTTTATTGTTTTTTATTGCTGCAAGGGTCTAGGCTTTTATCAGATATATAACCCGATAACCTTCTTAAAAGTGAAAACGTCATAATATATCTAAAAGGCTTATTTTGTGTGACTCGCGATTAAAACAAAACATCGGCGTTTGTTAACCCCTTTTCTTAGAAAACATTTGATCAAGAGTTACCACTTGTTAAATTAGCTTAATTATACATATATACACACATCTATCGGAAAACACACTTTCACATGAAAATTATTTTTATGTGCTGAATATTTTAATTCGATCTGTGATCATTTGAGTTTTGTTTGGCAATATGTATAAAAGCTGGATTCAGCGATGTTTTCCTTCTCTTGTTTTATCTTGAAATTTTCAATAGAGCAAAAAAGCAAAAAAACTGAAAACTCAGAATCACGGAAATAGGCTTTTTAGTCATTAAAAAAGTTTAAATAAGTGGTCTAAAAGTATCCTGGCATTTTTGGTTTGATGTTTGCTTGTAAATTCTGTGCGTGCTCATTGCAGGCTGACTGTATAACGTGTTTTCTATCCTCTTAATTACTCAAGGAACATTGTAAAGCAGGTTGAAAAATAAATCCGATTCTAAACTATTTCACGTTGTACTGTTTTGGCTGAAAAGCGTTTGGGCTTTCATCAGATATATAATTCGATCACCTTCATAAGGAGTAAAAACGTCAGAATATATCCTAAATGTTGATGCCGTGACCCATGATTCAAACAAACATTAGCGTTTGTTAACTCCTTTTCTGAGGAAACGTTTTAATCAAGATGGTACTCCAAACCTCAGCAAGGATAACAGAATACACAAAGAACTGACCAGACAAAGGACAATACAAATCCGGATATTGAAAAATCTATACAACGCAAAACGAAAACGTGAGAAAGCTGAACCCCCTCCAAAAGAAGTTAAATAAAATAAACAATAAAAATATACATGAATGCACTCCAATGCTCCAGACGACTAAGCAGTGCATACTTGTAAGTAAACACCTGATACTATTACACGAGATAAACTAGTTTTGTTATCATTGGTAGTATTAAAATTTAACGATAGAAGCGAAAAAATGCCTCAGTCAATCAAAAGTCCAAAAACACTAATACAAAATCACGAGACCCATAACAACAAACATTTAATTTGCCAACTAATGGTTCGAAATTTTATTTTATAAACCACCTCAACTGTTCAAATATGTGGGAAACAAATAGTTGTCAGAAAGGTTTGTTTGATTGTTTGTTTGAATGCCACTTTTAGCAATTGTTCAGCTTTATCATGTCATCCAGTGTTTATTGGGGAAGGAAGCATTAGTACCCTTAAATATCGATTGGCAATCCTTGTTAATTAAGATTGGAATCGAGTACACCCTGCCCGCAGTAAGACTCAAACCCTCAACCGCCCATGTTGACTGACTACGTGATCAATAGTAGACGAACTTCCCTAACCACTCGGCCACAGAGGCCCATTTGTCAGAAAGGGAAATCTAATATTGCAATGTGTGGGTGTATACAACCTAACCGGAAAGCAGAACAGATACTATGCAGGAAATTAGTTATTTATTTTAACGTACAAATTTACTTGCGATGCGACAGAGCAAAAAGCGAAAAGCGAACAGTCGAAACAAAAGTTGGAAAACAATATCAAAAATACGAAAAATTCAAAAGTCAAAATGTAAACATGATTAATATATCGTTTGTTTGTGTAATTATTTGGGACTTTCTGAGGTTCCAATACTTCAACTTAATTGAAGCTGTACATAGTATTAATATTAAACATATTAAATATTAAATATTCCTTATAATTACATATTAAATATTAAATATTCCTTATAATTACATAAAGAAAAATACCTTATTCTAATTCAGCGGCTAAGCCTTAAAATGACCAATAATTAAATTAACGCCATTCATCCAGTATTTTGTCAATAAAGCCAACCAAACTGTAAAAGTAAAGGCATAATTTCTTCAGATGTTTATACCTTAAGAAAGAAACTTGATGTGTTATATCACACGTATGGGTAGCGACTGTTTTCTGTTATTGCAGATTTTAGTTACTTGGACCAAACTGGGAGGATTCCTAGTGCTCGACATACAGAACAGCCCTTGCGTCCCCTGGTGGCGGATAAGGGAAAGCCTCTCGTTGGGGATTGTCAGGTCATAAAATACAAAGCCTGGCCACGGACCGTAGTGGCTGACGTGTTTAGAGAGTGCCACGCTCCTTGCACGATAAAAACCTCTTTTGTAGACTTCGAAAAAGAGTAGCCGCTACAAAAGCCTAAATCATTCACCCATACACACTACTCCATTCTTTTTCTCTGGCAGTCAAAATCATGTTCTGTATGTCCTATCAATTTTTCCTGTTGATTTATTGTTTGTTAACTTCTTCTCGTCCAGCTTCCTCCACATTATATACTGGGCGCCATGATATGCTGAAATATTGCTAAACATGGCGTCAAACCACATCCAAACAAACGCACAATAAATCTTTAAACTTCATCGCCATCTTTACAACGTTTACTTGGCATTTTTAGTTTCGCTAGGTTGGTAACGGTAACAAAGTAATAAAGATGAAAATTGGAAAAAAAATCATAAACAATATTGTTTTAATTATCTTAATTATTATGTGTGTATGCAAGTGGGGAATTATTTAATTCACATTCAGCGGAAATTACTATCTGGCATACAGGAGACAAACTAAGCTAATAAGCTGCAATCCCTACATTGGAGTGCATCACGTGGAGTGCATGTATGTTGCATTTCACCATATAACATTATGCGTGTTATTACTTTGGCAAAATTTAGCTCGCACATATTTTGTGTGAAACCGTTTTTATCAGAAAACTACGCAATATTTAGAGCTCAAACTTGCAAGGATTATCAGTCCCAATTAGCACTTGAGACGAACGGTGTTCTTTTTTGATTAATCAAATTATTAATGAGATATTCCCTAATTAATGTTTCTTTGTTTACTGCTGTATACACTGTTCTATAAATAGCCTACACAGGTACAGCTGCAGTCAATATAACACAGTGGATTTATTACGGGCCGGCACTAAGCCGGTCCGTCATATGATATGAGTTCGAAAACGTTTCATGATTTGCTGCGGAGGTTGGATTAATTTACTGCTTTTAAATTATAATAAAAAAAATAATGATTAGAGTGTTAGCTGTGTTATTACTAAAGCATAATATATAGTATATATTTTGAGATTAATGTGGTATTTTGCAATTCAATTTTTAGTTAATTTGAGTCAGCAAAAGTCGGTCACATTCTGTTTACGATGTTATTTTTAGAACATGTTGTCTAGATCACGTCTACGAACATTTGTTGATATATATCATAATTGACAATACATTTAGATCTAAGTTATAATGTATTTTACTAAAATATCAGAAATACAACGTTTAGTTAGTTGTAGGTTTAACAAAAGACGTGAAAATCGGTCACTTTGGAATGCTATTTTTTAGATTAGACTTGGAACAATATTCCATGTTCGTACAACCATGACAACGATACGGTTTACATGAACTTTTACATTTATTATTTTTATTCCAAAATAGCATATTCTATTTCATAAAGTCGATCAAAATATAATCTCAATAAAATCAGAGAGAGTCTATTTAAATATTGTCGCTTCAAGCCTTTGAACGGTTACCATGTGATTTTATATCGCACACTGCACGTGGCACACTAACCTACACTTTGTATTTCATTAATAGTTTCTGTAGATTAATTTAGTCACTGGACACTTTTAATATGATTCTTAATATTGTTTAAAGTTTGTAGATAATAAAATAACTGTATCAATGTTAAATTAATTAAAAATATTAATAAGAGAAATCGATTTTCCACCATACTTATTTTCAAGGATGTATATTGTTATAAAAACACACGAACCGACATAGACAATTATATTTTTTTAAAGACAAATGGCTATAGAACAAAGTCATTATATAAAAGGAAGAAGATATCAACATTATAATTATATAATTATAAGAAATACCATTACATTGATAATTAGCTACATGTCACCAATATATGTTAATTAGAGACAAATGGTCATTTCCCTGTACCTGATGTGACAGTGGTATAAATATATATTATATTTATGTATTAAGAAATTCTTAGTTGCCAACATTGTTTCATGAATTTTATAATTAGCTTTACAACAGCATGAGATCTGTTGTTTAGTAGATAAGAAGTTTCTTCCATAGAAAAATTTGGATGAAAAAACGAATGTTTAATTACATTTTTAAAGTTTTACAATCAGGTTATTTCTGTGATTTGTATAATGAGGACAAATTTATTTTTCACTATTTCTGTAACTGCACATCAATTGAAACCAACATAAAATCAGTATTATTTTTCTTTTATCAGTATTATTTTATGTTTAATGTGAATGTTGTAAAAATTCCAAAGTATGTGAAAGCTCTAAAACTTTTTTATGTTTTTGTTTCAAATTAAATAAATTTTTTTTGGTTATTTATGGTTTCATTTATTTATGGTTCTCAGTCATTAAAAAAACTACTTTATACCAAACTTTAAGTTTAAACACAAATTTCAACTTTGTTCAAAACTACACCCATCTGGCACAATACATAATTTTCAACTCATCTGTAATACTAGTTAAAGTTTAAGTTGATTTTCTAAAATGCAAGTACTTTGGTGTAGGGTTTTGGATGCTTGTGAAAAGTCATGTGACATAATTTAAAAACCAGTATATTTGAGGGGAAAGACCATATATGATAAATATAAATCTCTGACTTTATCTATCTACTTTAAGTTAGTTTTTTTAACAATTGTTAAATTATCTAATTAACTTTCTTATTTTGCTTATTGTTTCTGAATATATAATGTACTTAAAAAGCTTCTTGCGGAATCTGAGTTTATACCTTGACCGGAAAAACGTATTGAAGCAGGCTGCACTTTTCAGCACATTACGGACAAATGGGAAACTTATTTCTCATGTACTGATCTAAAATGTAAAATTCGTATGATGGCATCAAGTAGAAGTGAAGTGACGTTGTTTTTTCTTTTCTAGAAATATTTTTGTTACATTAAAATAATGCAAATATACACACGTAAAAGTTTTCATTCAGTGCTATGTTTACGGACGCAATACACTTCCGCATGGTCAAAGTATATTTACTAATATTCTGGCAAATGTTGAAAAAAAAGCATATAATCAGGCGGCAGGAAACACAAACCCTAAACTTTTTTCCATCTCACAAACTTCGACTTATCAAGATTTGGATGTATAACATAAAACAAAATTATAAATTAAAGAAATGAATGCATTCTTTTGAAGTTTCATTGACGTATGAAAGAGTTGACCGGAGCACATTCAATGAAGCGCGACCCTTCATAATGAAAATGTACTTCTGTCAGCGTTTTCATACGTCTATGAAAAATCAAAAGAATGCATTCAATTCATATATTTACATTTCATTTCATTTAAGAAACGTCGGGATCCTAATTTAAATCGTGCGCAATATTTTTTGTTTATTTAAATCATTCCGCGTTGTTTGTTTCCTGTAGACGTCGTCTAGGAAGCTCGTGCTCTTCATGCCTACCGGTTTCATTGAGAAATGCAAAGAATGATTCTACGTCATCTGTAACGCTTTAAACCAATTAAAATCCATGATATCGATGAAAGACATACGTAATGTAAATATTAGTACATAAAACCATACCGTTTGTCTTATTTTATAATCTTATAACGCTAAATTTTCACATCTTTACCTCATACGTTTCAAGTAGCATTCACAATTTTTGCCTTGGTCCTCTTTCCCGAATTGATTTGTTGTTAGTTATCTTGTTCTTGTCTTGAATATAGTTGGAATATTGCTCGCTGGACATCAATCAATCAATCAATCAATCAATCAATCAATCAATCAATCAATCAATCAATCAATCAATCAATCAATCAATCAATCATTCATTCACTCATTCATTCATTCATTCATCATAAAAACATTTAATTTAGCTTTTTGTAAACTATTAAGGATTGAAACAGTTATTTATTTATTTGTCAATTCTTGACATTTTATAAGTTTCACAAAGGTCGGAGAAAGTAGATAGTAGAACCGTGGGGATACATTGCCATATATGGTGGTATCTGTCAATTTATAACCTGAATAGCAGAACAATTTATGACTGTTACATTACAGCCGAATTTCATTGTGTACAATTTCTGGCCTAAGATCGACAACCCGAATATGAAACCGACAATAGTGTTTATTTCATATTAAATAGTTATAGGTCAACTGGCCACAAAATGAAATTGTCCCTCAAAAAGTAAAATTATATTAAAACATTATAGTTTTTTTGTTATTTTATTACTAGGAATAATAACAAGAGATTTAAATAAAGACTACAACGGCATATTTTAAAGCACAAGTGTCTATAAGGAATAAGCGGTCATATACTTTTTTCGAACTTGTTATTTTAGATAACATGTGAATATCATGATTGTAAATTTTCTATTTAATATTGCTTTAATTATCTGCTAACAACTTTTCTATTTCATTGTAGTTTCACGTTATTTACAAACACAAATTATATTGTTATTTTAGGTTTAAATATAGACATATTTCTGTTGTTGTATAAAATCAATATTATCGATTTTCTAAAATTATCCATAAGGGTTTTAAATTCTATTGTAAACATATCCGTTTTACCTGGTTGACAAGGACATATGTCACGTGATTGAACGTAAAAAGTAATAGGGTGAAAGAAGACAAAATGGCTCAGGCTGCCCGTAAGATATGTGAAATATGTACTGGTGGACCAGGTTCTCAATTTTGTGTAGATTGCGAGCAGTTATTCTGTGACAATTGTAAATTACTTCATAAAAGACAAAAAGTTACTGCTAATCACAAATTTCTGGATGGCTCAGGGGTCGAACAGGAAATAAAATCCAAATGCAAAGAACACAATGAGGACTTGGTATTTTTGTGTTCTTGCAATAAGGTCGTCTGTACAGCCTGCGTTGTCGGGAAGCATAGAGGTCATGATTTGTCCAGAATCAGTGATTTGCTAACCAATCTCAAGAAAGAAAATCACGGAAAACTTCTTTCAAAATCAGAAGTCCTAATCAATCAACTCGAAAAAGGCTTGATTCAACTGGATGAGAATGTAGCAACAGCTGTCAAGCAAGTTACCAAGGAGGGAAAAAGAATAAAAGCTATGATAGATCGACACGTTGAAAGAGTTATAAACGATTTAAGAAGTAAAACTGGGTCGGAAAAGGAGAAGGTAGACAAAATCATTTCTGACATTAAACAATTACAGGCAAATATGAAGGAATTAGAAAAACGACATCTTGAATTGCAAAAAAAAAGAAATGACCCAGATCTGCTTGAGAAATTAAAATCGTTGAACAGCTATATTATAAAAATTGAAGTGATGTCTGTGTCTAGCCCTCCATCCGTGGTGTACAAGACTAAAGATGCAACTGAGAAAGATGTGGATACCCTAATGGGATACTTCATTTTAAGGTAATAAATAAGAACATTTCTTGCTTCATTTAAAAACTTGTTTTATAGTTTATGTATTTTGTTCAATAGTTTTGTCTCTTATTCCGATTTTGAAATATACTTTATTCGAATACAAACAAGCGCAACACCTTTTTTCCTTGTTTTGTTTTTGTATATAATTATAACGCGTTTCGTTTTATATGCTGTTAATAGTTTACTACTTTCAGCAGAACATTTTTCCTAACGTCGAAACATGGTAAAACATATTTGCTTACATTATGTTAAATGCACATCAATGATAATTGTTTCTGTACTTAACGAAAAAGTACAAAAACGATTTACAAAAAATGAAATAGTGGTAATGACACACTCCGGATAGACACAGGCAAAATTCACAAAGCGGGAAACAAAAAAAAAAGAAGAAAAACGAAAAATCTAACATAACAAAAACAACATGTGTGTAATAAGTCACAGCTGAGGAGAAGGCAGTGTATGTTTCCAAATAATAACCTACTTGTCCATGTAAGGAAAAATAAGAAAAGTTAATAATAACGCGTTTAAATACAGAATTTCTTACGGATCTGATATGTTGGGTGCTAGCAACAGTAATAAATATACGAATTGTTAGCAAATGGTACAAAGTTATGAGTAAATATCAAAAATATTTGTATTATATTACTATAAGATGAATTGTTTGTTTGGTGGTTAACGCCACTTTCAGCAATTTTACAGCTATATCATGGCGTACAGTTTTTATTAAGGGAAGAAGTCGAAGTACCCGCAGAAAACTTCCGACCTTCGGTAGGAAAACTGGCAAGCCTTGTCAATTCAGATCGGAGTCGAGTGCAATCTGTCCGCAGTGAGACTCAAACCCGCAACCTCAGTTCAGTGTTGACCACGTGATCCTATAAGATTGATATAGATTGAATACAAATATGCCCATGCTAGAAGACTGTACTGTGTATAATTGTTCCTTTCGCGTTTATTTATAGATACAATACGACAGCACCTTCGTATGTTTTTTTTATTTTCATCGCTTTATATGCTGTGCTAGATCTTGTAGTTGGTAGGACTATTTTTGACTGTCGACAGGACATGCATAGTAGGCATGTTGCCAATATGAAAAGTGTGCATTAAAAATCTAGTGTGTCCTTTCAAAAAGTCGGGATTAAAGGGATTGGGGGTGCCAACCTCTAACGCAATATTGCATTATTTGTAATACACAATTAAAGTATTAAATGTTATAAGATAGTGTTAATGTGGGAAATATCTCGAAGTTTAAAACAGAACTTATAAAATGAAATATATTTCAAATAATGCATTCCTTTGTCTGCAAACACAGTTTTTGATTATTAAATATAAAATTATTAACTCTTTCTCTGCACTTTTCCAAAAATGGAAAGAAGGTTCATATAAAAAGATTATGAATAGAAAGAATTAAGTACAATTGAAAGACAAATACATGTTTAGGTGTAATATAAATGAAAAGGACAAAATAAATTGAAGAACAAAAAGAAAGTAGTACTTTAAACAAAATAGCTCTTTTCACTTGGTGTGTCTCGCAAACTATCACATATACTCACTCAAAAAAGCAACATACAAAAAATGGGAATTTTACTTCATATATTATTTTAACAATTTATCATTTAAAAAATTGATACAGAAATGTAAAAATTAGCACACTTCTTGTTCATTTGTTCTTTTACCATGGAATATAACATTTTGTCGCATATTGTCAATAAATCAAGCAAAAAGGTCAGTATCCGTTGTGTTCACCATTTGCTTGTAACACAGCCCTTACTCTTCTTGGCATGGATTCAATTAAACGTTGAGTACGTAACACGCGGTATCGTTTGCCACTCATACTGAAGTTCCTGTTCTAATTGTTGCAGATTTTGCGGCGATGGTTGTCGTTGGCGCACGCGCCGATCCAGTTCATCCCACAGATGTTCAATTGGGTTAAGATCGGATCACATTGACATTCTGTTGCTCTAAAAATCTACTGTTACACGTTCTGTATGTGATCGGGCATTGTCGTGTTGAAGAATTTCTCTTTGAATGGCAGTTACGGGCAATAAATGCGGCCGTATATTTTCGTCTCTATGAATAACATCGTTAAGATTGCATTGGATATGTATCAGCTGTGTGGTCCTGGCGTAAGAGATAGCGGCCCACATCATAACACTGCCTCCACCAAAATTGTCTCTTTCTACAACACAGTTTTGCGCAAAGCGTTCATTTCGGCGTCTGTACACTCGTATGCGACCATCTCGCTTTTCAAGCTGAAAACGTGACCAAACTCTTCTCCAGTTCTGTAAATTCCATACATGAACGTTAGTTCATCATCTAACCCTTGCTCGGCGGTGTTGGCGTCTCAGTGTTGCTCCGACGAAAAATCTTTTTGCCCGCAATCCATGAGAGCGTAACCAATTGCGTACTGTCTGTGTTGATATACGGCGCAGCCCAGGGACGTCTGTTTATGTTGCAACAATAGTCCTGTTCCGTAGATGGAATAATCTAATGTAACGATCCTGCGCCCTAGTTGTAACACGCGGACGCCCTGAACGTAGTCGGTCTGTCGCAGTACCAAGCTGCTGGTAGCGTCTCAAAAGGCGTGAAATTGTGCTACGATGAACATTGTACGTTCTGGCAACAGCATTCTGTGATTCCTCGGCCTCGATTCGACAAATAGCGATATTCCGGGTAGCAGCATCTAACCTTGGCATAGTGTCACCTCATCCGAATTTTATTTTACTAATGTAGTCAAGAAAAGAAATAGCGGGGTTTTATGCCGATTGTCCGAGTTAAAAAAATACCCATGATTTGCACGTGAAAGTCGACCCTGTTTTTAGCAATGCGTAATTCATAGTGTGTTCCAGATTTCGACCAGTCGTTCACGGGTGGATGAACTTACATGCTTTCATCTGGAAACCTTTAATTAAGGTGTAATTATGATGTTGTGTATATATATTTGAATATTTATAGGTTATTTGTTCGCAAAAAAATATGATTTGAAAAAAAAGGTGTATATAATGGAACAATTTTGAGTCTTAATTTGCTTTTGTAAGTTTGTTTATAATATTGTATTTTACATTTGCTACATGACATATAACAAAGATTGTTTCTTAATTAAAAAAGCTATTTTTAGAGTGGGGTTTACTGCGAACGCAAATGTTCACACACGTCTCAGTGAGCACTGTTGTTCTTTTACATCATTGAAAATATTACGCTCGTTATCGTTTACAAAAAATAATGTATTTTTTTTCTCCGGATTTTTCTCGACATAATAATTTTAATAATAATTTTCTGTTGTTTTTGCCATACATTCTGTTGACAAAAAAATCGGTGAAGCCATTTTAAATTCGAATGCATTGATATGAACTAATTCAGTCTTCATTATACGTAGGAAACCACAAGAACCACACCAATAAACTTTTAAAAATAAAAATAAATGTACAGTAGAACCATATATTACAAAGACGACTTAGTATGAAGAGATACAAACATTAGAAAATCAGTCATGCATGGGTAGATACTGGAAAAAATGCAAAAATGACAAAAATGACGAATACAAATTTTGAAGAAACACGATAGACAAGTATCAGATATTAAAATGAGTATAAAATCGAAATAACAACAGGATTGTTAACCTATGCAATAGTTTCCTTTTTTTCCTGTGACACTGTTTCAGAAAAATAAACTATTGACTATTATTAAATTTAACAAGTAGTTCTCTTTTAAGAATTTTGAACAAAAATCGAGTAAAGAGATGATCTTGCTCTTACCCGGCGCTGGCACGAATAAGAAATGTATGTCGTAGGTCAAAGTAGTCGGTAACTGCATCACATCGCATATTTAAAAAATTGTGTTTCTCATTGCTCCTCTATTCATTTTGATTTCTGATATAAAGGGTATACGAAGTATATGAAGGGTAGCAAAATTCGTATCACAATTAATACAGATATAGATTATATGTTTGCTTGACGTCTAGCGAGCAATATATTTGCTACGTTAAGAACAATTAATCAAAAATAAAGGAGGGTTCCACGAGGACAACATTTGACCGTCACAGTGAAATGTATATAGAGAAACAGAAACAGGAGCACTACTGCTTCCTCCCCAATAAAAACTTCCTCCCCAAATTATATCTTTACTATTGTTCGGTATAGTGACCAATATAAGGCACGAACATGTTCTAATTCACATAGAGCCGCTTGCAATAATCTATTTCATAATTAAAATGTGAACAATTTCCTTAGTTACCACACGTTTGTTTTTGTTAAAATATTAATATTTTTAAGATCTATTGTTGTCGTCGCTTTAAATCGGTAAAAAAACATGTACGTCTTAAAGCCAAATTATTTTTCTTTTTCAGCGAAGTAAAATTGGAGACTGAAACGACTGCAACGCGGTACGTACTAGCGGTAGTCTAAAAGGTTCTTTTCAACAAAACAATAAACATAATACAGTTAAGAAATGCAAAAACAATACTAAAGAAAAACAAGTACCTATATGTTTATCTTTCCCATTAAATATTTTGATTGATAGATGAAAAGATTTCAAATAACCAAGGTGCTGCTTAACTAATTTTCAAGATTGTTGGTCTAATCTTAGACTGCATATAACCGGAAAAATGCTTCAAAACTCAGGTATACTAGTAGTAATTGTGTTGGGAAGCTAACACATACGTCGCCCAAATCCCCTTGAATAGTATGAATAATGTTAGATTGATTATTTAATATATTACTGAAAGTCTAGCAGGCACTCTTGTAGCTATATTCAGGTTAAACAAGTTAAACAATTCGCTTTAAAATCTTAAGAAACTTCTTAAGGTAGCATTTTAATCGGACACATAAATCTAAATCCACGTGAAATTTTGTTAACATCGAGGGACTTTAAATTTTAGTAAAATCGGATAGCGTTTTAAGTTTGAAATGTTTATTTGCCATTTGGACACGAGCGGTCGAAAAAAAATCCACTTGTAACACTTAAATCTATATTCAAACCAAATTTAATTAAAATCGGACGACGGAAAGAAAAAAAGAAGAAAAATAATAAGAAACGAGTCAAAAACAACGCCTCTGAAAAGATCGTTTGGGAGACATAAAATAAGAAATGTTGCAAAGAAATAAATCACCAAAACATAATTTGTCGAGTTTAATTGATTACTTTGTTTCTGTTTGTTGCCTTACAGTTGCTCTTTATTTTTGCACAATAAGTCACATATTGCATAAAGCACTACCATTACCCCATTAAATGAATTAGCGTCTTATCTTGAAAATTAGTTTAAATATTCTCGTTAAGTCAAAAATCATATATATTTATACAGTAAAATGTTAATTTCTACTATTACAAATTCACAGCAATTTATTCATTTGATTGTGATGAACCAAACATACACAAGTAATCATAGTCAACATTTGTTCATTGTTTCAAATAAACAATAAGCAGCAACACTAGTTTTTTATGATGATATGATATCGAACCTGATTGCCGGTAACGGTTCTCATTTTAACCTTAATTTTTCTGGACATTTGATACCAACAAACCTAAAACTAACTATACTATTGAACCTACTATAAGTAGCTAAAACATTCATTTAATTATCTGTGTATTGATTAAGACTCTTGTTTTTTGCGGTATTGCATTTTCTCCAGTAACTCAGTATCCTCGCACACTAAATATCACGGCCATAATTAAGCTCAAAATTTGCTGAGAATTGAATTACAATATAGACACATTTATATTGCAGGGCAGATAGCTACAAAGGTCAATGGAGTGATACCGAAGATGTAAGTTTGAGCTTTCTTTTTCAATGTTTGCGTATTACAATTTATGTTAACGCTGAGAGAATGTAGTGTAGCATTGACATGTTTTCAGTCAAGTTATGTTTTAGTCGACGTTAATTTTAGTTTCGCAAAGCCACAAGACTTACAAGAGAACTCATTTGCACGGTTTGACAAAGTTAGCCCTTAATACATAGGTTTCGACCATAAATGATTGTACATGCTCTTATAAAAATATTTTTACATACAGCTTTTATTAAATAAAACCGCTCTACACGTTACTGGCCTTTACAATACTGAGAAGAACTAGAATTTGTTATATCGTTGCTCATGTAATTTGTATGTCAGCGGCACAAATTGTATTTCATGAAAATAATGGAAAAATGTTTCATAATAAAGTAAATAGACGTCCATAAAAATGAATTGACAACGAAAGCACATGGCCGGTTTGCCAATAAAGAATAACAGTAACTTAAATAGAGCTCTATTTCCTTTGCATCACATTTGGTGGTGCATGAGCGTTATCACCAACCGTGATCAGTATGCTTGTACAAACAATTTATGTATTCACACGTTATTTTTAATTTTTTACTCATGTTAATTCGAGCCATTTTTTAAGAATGATTATTTCACAAGCAAATCATATTGTAAATTAACTTTTGAAATGACATATATGATTATATAAACTTTACAATGTTACGTCTATAATCCTTGGCAATACTCTTTCCTTTTCTTTATGTTATCACACGTTATTTTTAATTTTTTACACATGTCAATTCCAAGCATTTTTCATGGATGATTATTTCACAAGCGCATAATATTGTAATATAAACTTTGAATTGACAGTTTATTAAACATATGTAGAATGTGATTTGGTTTATCCTTGTTATAAGTGATGTGATGATTTTAAACATATTATTTGTTTCTTTTTTCAGGATGTAAGTACAAGCCAAGAAAGTAACGATAAGTATATTAATAAAACAACACAACATTACCCAATGATATATTCCCTTAAACATGACATTCTGCTGATAGTTCTTCAGAACGTTTATTTAGATGGGGTGGTCTTATCAAAGTTTATCAAATTTGTCATTGTCTTGGTCAAGACATTGCAGGAGAGTGATACCATAATACATCTTTGGTTTTACTGTTATATGTTGCATGAATAATAAAGATGTTATATCCACTAAATGAAAACTGAAAATCGTATGTGGTGTAATGCCATTTTCACAATGCATACCTATTCTTCCAACACCTGTCACTTAATACAGTGTTGCTGAAAGTTTCAAAGTAAGAAATAAACAAATAATTGATGAAGTTTAAATTTGATCTTTAATTTATAATCTTACCTTTAATATTTCCTACGACAATAATGTTTGTACAAATAATTTATGTATTCACATGTTATTTATAATTTTTTTTACAAATGCTTTTTGAGACATTTTTCTCTAATGATTATTTCACAAGCGCATAATATTGTAATATAAACTAAACTGACATTTACCATTTGGATAAAATTTACAACGTTACTTCTATTATCCTTGACAAAACTCTGTAAACTTCCACTGATGTGATGATTTTAAACATATTATTTGTTTGTTTCTCATGAAGTAAGTACAAGCCAATAAAGTAACGATAAGTATATTAATAAAATAACAAAACATTACCCAGTGTTATCTACACTTAAACTTGACAAACTGCTGATAGTTATGCAGAATGTTTCTTTAGTTGTGATGGTCTTATCAAAGTTTGGCAAAGTTGACATTGTCCAAGATCGTGCAGGAGATTGATACCACAATACATGTTTGGTTGCTCTGTTATATTGCATGAACAACGAAGATCTTATATCTGCTAAATGAATACTGTAAATCATATATGCCCGAGAAGGACATTTACGCAATGCATACCTCTTCTCCTAACACCTGCTACTTAATAAAGTGTTGCATAAAGTTTTAATTCAGACACAAACAAATAAGTGATGAAGTTTTATTTTTATCTATAATTCGTAGTCTTACCTTCTTCTATATTTCCTACCACCAGTAAACTTGTGCAAATAATTTATGAATCGCTCCATATTTTTAATTTTTTACACATGTCAAAAAGAGGCATTTTTCATAGATGATTACTTCATTACGCTAATATTGTATTGCAAACTGTGAATTTACATATACGATGATGTAAACTTTTAACGTTAATGTTATAATCCTTGGCAATACTCTATGATCGTCCAATGAAATGATGATTTCAAAAATATTATTTGTTTCTTTTTTCAGGATGTAAGTACAAGCCAAGAAAGTAACGATAAGTATATTAATAAAACAACACAACATTACCCAATGATATCTTCACTTAAACATGACATTCTGCTGATAGCTATTCAGAACGCTTCTTTAGATGGGGTGATCTTATTAAAGTTTAGCAAATTTGTCATTGTTTTGGTCAAGACCGTACAGGAGATTGATACCTTAATACATCTTTGGTCACACTGTTATATTTTGCAGGAGCAACACAAATTTTATATCTGCTAAATGAATACTGTCAATTATATATACTAGAAGGATATTTTCGCAATGCATACCTCTTGACGTAACACCTGCTACTTAAAAAGGTGTTGCGGATAGTTTGAATTCAGACAGAAACAAATAATCGACGAAGTTTTACTTTGATGAATATTTCATAGTCTTACCTTCTATATTTCCTACCACCAGTAAGCTTGTGCAAATAATTTATGTAATCGGTCCATATTTTTAATTTTTTACACATGTCAAAAAGAGGCATTTTTCATAGATGATTACTTCATAACGCTTATATTGTATTGTAAACTGTGAATTTACATATACGATGACGTAAACTTTACAACGTTAATGTTATAATCCATGGCAATACTCTATGCTCTTCCAATGAAACGATGATTTCAAAAATATTATTGTTTCTTTTTCAATCTGTAAGTACAAGCCAAGAAAGTATCGATAAGTATATTAATAAAACAACACAACATTACCCTATGATATCTCACTTAAACATGACATTCTGCTGGTAGGTCTTCAGAACGTTTCTTTAGATGGGTGGTCTTATTATAGTTTAGCAAAGTTTTCAATGTCTTGGTCAAGACCGTGCAGGAGATTGGTACCACAATACATCTTTGGTTCTACTGTTATATGCTGCATGAATAATAAAGATGTTATATCCTCTAATTGAAAACTGTAAATCATATGTTTTGTAATGTCATTTTCACAATACATACCTATTCTTCTAACACATGTCACTTGATAAAGTGTTGCTGAAAATTTGAATTCAGACACAAACAAATAATTGATGAAGTTTTATTTTTATCTATGATTCATAGTCTTACCTTCTATATTTCCTAACACCGTAAGCTTGTGCAAATAATTTATGTAATCGCTCCATATTTTTAATTTTAAACACATGTCAAAAAGAGGCATTTTTCAGAGATGATAATTTCATAAACGCTAATATTGTATTGTATACTGTGAATTTACATATACGATGCCGTAAACTTTACAACGTTAATGTTATAATCCTTGGCAATACTCTATGCTCTTCCACTGAAGTGATGATTTCAAAAATATTATTTGTTTCTTTTTCAGCTTGTAAGTACAAGCCAGGAAAGTAACGATAAGTATATTAATAAAACAACACAACATTACCCTATGATATCTTCACTTAAACATGACATTCTGCTGACAGTTATTCAGAACGTTTCTTTAGAGGGGTGATCTTATTAAAGTTTAGCAAATGTGTCATTGTCTTGGTCAAGACCGTGCAGGAGATTGATACCACAATACATCTTTGGTTTTACTGTTATATGGTGCATGAATAATAAAGATGTTATATCCTCTAAATGAAAACTGTAAATCTTATGTGTTGTAATGCCATTTTCAAAATGCATACCTATTCTCCTAACACCGGTCACTTAATACAGTCGAGCCTCTGTGGCCGAGTGGTCAAAGTAGTTCGTTTACTATTGATCACGTGGTCTGTCAACACTGAGATTGCGGCTTCGATTCTCACTGCAGGCAGGGTGTACTCGACTCCAATCTTAATTGACAAGGATTGCCAATTTTCCTACCGAAGGTCGGGGGTTCACTCTGGGTACTCCGGCTTCCTCCCCATTAAAAACTGGACGCCATGAAATAGCTGGAAAATTGCTGAAAGTGGCGTTAAAACACAATTCAAACAAACAAACAAACTTAATACAGTGTTGTTTTGAAAGTTTCACAGTAAGAAATAAATAATTGGTGAAGTATAAATTTTATCTATAATTTATAATGTTACCTTCTATATTTCATCGACCATACTGTTTGTACAAATAATTTATGTATTAACATGTTATTTACAATTTTTTACAAATGCATTTTTGTTACATTTTTCTCTAATGGTTATTTTACAATCGCATAATATTGTAATATAAACTGAACTGACATATACGATTGGATAAAAGTTACAACATTACTTCTATTATTCTTGACAAAACTCTGCACTCTTCCACTGATGTTAAGATTTCAAACATATTATTTGTTTGCTTCTCATGAAGTAAGTTCAAGCCAATAAAGTATCGATAAGTATATTAATAGAATAACAAAACATTACCCAGTGTTATCTACACTTAAACTTGACAAACTGCTGATAGTTATGCAGAATGTTTCTTTAGTTGGGATGGTCTTATCAAAGTTTAACAAAGTTGACATTGCCCAAGATCGTGAAGGAGATTGATAACACAATACATCTTTGGTTGCACTGTTATATGTTGCATGAACAACGAAGATTTTATATCTGCTAAATGACTACTGTAAATCATATATGCCAAAAGGACATTTTCGCAATGCATAACTCTTCTCCTAACACCTGCCACTTAATAAAGTATTTCGGAAAGTTTGAATTCAGACACAAACAAATAATTGATGAAGTTTTATTTTTATGTATAATTCGTAGTCTTATATTCTATATTTCCAACCACCAGTGAGCTTGTTCAAATAAATTATGTATTCGATCCATGTTTTTTATTTTTTACACATGTCAAAAAGAGGCAATTTTCACAGATGATCATTTCATAAACGCTAATATTGTATTGTTAACTGTGAATTCACATGAACGATTACGCAAACTTTACAACGTTAATGTGATAATCCTTAACAATACTCTATGATCTTCAACTGAAGTGATGATTTCAAAAATATTATTTGTTTCTTTTTCAGCCTGTAAGTACAAGCCAAGAAAGTAACGATAAGTAAATTAATAAAACAACACAACAATACCCTATGATATCTTCACTTAAACATGACATTCTGCTGATAGTTCTTCAGAACGTTTCTTTAGATGGGTGGTCTTATTAAAGTTTAGCAAAGTTGTCATTGTATTGGTCAAGACCGTGAAGGAGATTGATACCACAATACATCTTTAGTTTTACTGTTATATGTTGCATGTATAATAAAGATGTTATATCCTCTTCTCCTAACACATGTCACTTAATACAGTGTTGCTGAAAGTTTGAATTCAGACACAAACAAACAATTGAAGTTTTATTTTTATCTATAATTCATAGTCTTACCTTTTATATTTCCTACCACCAGTTAGCTTGTGAAAATAATTTATGTAATCGCTCCATATTTTTAATTTTTTACACCTGTCAAAAAGAGCCATTTTTCACAGATGATTATTTCATAAACGCTAATATTGTATCGTAAACTGTCAATTTACATATACGATTACGTCAGCTTTACAACGGTAATGTTATAATCCTTGGCAATAATCTATGCTCTTCAAATGAAGTGATGATTTAAACAATATTATTTGTTTCTTTTTCAGCTTGTAAGTACAACCCAGGAAAGTAACGGTCGGTAAATTAATAAAACAACACACCATTACCCAATGATATCTTCACTTAAACATGACATTCTGCTGATAGTTATTCAGAACGTTTCTTTAGATAGGTGGTCTTATTAAAGTTTAGCAAAGTTGACATTGTCTTGGTCAAGACCGTGAAGGAGATTGATACCACAATACATCTTAGGTTTTACTGTTATATGTTGCATGAATAATAAAGATGTTATATCCACTAAATGAAAACTGTAAATCATATGTGTTGTAATGTCATTTTCACAATGTATACCTATTGTCCTAACACCTGTCACTTAATGCATTGTTGCTGAAAACTTCAAAGTAAGAAATCAACAATAATTGATGAAGTTTAAAGGAGTAGGGGCAATAAGGGGTGATTTTGGCCTAGTGCCAAAATATGAATAAAATCATATTTTTTAAGAGATGAGCATATAAGTTTTATGATTTATCTCATTTTTAGACAATGCTTCATACGTATGGTGTTTTTTTGGGTATAGACGGGTGGGGGTCAAAGTTATGAAAAATGATTGTTTTCTGACAAAATCCAAAAGGTGCTTTGGCCATCTTTTTAAGTAACAATGTATTCAATTGTATTGGTTAATTATAATAAAGGGAACACCAAAATGAATAAACTTGGAGGTGCCCGGACCACAATTGACCAAGTAATCATAGTTGATATCCCGGATGCCCATTGATGTTTAATGAAGCAAACCTCGATAATGTTCGGCAAACATCGGAAATACAACATGTGTAACTATTTTTTCACTCAAAACTACATATGTTTTACCAATAAATAGGAATACGTTAATTTAATAAACTTTCATGGTTGAAAAATTAAGTCTGCAGGATCTTCCCCTTTTTTTGTTCAAATGATGAGTCTCATCCTAATGCTAATACATAATTTCCGCGTCAAGTAGTGTAGCTGGAATTAGTTATCTTCTCGGCCGTAAGTGTAAGTGTACGCATGTTTTTGAGGTTTCAAGGTTGAAAATTGATGTATGAGGTTTTATCAGTTCTAGCTCGGCTCTAGCTGCGAACACATTGCATTTTTATGTCCTGCCAAAGAAAGTTGGGTCCTTATAAATTTCCGGTCTGTTCGTATGTCCGTCCAAACTCGCCATTACCTTTGCCTTGAAGCTTTTTATGAAGATGACTTCATATCTTAATGAAACTTATACATAGTTACAACATGACAAGTTCTGTTTACTGGCAAATTCTATAGGGCTGTGCGAAATGTTTCACGCTTGACAGGACATAGAAAAAGGGGGAGGGGTTGTTATCATTATGTGCCAAGCGGGACAGAAGTGTCGACGAAACACATTTTCTTGTTGTTTATATAAGTGATCATAAATGTATTTTGTTATAATTCAGTATTGATTTTTTTGTGGGAGCCAACACTAGGTTGTGCCTGGCACTGGCAAACGGACACTGAGTTTTCCTGGCCAACTGAACGTTTTTTACTAGTTTATACTTTGTCTGCTGGCATGAATTAGTTCATCCTCACAAGTCAGGGTTTCTGTGTCCACATGTGTCTACGAACACTTACAGTGGACATAGAAACCCTGACTTGTGAGGATGGAATTAGTTTAACTATATATGTATTTGCAATAGACTCAAATAAACCCGACCGCTCACAGAAGATACAGCAGCTGCTAAATAGCGACAAGTTTGTGTAGTGTTGTATTTTTAATTTTGAAATTGATACATCGATTATGGTGATTTGTAAATGAAATGGAATTTTTGATGAGACAACTAGTGTAGTGAAGACCTTATATGTGGAATAAATTATTTTTATTATAATTGTAATTATAAGATTGATGAAAATTTTGTTTGTAACATAATTTAAAGTACATATTTTAAGTAAAATCACAAGAACGAGTCTATTCCTCAGTATTAGTAATATTGTCATCATCATCACTGACATCAATGTGTTCTGGATCGGGAAGATCAGCTGCATCATAGAGATACTGACCCCAGTCAGTAATATGAAAAGATTTGTCCGAGTACCTACCAAAGCTTAAGTACCAAATAACCGAGGCAATGTGTGAGCACATTCCGACAACGCGACCTCCGATTTTACATTTACAATACCAGCCAAGAATTACACATTCATTAAATCGGATCCACAGCTGATAACTTTTTGACGAGATATGCCTGCTTTGGATTTTTGCCGAAATTATATTAGCATTTTGTTGAGAAACAAGAACATCATAATGTCCCTCTGAATTAAAATGCTCATCTGCATACGATTTAGCCATTTTAACTTGGTATGTTCCAAGTGTAAGATTTCTTATGTCATCCTCCGTCAGACGAGGAAATAGTATATTTGAAGATTCAATCTTGGACCATTTGTAACTTCTTTTGTCTAAGCAGTCTTGTTCAACTTCATTTTTTAGTTGGTTACTCTGCTTAGACAAAAACAACATTTTTGCACCTAACAGTTCATCAGCTTCATTCGTACCGGAATACATAGGCTTGAAGTATTTATTGATTAGAGCGCATGCGATTTTAACATAATCACCTATAAAAGGTATCTGATTGGTTGGTAATACCTTGTCAAGATATCGAAAGAATTTTATTCGACCATTTATGGACTCCACGACCCACCTTAACTTTGTGACCAAACGTGAAGTATTACTCTCCTCTACAGAATGTTGTTTTTGTAAATGATTTAAAAATGACGGCATCTCCGATATAATTCCCATATCACTGAGCAAATCAACAGAATCTCTAAATCCCCTATCTACTATCAAAACATCACTGTCTTGAAGCCAGGTTTTTATTTCTTCCATGTTAGTTTTAATTATATGATTTAATATTTTTGAATCATTGTTTTTGTTATCACTCATGTATGGCCCCATTACACTAACAATGTACCCGGTAGTTGTTACAAACACCATTGGTTTGACAAGGGGTCTATGTTTATGTAGACTATAAGACCTTCGTTGGAATTGATAGTTCCCACTCTTATGTATATAGATGTATGTACCATCCACGACAAGGATAACAGGGTTCAATCCACCTCCAAATAATGTTTGAGCTAAAGATCGGGTATGATTATTTATTATATTTTCTCGAGATATGTGTTGAAATCCCAGGTTTTCTGATACAAAAGTTTCAATTAGGTACTTTCTAGCGGAAGAAACTGCGCGTCTTGTGGCATCGCGGCCTAGATTGAACAACGTTGACAATAACTTATTTGATAAACCACACTTAAGTTTAGTTAAAAAGAGGCCAACACATGTACGAATCGTACGACAGTGAGTTTCTCTCATTGAAGAAGATTTGATTTTTGAACAAAGTTCATCAAAGTTGTCTTTAGTCAATCCCGTTAAATTGTTCATATCACCTTCTGACAATGCATTTGGTGTGTCAAAATCAAGCCTTTTACTGGCATTTTTTAAAGCAATATCACGAATTTGTTTCAATAGATTTGTAACTTCGGTACGATTTAAATCGCAATATTGTTTCTTAGCTAAAATTTGATCGACGGCATCTTTTGAAAATAAGTCACCAGTGATATGAACAGGGCAACATCTAGCTCCTTGTGGCAAAACAATGAGTTTTTGAATGAATAAATCATTTCTGGCTGAATGTGGTACTATGACAAGCTTTGAACCAGCAAGTTTACAAACAGTACAAGAGGAATGACCAGATGTGGTAGATGGTATATTTAAATGAATACTTGGCGGCGAACGACCAATTTGTGAACTAGTACGGCAGATCTTGATTGGGGGTACAAACTCGGGGTCATCTGTTTTGTCATCACTTGTCAGTTTTTGGTTTTGTTTCCTTTTTAAGTCCTTAGTGCAGAATGATCTACATTTATTGCATATTACTCCTTCGTTTACTTCATGTGGCCTTAAAAATAATTTATTAATCAGACATTTTCGAAGATCTTTATAACTATCCCCATTCAGCTTTCTCCTTTCATCAGGTTTGGTTCGCTTAGAACAAACGACACAGGAATAAAACTTTGGTGCAGGCATGTGCTGTAAAAAAATTAAGCCTTTCATAGATTTGCAATGAATAGCACGACAGAAACCCCCCTATTTTTGGATTGGATTTTATGTCGGAAAATGAGGAACTAGCCAATCACATAATCCTTATCTATGTATATCGTATGTTAAGTTATTATTTTATTTATTGATGGGAATACAAACTTTGTTAAAAAAAGCATCCATGTTGTTGTAATTAATATCCCGTTTCTTCAAGACGAAAGGCGCCCATATGCGGTTTAAAAACTACATTAATTAATTCAGAAGTAATTTGATCCCTGTGAAATCCCTAATAGATAGAAACTCCCCACAACAGGGCTAGACAATTTAATAGTTTATATGTTCCTCTGTGTGTCCTTAACATGTTTAACTGGGGTTTTTAAAAACAAATTCTGCTACTTTCACTTTAGAGTTTCAATTTGCAGTGTCCTCATAACGAAATATGTTTAAAACGATAAATGATATTAAGATGAAAATCATATTTAATATAGATTGTTTCATAAGTTACATAGTGTGAGAATTCTGTCATTTACGGTGCTTTGGTCACAATTTTCTTCATTTTTCATTTAAAGCTAAAAATAGATTATAAATAGATAGGGAATTCCCGCGATCTGTTTTAGTTTTAATTAGTTTTTTTTATTATACACATTTACTTACGACTGTTATTGATTTTATTGCTTTCAATATTTTAATATTTCTACATTTTTTGTCGTCTGCAAATAATAGATCTCTGTGTTCTTCAAAAAAAGGGTAACATTCCGAATATAACTTCGAGTGCGTTTTGTTCAAGATCTGCCGTTCTAAATTTAACATTATTAATATGTCTCCAACGGACACTATTTTAGACAAAATTATATAGAAACTGTATTCTTTTCTGATTTTTAAGTTCATTTCAGCACAACAAAAGCCTCGCAAGAAGCTTATATACTACAAAAAGGTGTACTTTAGATCAACTGTACAACTTGCGATCGCCGATTGTTATTGTAAACATTGGTCGATTTTGTACCGTGCACATGCAAGAACCAGCTTGGTTTTCAACTATCTTGTTTATTGTGTAATGGTTAATAAAATATGTGAATATTAAGCTGGTTCTAAGGTGTGCACATAGTTAATTTTTAGAAAATCTGAAGAAATTTGCTTCAAATTAGCGGGAAATTGTGTATTGTCCTACGTAGAGAGCGCGCTGGTGACGTCATTAACAATTAATGACAAGAAATAACACTGGGAGGCTGAAGTACATTACTTGGTCATTCTTAGGAAACAAAACAAAAAATATCGGAGACACTTTAGTTTTTCCCTTCTAGCCAGGCCAAATCAGGGCCTTATCACACCTACTCCTTTTATCCACAATTTATCTTACCTCTATATTTCCTACGACCATACTGTTTATACAAATACTTTATGTAATCACATGTCATTTATAATTTTTTAGGCATGCTTTTTCGAGAAATTTTTCTCTAATGATTATTTCACAACCGCATTGTAATATAAACTGAACTGACATATACGATTGGATAAAATTTACAACGTTGCTTCTATTATCCTTGACAAAACTGTACTCTTCCACTGTTGTTAAGATTTCAAACATATTATTTGTTTGTTTCTCATGAAGTAAGTACAAGCCAATAAGTAACGATAAGTATATTTATAAAATAACACAATATTACGCAGTGTTATCTACACTTAAACATGACATACTGCTGATAGTTATGCAGAATGTTTCTTTAGTTGTGATGGTCTTATCAAAGTTAAGCAAAGTTGACATTGCCCAAGACCGTGCAGGAGATTGATGCCACAATACATCTTTGGTCGCACTGTTATATGTTGCATGAACAACGAAGATTTTATAGCTGCTAAATGTATACTGTAAATCATGTATGCCAGAAGGACATTTTCGCAATGCATACCTCTTTGCCTAACACCTGCTGCTTAATAATGTGTTTCGGACAGTTTGAATTCAGACACAAACAAATAATTGAGGAAGTTTTATTTTTCCCTATAATTCATAGTCTTACTTTCTATATTTCCTACCACTAGTAAGCTTGTTCTAATAATTGATGTAATCGCTTCATATTTTTAATTTTTTACACGTGTCAAAAAGAGTCATTTTTCATAGATGATTACTTCACTAACGGTAATATTGTATTGTAAACTTGAATTTACATATACGATGACGTAAACTTTACAACATTAATGTTATACTCCTTGGCAATGCTCTGTGCTCTTCCATTGAAGTGATGATTTAAAAAATATTATTTGTTTCTTTTTCAGCGTGTAAGTTCAAGCCAAGAAAGTAACGATAAGTATATTAATAAAACAACACAACATTACCCAATGATATCTTCACTTAAACATAACATTCTGCTGATAGTTATTCAGAGCGTTTCTTTAGATTGGTGGTCTTATCAAAGTTTAGCAAAGTTAACATTGTCCAAGATCGTGCAGGAGATTGATAACACAATACATGTTTGGTTGCACTGTTATATGTTGCATGAACAACGAAGATTTTATATCTGCTAAATGAACACTGTAAATCATATATGCCAGAAGGATACTTTCATAATGCATACCTCTTCTCCCAACACCTGCTACTTGATAAAGTGTTGCGGAGAGTTTGAATTTAGACACAAACAAATAATTGATGAAGTTTTATTTTTATCTATAATTCATAGTCTTACCTTCTATATTTCCTACCACCAGTAAGCTTGTGCAAATTTTTTATGTAATCGCTTCATATTTTTAATGTTTTACACATGTAAAAAAGAGGCATTTTTCATAGAAGATTACTTCACAAGCGCTAATATTGTATTGTAAACTGTGAATTTACATATTCGATGACGTAAACGTTACAACGTTAATGTTATACTCCTTGGCCATACTCTTTGCTCTTCCACTGAAGTGATGATTTAAAAAATATAATTTGTTTGTTTTTCAGGATGTAAGTACAAAGTACCAAGAAAGTAACGATAAGTATATTTATAAAACAACACAACAATACACTATGATATCTACTTAAACATGACATTCTGCTGATAATTCTTCAGAACGTTTCTTTTGATGGGTGGTCTTATTAAAATTTAGCAAATTTATCATTGTTTTTGTCAGGACCGTGCAGGAGATTGATACCACACCACAACTTTGGTTTTACTGTTATTTGTTGCATGAATAATAAAGATGTTATATCCACTAAATGAAAACTGTAAATCATATGTGTTGTATTGTCATTTTCACAATGTATACCTATTGTCCTAATACCTGTCACTTAATACAGTGTTGCTGAAAGTTTCAAAGTAGGAAATAAACAAATAATTGATGAAGTTTAAATTTTATCTATAATTTATAATCTTACCTTCTATATTTCCTACGACCATACTGTTTGTACAAATAATTTATGCAATCACATGTTATTTATAATTTTTTACGCATGCATTTCCAAGACATTTTTTCTCTAATGATTATTTCACAATCGCATAATATTGCAATATAAACTTTGAACTGACATATACGATAGGATAAACTTTACAACGTTACTTCTATTATCCTTGACAAAACTCTGTACTCTTCCACCGATGTGATAATTTCAAACATATTATTTGTTTGTTTTTCAGAAAGTAAGTACAAGCAAATAAAGTAACGATAAGTATTTTAATAAAGTAACAAAACATCACTCAGTTTTATCTACACTTAAACAGGAAAATCATCTGATAGTTATTTTGAACGTTTTTTCAGTTCTGTTGTCATATAAAAGTTGAACAAATTTGTCATTGCCCAAGACTGTGCAAGAGATTGATAACATAATACATCTGTGGTTGAACTGTTATATGGTGCATGAGCAACAATGATTGTATACCTGCTAAATTATTATTGTAAATCATATATGCCATTAGGACCTTTTCCCATTGTATATTTCTTCTCCCAACACATGTTATTAATTAAGTGTTGCGGAAAGTTTGAATTCAGACACAAACAAATAATTGATGAAGTTTTATTTTATTACGTAATGACCCTACGGCTTCCTCAGGTTTAATGTGAATAATTGTCACTCATGTGCTGCACGCTTTTCAAAGTAAAATCAATATACCCAGGGTACCTGTGCGTATATAAACCTGCCAGGCTACCCTACTCGTGTCTTTTGTCATGTGCGCTGCACGTTGTGGACATTGAAAGACGCTGTCTTTCTTAAGATTTAAAACATTTGTAACAGTTTATTAGACGGAATATCGTACATTTACATAGCAGAAAAATAAGCTTGTAAAATGTCGAGTGATGAATTAGAAATTTATGCTTCGGAAAATGATGAATCTTTTACGGATCATGAAAAGGGAAATCCGAAGGATTCCCATGATATTGCCTCGACGATATCTAAAGATGAATCCGGTAAGGGCATTGCTACTTCTAAAGGAAAAGGGAAGTCGAATCTTAAGGGCACGAAGACCTCTAAGAAATCTAATAAAGGAAAAATTTCTAAGAGTAAACAGAAAAAACTTAAAGAAATAAGTTCCGACGCTGATTCGGATACTGACAAAGCTTATTTCAGAAAATTTGTTGGTCATGTTATGAAATCGTTTAATGAAATGGCTTCTAAAAGTTGTGCCGAATTTCATGAACCTCCTGTAAATTCTGAAATGCACGACGAGGTGCACGACGATTATAATTTAAATGAAAGGCCTGAATGTTCTGGTGAAAGTTCACAAGCTGCAAATTTTGACAATGATTATTTTGATAATGATTCAGAAATTCATATAACCGAGGAGGATAATTTTGACTACGAGTGCCCACAAATTTTCAATGGTGAATCCAAATTTGGCGAAGAAATTGACGAGAAACTCGTTCATTTGGTAAATGAAGGTTGCTACAAAAAAGGTGAATTAACAGAACATATTGAAAAGTACAAAATTCCTATCAATTGCAAAAGTTTATTACCACCTAATGTCAATGATGATATATGGGCATTGCTGCCAAGGCATATTCAATCTAGGGATACAAGTTTGAAAGAAGTTCAAAAGTTAATGGGTGTTAGCATTGTCCCAATTTTAAAACTAGCCAAAATGATTAAGTCGAGGAATTTCAAGGTGAAAGAGGCACGTGACCTTATCATTGATACTATAGTGCTACTGTGTTCGTCTATTCATGAAGTCAGTACGCGTAGAAAGCATTTCTTGAAACCGGTTTTTGGAAAGAAATACCAGTCATTGTTTAGTGAAAGTGAAATTAAAGGTGACAAGTTGTTTGTTGACGAAATTTCAAAACAAATCAAGGAAATTTATGATAATAACAAAACAAATTCAAGAGCCCTTGTCTACAAAAAAGGATTTGATTTTGGATATGGTGGATTTCCAAAAAACTGGTCGGCGATCAGAGGACGAGGCAACCCGAGGGGACAGTACGTCCCAAGAGGCCGGGGAGCCTTCCCCAGGAGAAGGGGAAGAAGAGGCCGAGGCATGAGAATCAGTTATTGAAGGTTAGTAATTGTACTACTGGTCGATTGAAACATAATTTAAATGAATGGAAAAGAATAACGTCCGATTCTTGGATTTTACAAACGATAGCTGGGTATAAAATAGAATTTCAAAGAAATCCAATTATGAAATCGCAACCCAAGCGTATTCATTTTAACGAACATGAAAAAGAGTTAATAACTTCTGAAGTTAATGATTTAATTAAGAAAGGTGTAGTTATTGAATGTGATCATGAACCTGGCGAGTTCATTTCTAATATTTTCTTAGTCCGAAAGAAAAACGGCAAATTTAGGCCTGTTATAAATTTGAAGAAATTGAATCAATTTATTGAGTATCATCATTTTAAAATGGAAACTTTGGATGTTGTCTTACAAAGTGTAAGAAAAAATTCATTCTTTACGTCAATAGATTTAACTGAGGCCTATTTTTCAATTTCCATTGATCCAAATTATTATAAGTACTTAAAATTTGAGTGGAATGGTAAATTACTGAATTTTGTATGTCTCCCATTTGGCCTAGCATCAGCACCAAGAGTGTTTACGAAAGTAATGAAGCCAATTTTTTCTTCAGTACGCCATATGGGATTTTCTACATTTTATTATATTGATGATTCTTTGATTGAAAACGTAGATCCTGTTGAATGTTCAAAACAAACTTCGTACTTGCAAAGTCTAATGGAAAGGCTTGGTTTCCAAGTTAATATTGAAAAATCATCATTTGTACCTAAAAAGCAAATAGTTTTTCTTGGGCATTTAATCGATTCAGAAAATTTTATTGTCAGTTTGACAGAGGAAAAACTTGATAAAATATTGTCATTTTGTCAAATGATTGTCAACAAACAATTGGTTTCAATCCGCCAATTAGCTCAATTGATTGGCTATTTTACGTCATCAAATAGAGCTATAAATCTAGGAAATTTATTTTTTAGAAATCTTGATAAAGATAAAAATTCTGCATTAGCTTTTCATGAGAATGATTATTCGATGGTCACGAGAGTTTCACAAAATGCAAGAAGTGAAATTCTATGGTGGATTCAAAATATAAAAGTCATGAATGGAAAACCAATTAGACCGCCTAAAATAAATTGTTATATTGAAACTGACGCTTCAACCGAAGGTTGGGGTGCTCATTTCAAAGGGAGATCTACTGGTGGTAGATGGACTTCAGCAGAAAAAACACTTCACATAAATGTTTTAGAGCTAAAGGCAATATTTTTTGGGCTTAAAACTTTCTGTTCAAATTTATCAGAAGTCCATATATGTATAAGGTGTGACAATACAGCCGCAATTTCATATATTGAGAATGTCGGAGGGTCTATTACAATAATGCATACACTTGCAATAGAAATTTTTCAATGGGCTCATATTAGAAAAATATTCATTTCTGCAACACACATTCCAGGTTGTAACAATTTTGACGCAGATTATTGCTCTAGAATATTTAATGAAAATATTGAATGGAAGTTACATACGGATATTTTCTGTAGAGTAACAGAACATTTTTTTCTCCAAGATATTGATTTATTTGCATCTAGACTGAATAAACAGCTTGAAAAATATGTTTCATGGAATCCAGAACCAGATGCGTATGCCTCTGATGCATTTTCTATATTGTGGACAAATTTTAATCCATACATATTTTGTCCTTTCAGTTTGATATCACAGACCCTAAACAAGATAAAAGACGAAAAGGTGAAAAAAGCTATCTTGATAGTTCCGAATTGGCCAACACAAAGTTGGTTTCCAATTTTGCTAAATATGTTAATAGATTTACCGGCAAAGTTGCCAATGCGAAACAATTTGTTGTTCAACCCAGCAAACAATCAAACGCACCCATTGAACAAACGAAAGTTATGGTTGACCGCCTGTGTTGTATCAGGGGACAACTTAAACATAAAGGTGTTTCAGAAAAAGCTCAAAAATATATCATTGGGTCATGGCGACCTTCAACTGCAAAACAGTATGATTACATATGGAAAAAGTGGATATTTTGGTGTAATAAAAAACAAATTGATTCCATTAATCCCACTGAAACACAAATCGTCAATTATTTAGCTGAGTTAGCAGAAAGTGTGTCATATTCAGTGGTGAATTCTCATAAAAGTGCAATTTGTCAAACTTTGTTATCATTGGGTAAAACACAGTTTGATAATTGTGTAATTGTATCAAGATTTATGAAAGGGGTTTATTTAGCAAAACCTCCAGTGTCAAAATACACAGAAATGTGGGATGTGAATGTTGTACTTAAATTTCTTAAGTCGTTGTATCCACTTGAAAAATTATCTTTAAAGTTGTTAACTTTAAAACTCACTGCACTGTTAGCTTTAACAACTGCACAAAGAGCGCAGACTCTTTCTTGTTTGAACATTGATGAGATGAAAACTGATAATATTGGTATATATTTTGAGATTAAGCAGTTGTTAAAAACTTCTAAACCTGGAAAAAAGAACCCTTTGATAAAACTTACTAAATTTGTTGATAATAATTTATGTGTTGTTTACACACTAAACAAATACCTACAAACAACTGCACACAAGAGAAAGTCTAGATATTTGTTGATATCATTTCTTACTTTTAAAAAGGTTACAACTTGTACTATTTCTAGATGGCTCAAAACTACACTAAAGATGTCGGGCGTTGATACAACTATTTTTACAGGACATTCAACTCGGGGTGCGGCGACCTCTTCAGCATTTGCCAAAGGAGTATCGGTTGTGGACATCATGAGGACAGCCAACTGGTCAAGTGCAGAAACATTTTTCAGGTTTTACAACAAAAACATTATTTCTGATGTTGTTCCTGGGTCTGAAATATCATCTAATGATCGATTTGCCTCTGCTGTATTAAATGGTAACGGATAGACAGTTGGGATTTCCTTATTTAATGACAGTGTTTAACTTTTCCGTTGATGGAAAGTGTTAAATTTCGTGTATATTGACAGTACTTCTTTATGAATATATGAGATTGACTTTTAAACTTTGCATTATGATTATCATTAATCTGTTGATTATGCACAAGTATTATACAATGTGTTAACTATTCACAAGTAATAAAATGTTGAATACTATAATATTTTTATGCATATCCTATTTAAGAATGAAACTTAATTTACTACTTTCCCCACATGCACTCCCTGATATGTCAACAGAGCTAAGTTTTTATATTACATTATTAAAGATACTCAAATCTTTGTATATGGCAGTTATACGTAAATTATTTATGTCAAATATCGTTCGATTGTGGTCCGGTGTTTGAAAACATTTTTCTGGAAACAGGGTTAGTTGGTATTTTGTATATGCAGTATTTGAATTGTTTGTTATCCTATATGGACTTTTTTTCCATGGAAATGATTCATTGGATTCTTCCAATTAAGTGGTTCGTCATGTCATTTGTTGCAATCTTTGAAAATTCACATTAAACCTGAGGAAGCCGTAGGGTCATTACGTAATAAAATGTGGACATCATCCCAGCATCCGAAGGATGTGCAGGATGATGGCCATTTTATGAAGAAGCCCGGAGGCTTCCGAGGGTTTAATCTACCCTCCCTGAATAGCCACTCCCATTCAATCATTTTGCAACAAATGAAGCTTTGGACAGACACGAGTAGGGTAGCCTGGCAGGTTTATATACGCACAGGTACCCTGGGTATATTGATTTTACTTTGAAAAGCGTGCAGCACATGAGTGACAATTATTCACATTAAACCCTCGGAAGCCTCCGGGCTTCTTCATAAAATGGCCATCATCCTGCACATCCTTCGGATGCTGGGATGATGTCCACATTTTTATCTATATTTCATAGTCTTACCTTCTATATTTCCAACCACAAGTAAGCTTATGTAAATAATATATATAATCGCTTCATATTTTTAATTTTTTACACATGTCAAAAAGAGACATTTTTCACAGAATATTATTTCATAAACGCTAATATTGTATTGTAAACTGTGAATTCACAAATACGATTATGTAAACTTTACAACCTTAATGTTATAATCCTTGGGAATACTCTACGCTCTTCCACTGAAGTGATGATTTCAAATATATTATTTGTTTCTTTTTCAGCGTGTAAGTACAAGCCAAGAAAGTAACGATAAGTAAATTAATTAAACAACACAACATTGCCCAATGATACCTTTACTCAAACGTGACATTCTGATGATAGTTCTTCAGAACGTTTCTTTAGATGGGTGGTCTTATTAAAGTTTTGCAAATTTGTCATTGTCTTGGTCAAGACCGTGCAGGAGAGATTGATACCACAATACATCTTTGGATTTACTGTTATGTCTTGCATGAATAATAAAGATGTTATATCCACTAAATGAAAACTGTAAAATCATAAGTGTTGTATTGTCATTTTCACAATGTATACCTATTGTCCTAACACCTGTCACTTAATACAGTGTTGCTCAAAGTTTCAAAGTAAGAAAAAAAACAAATAATTGATGAAGTTTAAATTTTATCCATAATTGATTATCTTACCTTCTATATTTCCTACGTCTATACTGTTTGTACAAATAATTTTTCTATTCCCATTTTATTTATAATTTTTTACGCATGTTTTTTTGAGACATTTTTCTCTAATTATTATTTCATAATCGCATAATATTGTAATATAAAGTGAACTGACATATACGATTGGATAAAATTTACAACGTTACATTTATTATTCTTGACAAAACTCTGTACTCTTCCACTGATGTTATGATTTCAAACATACTATTTGTTTGTTTTTCATGAAGTAAGTACAGGCCAATAAAGTAACGATAAGTATATTAATAACATAACAAAACATTACCCAGTGTTATCTACACTTAAACTTGACATACTGCTGATAGTTATGCAGAATGTTTCTTTAGTTGTGATTGTCTTATCAAAGTTTAGCAAAGTTGACATTGTCCAAGATCGAACAGGAGATTGATAACACAATACATCTTTGGTTGCACTGTTATATGTTGCATGAACAACGAAGATGTTATATCTGCTAAATGAATACTGTAAATCATGTATGCCAGAAGGATATTTTCACAATACATACCTCTTCTCCCAACAACTGCTACTTAATTAGGTGTTGCGGACAGTTTGAATTCAGACACAAATAATTGATGAAGTTATATTTTCATCTATAATTCATAGTCTTACCTTCTATATTTCATACCACAAGTAAGCTTGTGCAAATTTTTTATGTAATCGCTTCATATTTTTAATGTTTTACACATGTAAAAAAGAGGCATTTTTCATAGAAGATTACTTCACAAGCGCTAATATTGTATTGTAAACTGTGAATTTACATATTCGATGACGTAAACGTTACAACGTTAATGTTATACTCCTTGGCCATACTCTTTGCTCTTCCACTGAAGTGATGATTTAAAAAATATAATTTGTTTGTTTTTCAGGATGTAAGTACAAAGTACCAAGAAAGTAACGATAAGTATATTTATAAAACAACACAACAATACACTATGATATCTTTACTTAAACATGACATTCTGCTGATAATTCTTCAGAACGTTTCTTTTGATGGGTGGTCTTATTAAAATTTAGCAAATTTATCATTGTTTTTGTCAGGACCGTGCAGGAGATTGATACCACACCACAACTTTGGTTTTACTGTTATTTGTTGCATGAATAATAAAGATGTTATATCCACTAAATGAAAACTGTAAATCATATGTGTTGTATTGTCATTTTCACAATGTATACCTATTGTCCTAATACCTGTCACTTAATACAGTGTTGCTGAAAGTTTCAAAGTAGGAAATAAACAAATAATTGATGAAGTTTAAATTTTATCTATAATTTATAATCTTACCTTCTATATTTCCTACGACCATACTGTTTGTACAAATAATTTATGCAATCACATGTTATTTATAATTTTTTACGCATGCATTTCCAAGACATTTTTTCTCTAATGATTATTTCACAATCGCATAATATTGCAATATAAACTTTGAACTGACATATACGATAGGATAAACTTTACAACGTTACTTCTATTATCCTTGACAAAACTCTGTACTCTTCCACCGATGTGATAATTTCAAACATATTATTTGTTTGTTTTTCAGAAAGTAAGTACAAGCAAATAAAGTAACGATAAGTATTTTAATAAAGTAACAAAACATTACTCAGTTTTATCTACACTTAAACAGGACAATCATCTGATAGTTATTTTGAACGTTTTTTCAGTTCTGTTGTCATATAAAAGTTGAACAAATTTGTCATTGCCCAAGACTGTGCAAGAGATTGATAACATAATACATCTGTGGTTGAACTGTTATATGGTGCATGAGCAACAATGATTGTATACCTGCTAAATTATTATTGTAAATCATATATGCCATTAGGACCTTTTCCCATTGTATATTTCTTCTCCCAACACATGTTATTAATTAAGTGTTGCGGAAAGTTTGAATTCAGACACAAACAAATAATTGATGAAGTTTTATTTTTATCTATATTTCATAGTCTTACCTTCTATATTTCCAACCACAAGTAAGCTTATGTAAATAATATATATAATCGCTTCATATTTTTAATTTTTTACACATGTCAAAAAGAGACATTTTTCACAGAATATTATTTCATAAACGCTAATATTGTATTGTAAACTGTGAATTCACAAATACGATTATGTAAACTTTACAACCTTAATGTTATAATCCTTGGGAATACTCTACGCTCTTCCACTGAAGTGATGATTTCAAATATATTATTTGTTTCTTTTTCAGCGTGTAAGTACACGCCAAGAAAGTAACGATAAGTAAATTAATTAAACAACACAACATTGCCCAATGATACCTTTACTCAAACGTGACATTCTGATGATAGTTCTTCAGAACGTTTCTTTAGATGGGTGGTCTTATTAAAGTTTTGCAAATTTGTCATTGTCTTGGTCAAGACCGTGCAGGAGAGATTGATACCACAATACATCTTTGGATTTACTGTTATGTCTTGCATGAATAATAAAGATGTTATATCCACTAAATGAAAACTGTAAAATCATAAGTGTTGTATTGTCATTTTCACAATGTATACCTATTGTCCTAACACCTGTCACTTAATACAGTGTTGCTCAAAGTTTCAAAGTAAGAAAAAAAAACAAATAATTGATGAAGTTTAAATTTTATCCATAATTGATTATCTTACCTTCTATATTTCCTACGTCTATACTGTTTGTACAAATAATTTTTCTATTCCCATGTTATTTATAATTTTTTACGCATGTTTTTTGAGACATTTTTCTCTAATTATTATTTCATAATCGCATAATATTGTAATATAAAGTGAACTGACATATACGATTGGATAAAATTTACAACGTTACATTTATTATTCTTGACAAAACTCTGTACTCTTCCACTGATGTTATGATTTCAAACATACTATTTGTTTGTTTTTCATGAAGTAAGTACAAGCCAATAAAGTAACGATAAGTATATTAATAACATAACAAAACATTACTCAGTGTTATCTACACTTAAACTTGACATACTGCTGATAGTTATGCAGAATGTTTCTTTAGTTGTGATTGTCTTATCAAAGTTTAGCAAAGTTGACATTGTCCAAGATCGAACAGGAGATTGATAACACAATACATCTTTGGTTGCACTGTTATATGTTGCATGAACAACGAAGATGTTATATCTGCTAAATGAATACTGTAAATCATGTATGCCAGAAGGATATTTTCACAATACATACCTCTTCTCCCAACAACTGCTACTTAATTAGGTGTTGCGGACAGTTTGAATTCAGACACAAATAATTGATGAAGTTATATTTTCATCTATAATTCATAGTCTTACCTTCTATATTTCATACCACAAGTAAGCTTGTGCAAATAATTTATGTAATCGCTCCATATTTTTAATTTTTTACACATGTCAAAAAGAGGCATTTTTCACAGATGATTACTTCACAAGCGCTTATATTGTATTGTAAACTGTGAATTCACATATACGATGACGTAAACTTTACAACGTTAATGTTATAATCCTTGGCAATACTCTATGCTCTTCCACTGAAGTGATGATTTCAAAAATATTATGTTTCTTTTTCAGCGTGTAAGTACAAGACAAGAAAGTAACGATAAGTATATTAATAAAACAACACAACAATACCCTATGATATCTTCACTTCAACATGACATTCTACTGATAATTCTTCAGAACGTTTCTTTAAATGGGTGGTTTTATTAAAGTTTAGCAAATTTGTCATTGTTTTGGTCAAGACCGTACAGGAGATTGATATCACACCACAACTTTGATTTTACTGTTATTTGTTGAATGAATAATAAAGATGTTATATCCACTAAATGAAAACTGTAAATCATATGTGTTGTAATGTGATTTTCACAATGTATGCCTATTCTCCTAACACCTGTCACTTAATACAGTGTTGCTGAAAGTTTCAAAGTAAGAAATAAACAAATAATTGATGAAGTTTAAATTTTATCCATAATTTATTATCTTACCTTCTATATTTCCTACGTCTATACTGTTTGTACAAATAATTTTTCTATTCCCATGTTATTTATAATTTTTTACGCATGTTTTTTTAAAACATTTTTCTCTAATTATTATTTCATAATCGCATAATATTGTAATATAAACTGAACTGACATATACTATTGGATAAAATTTACAACGTTACATTTATTATTCTTGACAAAACTCTGTACTCTTCCACTGATGTTATGATTTCAAACATACTATTTGTTTGTTTTTCATGACGTAAGTACAAGCCAATAAAGTAACGATAAGTATATTAATAAAATAACAAAACATTACCCAGTGTTATCTACACTTAAACTTGACATACTGCTGATAGTTATGCAGAATGTTTCTTTAGTTGTGATGGTCTTATCAAAGTTTAGCAAAGTTGACATTGTCCAAGATCGAACAGGAGATTGATAACACAATACATCTTTGGTTGCACTGTTATATGTTGCATGAACAACGAAGATGTTATATCTGCTAAATGAATACTGTAAATCATGTATGCCAGAAGGATATTTTCACAATACATACCTCTTCTCCCAACAACTGCTTCTTAATTAGGTGTTGCGGACAGTTTGAATTCAGACACAAACAAATAATTGATAAAGTTATATTTTCATCTATAATTCATAGTCTTACCTTCTATATTTCATACCACAAGTAAGCTTGTGCAAATAATTTATGTAATCGCTCCATATTTTTAATTTTTTACACATGTCAAAAAGAGGCATTTTTCACAGGTGATTACTTCACAAGCGCTAATATTGTATTGTAAACTGTGAATTCACATATACGATGACGTAAACATTACAACGTTAATGTTATAATCCTTGGCAATACTCTATGCTCTTCCACTGAAGTGATGATTTCAAAAATATTATGTTTCTTTTTCAGCGTGTAAGTACAAGACAAGAAAGTAACGATAAGTATATTAATAAAACAACACAACAATACCCTATGATATCTTCACTTCAAAATGACATTCTGCTGATAATTCTTTAGAACGTTTCTTTAGATGGGTGGTTTTATTAAAGTTTAGCAAATTTGTCATTGTTTTGGTCAAGACCGTACAGGAGATTGATATCACACCACAACTTTGATTTTACTGTTATTTGTTGCATGAATAATAAAGATGTTATATCCACTAAATGAAAACTGTAAATCATATGTGTTGTAATGTGATTTTCACAATGTATGCCTATTCTCCTAACACCTGTCACTTAATACAGTGTTGCTGAAAGTTTCAAAGTAAGAAATAAACAAATAATTGATGAAGTTTAAATATTATCTATAATTTATAATCTTACCTTCTATATTTAATACGTCTATACTGTTTGTACAAATAATTTTTGTATTCACGTGTTATTTATAATTTTTTACACATGTTTTTTGAGACATTTTTCTATAATGATTATTTCACAGTCGCATTATATTGTAATATAAACTGAACTGACATATACGATTGGATAAAATTTACAACGTTACTTCTATTATTCTTGACAAAACTCTGTAAACTTCCACTGATGTAATTATTTCAAACATATTATTTGTTTGTTTCTTATGAGGTAAGTACAAGCCAATAAAGTAACGATAAGTATATTAATAACATAACAAAACATTACCCAGTGTTATCTACACTTAAACATGACACACTGCTGATAGTTATGCAGAATGTTTCTTTAGATGTGATGGTCTTATCAAAGTATAGCAAAGTTGACATTGCCCAAGACCGTGCAGGAGATTGATAACACAATACATGTTTGGTTGCACTGTTATATGTTGCATGAACAACGAAGATTTTATATCTGCTAAATGAATACTGTAAATCATATATGCCAGAAGGATATTTTCACAATACATACTTTTTCTCCTAACACCTGCCACTTAATAAAGTGTTACGGACAGTTTGAATTCAGACACCAACAAATAATTGATAAAGTTTTATTTTTAACTCGTATTCATAGTCTAACGTTCTAAATTTCCTACCACCAGTAAGCTTGTGTAAATAATTTATGTAACCGCTCCATATTTTTAATTTTTACACATGTCAAAAAGAGGCATTTTTCACAGATGATTATTTCATAAACGCTAATGTTATAATGTAAAGTGTGAATTCACATAAACGATTACGTACACTTTACAACGTTAATGTTATAATCCTTGGGAATACTCTATGAGTTTCCACTGAAGTGTTGATTTCAAAAATATCATATGTTTCTTTTTCAGCGTGTAAGTACAAGCCAAGAAAGTAACGATAAGTATATTAATAAAACAACACAACAATACCTTATGATATCTTCACTTCAATATGACATTCTGCTGATAATTCTTCAGAACGTTTCTTTAGATGGGTGGTCTTATTAAATTTTTGCAAATTTGTCATTGTCTTGGTAAAGACCGTGCAGGAGAATGATCCCACAATACATCTTTGGATTTACTGTTATGTCTTGCATGAATAATAAAGATGTTATATCCACTAAATAATTTATGTAACCGCTCCATTTTTTTATTTTTTGCACATGTCAAAAAGAGGCATTTGTCATAGATGATTACTTCACAAAAGCTAATATTGTATTGTAAACTGTGAATTCACATATACGATGACGTAAACTTTACAACGTTAATGTTATACTCCTTGGCAATAGTCTGTGCTCTTCCACTGAAGTGATGATTTCAAAAATATTATATGTTAATTTTTCAGCGTGTAAGTACAAGCCAAGAAAGTAACGATAAGTATATTAATAAAACAGCAGAACATTACCCAATGATATCTTTACTTTAACATGACATTCTGCTGATAGTTATTCAGCGCGTTTCTTTAGATGGGTGGTCTTATTTAAGTTTAGCAAATTTGCCATTGTCTTGGTCAAGTCCGTGCAGGAGATTGATACCACAATACATCTTTGGTTTTACTGTTATATGTTGCATGAATAATAAAGATGTTATATCCACTAAATGAAAACTGTAAATCATATGTGTTGTAATGTCATTTTCACAATGCATATCTAATCTCCTGACACCTGTCACTTAATACAGTGTTGCTGAAAATTACAAAGTAAGAAATAAAAAAATAATTGATGAAGTTTCAATTTGATCTATAATTTATAATCTTACCATCTACATTTTTTACGGCCATACTGTTTGTACAAATAATTTACGTATTCACATGTTATTTATAATTTTTTACACTTGCTTTTTTGAGACATTTACCTGGAATGACTATTTCACAAGCGCATAATATTGCATTATAAACTTTGAACTGATATAAACTTTTCAACGTTACTTCTATTATACTTGACAAACTTCTGTTCTCTTCCACTGATGTGATGATTTCAAAAATATTATTTGTTTCTTTTTCAGTCTACAAGTCATGCAAGTACAACGCCAGAAAGTAGCGTTAGTATATTAATAAAACAACACAATATTATCCAATGATATCTTCACTTAAACATGACATTCTGCTGATAGTTGTTCAGAACGTTTCTTTAGATGGGTGGTCTTTTCAAAGTTTAGCAAATTTGTCATTGTGGTGGTCACGACCGTGCAGGAGATTGATACCACAATACATCTTTGGTTTTACTGTTATATGTTGCATGAATAAAAAAGATGTTATATCCACTAAATGAAAACTGTAAATCGTATGTGTTATAATGTCATTTTCCCAATGCATACCTATTCTCCTAACACCTGTCACTTAATACAGTGTTGCTGAAAGTTTCAAAGTAGGAAATATTCAAAAAATTGATGAAGTTTTATTTTTTATCTATAAATCATAGTCTTACCTACTCTATTTCCTACCACCAGTGAGCTTGTGCAAATAATGTATGTAATCGCTCCGTATATTTTTATTTTGTAACACATGTCAAAAAGAGGCACAATTCACAGATGATTATTTCACAAACTCTTATACTGCATTGTAAAATGTGAATTCACATAAACGATTTGGTAAACTTTACAACGTTAATGTTATAATCCTTGGCAATACTCTATGCTCTTCCGCTGAAATGATGCTTTCAAATATATTATTTGTTTCTTTTTCAGGTTGTAAGTACAAGCCAAGAAAGTAACGATAAGTATTTCAATAAAACAACACAACAATACCTAATGCTATCTATACTTAAACATGAAATTCTGCTGATAGTTCTTTAGAACGTTTCTTTAGATGGGTGGTCATATCAAAGTTTAGCAAAGTTGTCATTGTCTTGGTCAAAACCGTGCAGGAGATTGATACCACAATACATCTTTAGTTTTAATGTTATATGTTGCATGAATAATAAAGATGTTATATTCTCTTCATGAAAACTGAAAATCATATGTGTTATAATGTCATTTTCACAATGTATATATATTTTCCTAACACCTGTCATTTACTACAGTGTTGCTGAAAGTTTCGAAGTAAGAAATAAACAAATAATTGATGAAGTGTAAATTTTATCTATAAGTTATAATCTTACCTTCTATATTTCCTACGACCATTCTGTCCATCCAAATAATTTATGTATTCACATGCTATTGATAATTTTGTACACATGTTTTCTGAGACATTTTTCTCGAATGATTATTTCACAAGCGCATAACATTATAATATAAACTTTGAACTGACATATGCGATTGGATAAACTTTACAACGTTACTTTTATTATCCTTGACAAAACTCTGTACTCTTCCACTAATGTGATGATTTCAAACATATTATTTGTTTGTTTCTCATGAAGTAATTACAAGCCAATAAAGTAAAGATAAGTATATTAATAAAATAACAAAAATTCTTTGGTTTTACTGTTATACGTTGCATGAACAATGAAGATGATGTATCTTCTCTATAAAAACATTTTTTGCAACGCATACGTATATCTCCTAACATCTGTCAATAAATAAAGTGTTTTTGTTGTGAAGAAGTCGGAAATAAACAAATAATAGATCAAGTTTTAATTGCATCTCTAATTCATCATGTACTTTTGATATTTTCTACCCCCAGTATGCTTGTACAAATAATGTATGTAATCACATCTTAAGTTTTCAGTGTTTTGACACCTCGAGCGTATAATATCTTAATATAGACTTGATATTTGACATACTTTTACATAAATTTAACAATATTACTGCTATTATAATTGCTAATTAGTTTTTCTGTTCTTAAATACATTCACAGATACATGTTCCAAAAAAAACAATACAACAATACCAATGTTATCTTCACTCATATATGCCATTCTTCTGAAGTAATTTACAAAGGTTTCTTGTTTGGAATGGTCTTATCAAAAAAGAACAAACTTTTTATTGCAAAAAGATCGTGCGGATATTCAAAACACACTACACATTTGGTTTAGTGTTACAGTTTGTATCAACAATGACGTTGTTGATGATCTTATATCTACTTAATGGAAACTAAATCAGATATTTTCGAAACTCGTTTATGACGATATATACCTCCTACGGAAATCACTCGAGGCATCTTTTCACCGAGGGTTATTTCACAAGCACATGCTATCGAAATAAAGACTTAAATTGACATATAGTTTACAATGTCACTGTTATTATCATTGGTAACAACATATTATTTGCCTTTTTTCTACGTGTACTTTCGAGCCAAAATATCTAAATATACCAGAAAAAACAACATTAACTACACTCATATTATCTTTGCTTTTAGTGTTACAAGTTGTAAATCCGATTTGCTCGAATCAGAATTATTACATAAATGCATTTTCTCTTGATATCAATTATTTAATTTATTACTAAGAATTTTAATGTTTAATGCCTCTATCCGCCCAAAATGTGTCGTGTTACTTTCTATATATCTCTTGCCAACCATGTACATATGCAAATTGATAATATATATTAACATTTTTATCTATTACTATATTACAAAATTCCATCCAATGCTTATTCTATACTTATTTTACACAAATGATTTCTCAGACGGCACGTGGTTAGGACTTTTAAACTAAAGTGTTTAGTTGATTCACTTACAGTGTAACTTAATTAGCCGTTGGTACTACACATGTGTCCGTTTTTAGCTACTTTGATGGATTTTTTTTCAGTGAATCGAGGAGAACCAGTACAAGTAAAGAAAGATAAAGTAAGACAAATAGCAAATAACACCGACCGAAGAAGGTTACCAATTAAACAGCTCTTTCTTATATAAGTAACTGATACCTTGACTGAAAAAATTTATCCCCACTAATTGCAATATAGTAGCAAAACAAAAATATTCGATTTTCTTAAAAAAACAATTTTTTTTTGCATTAAAAACTAATTATACAATGGAACAGCCTTGCTTAGTGACACCCTAACTATAAATTAAATATGAACCACTTTCACTTATTAGAAGGCACATCTTTATTCAAAAGTAGATCATTTGCAAAACAATTTTTATTGACATGAAATGTTTAGTCACAATTCATTTAAAAGATGATTTTCTTTCTTCTTCTGGTTATTTCCTCACATATAATGTAAAATAAACTTTTAAGATACATAAATTAATGTAAATACATATATAATTTTCACATGTTAGTTTCAATACCCTTGTTACTTCATTATCTTTTACGAATGATATGTTTGTTTTCAGTAAGTAAGTACAAAAACAATTCAATTTAACAATAAATGTCGCGGTTGATAGGAAGGGATGTATTGATTTTGTGTTCATATACCAGTTATAAGAAGCAGTCAGAATTAGTTCTTAGAACAAACGAATAATCTCAATAGTATCTGTATTCAGTATGTTTTATACTGTTCATATGATGATCATTATAAATTATTAACTAAAAATGGTAAAACTCGTTTGACATTTGCATACATTTTTATCCTTATCACAATTTGCTTTCACAGGCTCCCAGTATGTTTGTTGGTTTTGTGGTCTTAGCCACATTCAGCATTACTTCGGTTTTATCATAGGGTTTAGTTTTTTAATAGAAGATGAAATCAAAGAAACTGACAAGGACCTCACACCTTCGTCATATTTAACATATTTTAGCCATCAATTTAAAATTGAACCCATTAATTAAGTTATTTGTTTTAACCTTTTTTTGGTAATCATGTTGAGATTGTTATAAACGTTTTTCATGCCTCCATTTTTATCTGTAATCATGTTTTGACTGAATGGTGATGATAGTCATTGAAATTGAAACATTAACATGAGTATATCAGTAACGATAGAACATTTTTCTGTTAAATATTTTAGGTAGATGTTTGCCTTACAGTCTTCGCACAATGTCAAGAAAGCACGGAAAATTTAGCTAGCTGTCTTTTAGAAAAGACAAAAATTTATAAAGTTGTGGTATATTAATTTTATATTCTTGATTGAACGTATTTAATGTAATTCGGTTTTTATAAATCAGTTATATATGTTTCTCTACTTAATGATTATGTGTATTTTTTACATTTTCGTATAGATATTTAGTGTGCTTTCATTTATATAACAATTAACACTTTATAGCTTTTAATGATTTTGTTGTTCATTATGATAATTGTAAAAGTACAATGTAATGTATATTAATGGCGTTGATGTAGTACATTTTATAATATGATCAGTTGTTATATGCTATTTTTGTTATTTGCTGGTGTAAATGCAACTGATATGTATGTTCTTATGAATTATGAAGATATGTAATCCTAAATATGCCAATTAGTTAATGAATTAAAGAAAGTACACAGAAAAACCACACAAACACAAGAGAATCGAATCTAATCTAATTAAACTTTTCCAGTGCTCTCTTCCGGTTTTGCTGATGTCACCGTATGATCACGTGACACACAAAATGGCTACTTCAGTTTTGCTTAACAGTTTTGTTAAAGTTCAGGTTACTTGCCAAGTCGTTTGTCATGCAACACAATTGTAATCAAAATATGGTTTCTTACATTTTCTAAAAACAAATACTGGAGCATGTAGTAATCAATTAATAAAGTTTCTGACAGATATAACATGCCAACTTTTATGCATAAGTTACACACTGGAGAGTAATGGTGTAGATTATTGTATAAATGCATATATTTTAGACTTTCCAGTAAAAATATTTAGACATTTTTCTTTATCAGCTTTGTAATGATATATACATCAATACAAATATTTAACGATACTAACTTGAACTTTTGACATTTAATGATGCAACTCAACGAAAAGTGAGCTTATGGTTGTATAAAAACGTTCAGGTGACCGTGGAAATAAAGGGGAGATAAAAAAATCGATCATTCCAAATGCAATATTTTAAATCGAACACTTTCAAAACTTACCGATAACTAATTATTTGGCCCAATTTCATGTTATGTAAAACCATCATAATTATAAAGCTGTTATTTATTTATATGACCATGCATGCAAAGATTTCAACACACCAACTGTTACCACCGTGTAGTGAGTGATTTTTGTCGGGGAAGTTACAGACCGTCTCCTTGTGTATATATAAAATTAATTTGATACGTCTTAAAAATTATCTATTTATGACACATATCAGGCACAAATATTCTGGTCAAATCAGAGGACTTCGCAAAAACCTCCGACTTTTGTCATACTCTATATATTTTCACGAACAATTTAAAAGCGAGCAAATTAACTAAAGAGTTTTCGGGGATTTCATGTTTGGGATGTCTTAAAACGTGTTCAATGACGATTTTTGTTTTTCAAATTATTATTTTTCTTGACTAATTGTTGATAAAAGCAATGAAATGTTAAACGTAATGTGGTAAAATTTGAGTTAATCAGTAATAATGGAACATTGTTATTTTAGTTACATGTTTGGCATGCAGTCTGCACTTGACGTATTGAAAGTACAGAGGAAAGTTAATTTGTGCTTAGAAAAACAAACATTTATCAATAGATGTAACATTTATTTTGCATGTAATTAGGTTTTGGCAGATTTGTATGCATGTTTCTCTTGTTTATAGATTATGTTAAATTTGTACAGATTTTGTATTGATATTTAATATTTTGTAGTTTATTTTAATTGATATAACAAGCAACACCTTTATAACTTTTAATGATTTGCTTTGTTAATAAGGGTAATTAAATATAGTTGTGAAAATATAATGTAATATATACTTATGGCGTTTATCGTTTACATTAGTTTTTAATTTGACGAGTTTTATGCAAATGCTATGATTTTTCTATGAAAACATTGAATTATATTTAGATACTTGAGGATCTCGTCTCCAGTGTAACAACATTAACACTTAGATTTTTCGACCCAGTAAACGGCCATCCCTAATATGCAGGCTAAAACTAAAGCACAAACGGTATGAGACGATACAGATACATGCTAATTACTCATGAGAGGACTTTCCTCGTTACCAATTACTCAAATCAAATAATAAATGTATTAAACAGCAAATCTTTCCAGAGCTGGATTTTCCGATTGACAACATATTTATCATGTTCAGAGGACATATTCTTCAACACACTGTTGGTATTCCAATGGGTACTAATTTGCTCCCTTCTCTCCTCGCCGACCTGTCCTATGAGTCTGTGTACTTAAAAGGCCCCGAAGATTTAAAAATGCATTGAATCAGAATCTTGATTTCACATTCCGCGTATTTTATGATGTTCTGTAACTGCACACAAGGGCATATTCAGAAACTATATACATTCAATCTACACCAGCGAGCTTGAAACTAAAGACACCCCCAATACACTTACGTCGGTCTCTTACTTATACCTCTCTAGAATAAACTCACAGAAGCTACAAACTAGACTCTTAGACTAGTGGGATGACCTTTACTTTCCAATTGTCAACTTCCTGTCAATCGAATATTTTCGCTGAGTCATAGATGGTCTTTCCTATTGCTGAATTAGCCTTCCCAGACATGACAATGAGTAACTCAATGTGTGTCTAATTAAATGCAGGGACTGCTTACTCATTATAAGCTGTTTGTGTGTTCACTTTTGTGTTTTTTGTTTTGTGTTGCGCATGTTTGTCTACACAGGATTTTTAAATGTTCCCTTGACTTTTGGCTCTGGTTGTTCAGGTTGTTTTTTGTGCTATTTTTCATTTTTTGTGCTCAATTTTTGTATCATATTTCGCACATACGAATAATGCTTTATGTGGTGGATCAAATTTGTAATTATCTGTCATTTTGTCATTGATTTATTGAATTGTTGCTTAACGTCCAAACGGCAGTATTCAGCTATATTCTGGACAATAAACAGTTAAGAAACAATCAGCTTTGAAAATGGTATAGATCTATGAATAGAACATGTTGATTTGACAGTATCTATTGTGTGGGGTATGGACGGTCATTGATTGATTGATTGAATATTTTGCAAATATGTATGAATGTTTTAATGTTCTTTCAATAAGTATTACAAGAAGGTTATCTACAATATCCAATAAAATATGTGTATAGCATTTACTAAATATTCGCATTTTTCTGTAGATTCATCTTATTCACATGGAAATGGAATTATTTAATGCATAGAAAAGAATCTAATAAAACATTTCAAAAATGTGTGTAGACCTGATGACAAATGACATAAAAATTATACAGATATGCAAAAATATTTGTATGTACATGAATCATTAAAACAACAATGTAAAGTTCCTCTTTTAAGTTGAAATTTTGAATCAAAAGAAATTAACATTAATATTTTGCATGCGCATTGTATTCACATCAGCACAATTTGAAATATTTATGTGAAATTCACGCTACTTCAAAGTTTTTCATGTGCATTTCAAATTAACTTCGTTTTTCAGGTAAATTAAGTGAACTTCAAACTTGTCAGATCGTACATAATATTAGTTTTAAAAGTTTTAAGTACTTTAAGCAGGTTCTAATTTTAACATGATAAAGTCAATGTGTCAATTATGATTTAGTAATATCCTTGTTAGTGGTTTTTGTTTTATAGTTCTGCCCTACGAAATGGCCCAAATATTTCAACGTAATACCGTTGTAAATGATATTATTTTAAGTTTAAAATGTGAAATTCAAGAACAAATTCACAGCAAAATTTTACGGAAATAGAATTCAGGTACAATAACCGTAAATGTACTTTAAATTAACGTAAAAATTCACGTTCAGTGAGTTTCAATTAAAATGCACATTACAAAATTCAACCGGAAACAGGGAGAAATTAAAAGAGAACACAAGAAAATATAAATATTTCTTTAAAACAAATCTTAAATCGAAAATACTAAATTGTATACCACGTACATAATACTGCTAATTTCAACAGACAAACCAAGATAAGGATCTCAATATTCATACCAATACTATGAAACATAGAGTAAATGTATGTATTCAAGAAATATTTTCTTTATAAGAATACAAGAAGCAAAAGTAGAAACATTTTGCTTCATCCTTGATATTGACATACGATTAAGTTTATGTAAAATGAGAGATAACTCAAATTGTTTTCTTATATATTTTTTACCAGCATATGTATAATGTTGTCAGTGCGACTTATTTCTCGAATCTGTTACAAGCATTAGATGTAGTATTTCTTTAATTTTTAACATGTACACGTATATCGCAAAAATTACAATGGTACAATTGGTATAATTCTTAGCGAACACGATGACCAGTTTTTAATACAAATTCGTCAAATGAAAAAAGGTAGTAAGTCTAATATTTATCACGTGCCTGTTAACACACAGGTAGTGGGTTAGAGACTTTAAGCTCCTCCCACAACAAAAATGGACGCCATAAGGAAGCTGAAATGTTGATGACATTGGCGTTAACTTACTTTCCTACGAAAACAGAAAGAACAAACATATAAAAAATCTCACGCATACACCTGAGTTTGTGTGCATGAAACACATTTCATTCTGCTATTATTTTAAAAAATTTTGTAGCATTGAATCCTGTCATTCATATGAAAACTGAACCTTTTGGTAAGATATTTGTTTCATCATTTAAGAAGACATTAACTTCCATGTAATAATGCGAACTAATAAATATTGTCGTATGCATGGATAACATTAATAAGGTATGGAAGGTTCTCACTGGGCGAGTGGTTAACATAGTTATGTAATATTTATTACGTGATGTCAACATAGAGGTTGAGGGTTCGAACCTTTTGGGGGCAAGGTGTGTTCTATTCCAAACTTGATTAACAAGGATTGGCAGTTTTTATGCCGCAATCTCAGTGTTGACAAACCACGTGATCAATAGTAGACTAACTATCTTAACCCCTCGGCCACCGAGGCCCCCTCCATATATAAACTAGGCCCCACGATAGATATAGATTTAAGAAGATGAAAGTGGTTTCAAACTACATTTTAACCTAATAATTTAGCATTTATATCATTTAGCAGATATATCCTTCAAAAGTAAATGTGCACGTTATAGGTAAAAAAGGAAACAATGTCAATATTGTAAATTTGCCTACAGCTTTAGCGCTAGCCAGTACTAAAGAGCATATCCTGCTTTCATGAACATTGAAATAAAATATGAAACCACATATAATATAATTTACAATGATTTAATGAGTTTCATTTAAAAAAATTCCACTTTGCAGGAGAAGCAACGAATGAAATAATACAAATTACGGACAAAATGAAAACAGTAACACGTGAATGGAATGAAGGTAAGAAAAGATATAATTGTCATTACGACTGTAACATGGAAAATGAATCATTTTAATATTTAATAGTGCTGATGAAAGTACATTTATGCATTAAAGTAAATGTACAGTTTCTTTCAAATTGATCTGTCTATTTCCAAGCTTGATGTTTTATAGCAGTTTCAGTAAAAAATATATATATCACTATGATTTACAAAGATGATTTCTGCATTAAAATCTATGAGAAATCTTGTTTTTATCACTTAACGAATAGTTGTATTACATTAATCCAATGACTACCTAAATTTACAAAGATTTGTAAAAGTTGTCCTGTTTCTTTACTGCCATATCAACGGACAGCAACGCACTTTCGAATGGTCCAATTATATTTGGTAATGTTCTGGCAAATGCGGAAACGCATACAAAAAAGTGACCTGCAAATGTACAGCCCTTGGGAACGGATTGTAAAGTGTATTAGTTAGCATAATGGGTTTCAATGCCAACCATATACATGTTGCAATAAGAAGGAATGGAACAGAGATGGTCAGACTATGACTCATGGAGGTGAATGCTATTAAGTATCTTCTTCTACAACAAATATTCCACTTATGAAAGGTGATCAGAAGTGGTAAGCTGGACACAAACTTTATGCGTCGGAACAGTATAAGGTCTTTTCTTCGGCATTAATTTCTCAAAAGAACCTTTTAAAGAAGGCTTGAAAAATAAATAAAAATGAAATGCATTATATGTTTTTAACTTCTCTTTATATTTATAATTTAAAACATGTATTCCTTGGTACGAAAGACTGTGGGATTGTTATATTGAGAGAGAAATTGTATTCTTGCATCTTTATAATTATTTATATAGCAGCAGTGCACATAACTGTTAACGCAAAAAGAAAACGGAAGGTTTATAGACTGTGCTTTACATCACTGCGCTTTATGCCACAATATTGTTCGATGATGTGCCTGATTTTATTCGACATCAGTCGGAAGTAGTCTTTTTCCTTTAAGCTTGTAATATTATTAGATGCGGATGGATATTTTTCTTATTAGACATTATATTATAACATTTCTCTCGGCTAACCATTAAAGTCTACTAAACTGCTAATTCCTTCAAAAGATCAAAGATGAGTTATTAAACTGTACTAATCACTTAAGTTTTGAATTTTGAATACGTAATACTCCAATTTCTACTTCAGGGTAGGCGATTCTCCTCGTGTACTATGTCCTTGTCCCAATAAAGACAAAAAATTATTCGTTACCTAAGAAACTGCTGGAAATGGCGAAAGACCTATTTTAAACAAACTTTAAATGTCAATTAATTAGTCAGAAATCAGATCAGCGCATGGGAATAGCATGTCTTCTTACAAACATGATAGTACAGAAACCTTAAAATCAATGGTCTACCTACAATCAGATATGCACGTGAACTATCGACTTGCCCGTCATTAAAATATTAATTATTACTTCAGAACAATGCAACAACCGTTAACCATTTATCCAGCAAAACGTTTTCAATCTACTTACAAAAGACCAATGTCGCTGAACTCCATCCGACCAGGGCAACATTTTTTATCAAACAATCATGTGGACCTCCAATGACACATTCAGCTATAACAAGAAATGATCCAGTACGCATTCGACCTACTGTAAATTACCCCAACACATTATCAATTAAAAAAAGCAATTGGTAGCATATATTCCAATAAGCATAATATAATGCCATTGATCTGTAGACACAAAGGGAACGAAACATCAAACAATTGGTCCTCATCATGAAACGAAATAGTCAAAATTTATGACACAAAGTCTTCCATGACCAAGATAATAAACTTTGGAAGATAATGGTGTTGATTAACACTTGGACGTACCTGCAATATCATGAATGAAAAGTGATGTGATGTGGGTACTTTTAATGTCTTATTAAAGCACGTTGCCACTGGTTATTTTTAGTGCTATGATAATTAAATAAGAATAGATGTTCTAAATTCGGTGGAAAGACACGTTTGTGGGGAAAGTATTATTCCATAAATTCCATAAATTCTATATAAGGAGCCATGCATGAGTTTTGTAGATATCATGCTCAAATTAGTTGCATTTCCAAGACACCTATTTTTGGAACGATCCATCAAAGGAAAATCCTGTATTAAATTTCTGTAAAAGAGAAAGAGTATTGGTGTTTAGTTTTTACAGTTATGGTTAGATTGTCGATTGTTATCTTAGTATCTATTGAAATAGCATCAGAATGCAATTCTTTATTGACCTGATCCCATTCCATGTTCGAAGTCATGCTCCAGCCATTCTCAAAAACTGCGATCATAAATAAATAAATGCAGAGGTGTCACATGATCTGTGGAGTTTGAAGTATGTCATCATATTTTATGAGCACTCCAGTTTTTATATACTGACAAATATATGGAATGCAGAAAGCCAGTGTGTTATTGATTCAAACCTAATCATAGTTGCTGGTTGTTTCTCCTATACCATACCATGCTCCACGGTTTCTAAAGGTTCGAATTGTACTTTAGGTGATTTTGCTTAAAAGGCTAAATCTATGTATTTATTTGCCCAAATGTTTGCCTTAATCTTAGGAATACTTGTCAAACAGTAATTCAGCCAGTTTGTATATTTTTTAACATGTGCTTGGCTAGTTTAAGGTAAATTTGAGTCTAAATTGAAGGAATGTCCAAGTTTGATGTAAATATGTTTACATTATCACTACCTGAGTGCACAAATTGATTTTAAGCTGCCTGATCTCTGTGGCTTATATGCATGTCGGGTAACTATCGTATGCAGGCGTCTATGAAGTCGGTTTAGTACTGGGGGCGTTTGTAGATGGAAAATTAGATCATGTTTTTGTACAAAAAACATAGCCCATGTGCCTTCAATGCTAAAATGACAGAGTTTGTTATTTCTGGAATGTCTGCTTGAATTCCCTTTTGAATTTGGTTCTAATTTGGGTCAGGAGTGGTAACATTTACCGTGTAATCGATTGACATTAATGTCAGCTGACAAGGCATAGTTGGAGGCACGAGTTCTTTTGCAAATCCGAAGATAGAGCTTCAGATACAGTGTTCCAGTGTACCTGCAACTTGTTATGTTAGTCAGTACAAGTGTAGTTTCTAGTCGGTATGTAAGTACCAGAGTGTAATTTCAATTCAAGTCTCATTGCGGGCAGAGTGCACTCGACTCCAATTTTAATTGACAAGGATTGCCAGTTTTTCTATCAAAGGTCAGGGGTTTTCTCCGGATATTACAGCTTCCTAACCCAACAAAAACTGGACTCCATGACATAGCTGAAAAGTTGCTGAAAGTGGCGGTTAGCGCCAAACAACCAAACCAAACCATCAATTCGGTGTGTAAGTACTAGACGAGTGTACTTTAAATTCGATATGTAGTACTTTCCATTTAGTAAGTAAATAGGTACCAGTGTACTTGCAATGCGGTCTGTAAATTAAGAACAGTGAACTTTCGATGTGACATGTAAATTAATTATCAGTGCATATATTCTATTAGGTAGGCCTTAAATAATTGCACAGTCGGCATGTAAAAGCAAGTACAAGAGTACTTGAAAGTCAACATTTAATTAAATACCACTACCTTGCGATTAGTATTTGAACAGAAAGTGTAGTATAATATTGTCTAAATAAATGATGTAGAAAAAGTATACTCTGATATAATATATGCATTATGTAACAAATATAAATGTCTGTTAAATCTGTTAAACTAGTGTTAAGCATTGAAATGTATAACGTTGAAAAAATAGACCAATAAGTCAATGCACAACTGGATCACAATATCTAATAAGTAACTATGTTGCAAAACACGGACACAATAAATATTAAAATGTGATGGTCCCTAGCTTAGACTGGAACAAGGAAACCTGACATATTACAAAACAAAAGATAAATTTAATGAATCATGATACTTGTGAAACTGAATTAATGGCTTGTAAAATTGCTCCACGGCAATAGGCAATCATTACGTCATTATTAAAATGAACGCCATTCTGGTATATGTTTATTGAGCAGTTATTCACGAAGATTCAATATATATACAACAAGTTATGGTCTTCTCTTGTTGTGTTAATAACTGATTATACGGAAAAACCTGTGTATTGCATGCGTCAGCATGTATCTTGTACACAACTGTACAGTTTGTATCTAGTAAAACACATAATGTTTTATCGTGTTTGATAAGTTGATAGGATGGACAAAAGTGTGAAAACGATACTTCGAAATTGCTATTTTTGGAGTCAAGATGATTTCCGCCAGCATGGAAAACTTAATGATGTGAACGTGTATTGGCAATCACTCTTTCACAACGTTCACCGTGTTATTTTTTTATCAACTTTAACGCCGCTTATCACATAAAAACGCACTAAAGGAGAATTAACAAAGACAAAGTTCCTTGCTTCAATCGAGTTTTTTCATATGTTCGTAGCCAATTAACATGTGAACTACCAACTATATGTACTAGCGAAATTTTGTAAACAAAGTATCATGAAAATGCAAAATCTAAAGATTGTAATACCTGAATATTTAACAGCCTTATTATAGTGACCTAGTTGAACCCCTGCAGTCAGCGTGTCTATCACAAGCGCGTTTTTACTTAATAGTCCACTATCGAATGACTCATACATCGCATATTTTCCTTGCATCAATAAAAGATTCCAGAAAAACTTGTAAAATAAATGTTTGGATGAACACACTTGATGCTGACTGCTGTGCAAATACAATCAGAACAAGAATAAACTGGTTTACCAATCATGCGCGCAATTATCCCGCAATTTACTTTTAATATGCATAGAGAACGAATTCAAACAAATAAGCCTAATATTACATATACTTGTTCAAACGAAAGTACTTATGATGTGCCATAAAAATTTTTTAAATTAAAAGCATTTAGAAAGAACTCCGACTATAAATAGTTTTAAACTTTTCTTCCCCTCAGAAATGTATTTGTGCAAACAAAATGTCATTTAATACAGTACTTGAGATTGAAAACGCAACACTTTTATCAATCCGTCAGCGATCCGTCAGCGTTCCAAAATCCGTCAGCGATCAGTTATCAATCAGTCAGATCAGTCAAATCGTTCCAAATCCGTCAGATCGTTCCCAATCCGTCCATCCGTCAATTGACGGATTCGGAACGATTTGACTGATCTGACGGATCGATTTGGACTGATCTCTCAAATCCGTCCATTCAACTTCCGGTTAGTGAAATCAATATTTCGAAATGTGAAAATTCGTTTCACTCGCAAATATTAGTATTCAAATGTCAACTGTTATGTCCTCATTTATTGCTCGTTTCGCCTAATAATAAGGCTAAAACAGGTCTAAAGTTATAAATAATACGAATGGTTATATATGCATCTGTGACGAAATATAAACATCACATAGTGTGATTTTATTAACAAAATAATTTTAAAAAACACACACACAATGACTTAAAACAAATTGGCCTCGCGTGCCAAGGCGTACGTCTCGTATTTGTCGTCGAATTTTTTAAAAGCGGAAAAAGTCGAGTCTAAAGTTATAAATCATAAATGGAAATTCCCCCAATATATAACTAACGCATCTGTGACGGAATATAAACATCACATAGTGCAATTTTATTTTTGTTAAAATAATATGGAAAAAAACACACACACAATGAATTAAAAAAATATTTGACCTTGCGTGACAAGGCGTACATCTCGTATTTGACTTCGAAATTTTTTAAAGTGGAAAAAGCGAGAAAGACGAAGGCGGAATAGTAACTTTTTTTTCACGTCGCGTTTTCGCGTTAGCATTATTTGTATGTATGATTGAAGTTAGTTTAACACTATTTTCAAACATTATATTAGTCTATTTAAGATGGCGTCGAGTGTTTATAAGGAAGAGCTGCAGTACCCAACGAAACAGCAGACCTGCGACAGGAAAACTGGTTCTCTGCAAATTTAGGGATTAGTCGAGCACACCTCGCTGTAAGGGTCGAACAGACAACTCGGTAATCATTACTAGATGACTGCTACCTTAACCGCCGCGGTCGAGGTTTTTTATTATAAACGCGTAAAAAGATCATTTGTCGTGGTTTGATCAGATTTCTTTTTGTGCCACAATTCCTAAGAATTCCGGTGTATAATACTGAGAAAGATTTACGACAAAAGCGAATACATCTATTTATATATTTTATTCACTATCTAATTGTGTCACATGAATTTACACAGAATTAAATTTCAAATAAAGAATAAACGCGTTTGTATATAGAAGCTTACGAGTTAAAGACGCAAACATGTAAGCATAATTTTAAAATCAATTCTGCTTTCGCATTTTAGCCGTCACAATTTGTTTATTTTACGATGTCTGTTATAGTCATTCGATATTTAATGATATATAAGTATAAATGGTTTCCTTTAAATTCGGAAGTGTTTGAAATTAGTTACTAGGTATCACGTTTTTTTGTGAGGGGGGTGGTTCAGGACATAATAGAATTGCCGCGAACAATGGTGACGTGTTTCGAGAGTACTTGCACGCTAAGGATCTCTTTTGTATATTTCGAAAAGAAGAAGGCTTAAAATTTTCCGCCCATACCCATATCACTTATTTTTCCAGTTGATTTCAAAATGTTTGCCCTTTTTCCATCTTTCTCTAGTTGATTGAGGGGGCCTCGGTGGCCGAGTGGTTATGGTAGTCTACTTTTGATCACGTTGTCTGTCAACACCGAGGTTGCGGGTTCGAGTCTCAAGGCTGGCAGGGTGCACTCGACCTAATTGACAAGGATTGCCACTTTTCCTACCGAAGTACCGGGGTTTTCTTCGGGTACTCCGGCTTCCTCCTCCAATTAAAACTGGACGCCATGATATAGCTGCAAAAATTGATGAAAGTGGCGTTAAGCAATATTTAAACAAACAAACAATCAAATCTAATTGATATTTAACTTATTCTCGTCATGAATAAAGCTGAACATCCTCGCTGAAAGAAAAGCAAGCATCCAATCAATCAATGAAATAAGTTATTCAAATTGAATGAAAATCTTTTAAAGGATACGTTTTGAAAACGTTCTGTTTTATCGATATGACTGTAATGAAAATGTTCAAACCGATCTTCATAGATCTAGGGAATTAATGACGTTTTGTTAAAAATAATTCGTACTATAACACGTGTCTATCTGTAACACATTTTTACGCTTAACCGCAGTATTCACAGACAAGTCTCCCCGGCATTATTAGGGCCTCAGTGGCTGATTGGTTAGTCATCTACTAGTTATAACATGACTATAAACAGGTTGCGGATTTTCGAACGACTGCAGATAGAGTGTGCCCGACTCCATCTGTATTGACGTTTTAACCCGTGTACACCGGCTTCCTCCCACCCCACCCCCAATAAAAAATGGACGCCATGAAATAAATGAAACAATCCAGCGTATTTTTTTAACTTTTTAATTTCTTTTATTGCCTTCAAATAAAACTTGTGACCAGAATCGCTGTATATTTTACAAAACAACTTTTTGTTTAGTAAACAATTTGTTTTGATTGACAATGCTTGTTCAACAATTGTTTATACACAACAGTTTTATAATTGTATTTAAAAATGTTGTAGACTAAATAAAAACACGTAGGCATACATTTAAGTAACTAGTAATGATGTCAAAAAGAGGCCACGTCCTTTCCTAAATGAAAATAAATCTGTTACTGATTGGGGGAGTCGAGTCGGCTTAATATACGACAAAAAATATATATGTAACAAGCCGCAGAAAATAAAATAGGCCGAAATCACGAGTCGAGGAAATAAAAAAAGAGAATCAATAAAGGATTACGAAAATAAAACATTTACCTGGTCTCTACTGATGTGCCTTAAATCGAAGTTTTTTTAAGGTTCACAGGGCGCAACCCGCATATATGTCCTGTTTTAAAGAAATTTTCTTTATTATATAATATAAAGAAAATAATTTTTTCTTTAAATATGTTTACTTATGTTATTTTTAAGAACGAGACATTGTATTAACTATTCTTTTGAATACTTGAGTTTATTTTGTTATAAATTTTATTATAAATGCATAAATAATATACAAATCACGCAGAATTCGTTTTATCTTTAAATTATTAATGTATACGTATCCGTCAATAAACTGACCGATTTATGCATATAATTAAATGACGGATTCTGGAGCGCACTGATTGAACTGATCGCTGACGGTTACCAGGTAATGACGGATTCATAATTTTGGACGGATGTATTCATCATCAATCAGTCAGCGATCCGTCACCGTTCCAAAATCCGTCACCAATCAGTTATCAATCAGTCAAAGTGTTGCGTTTACGGGTGCAAGTACTGTATACAAAGGTTTTCATTGGTGTTACGAAAGACGCACGTTGTTTCCAAATTTGATATTTTGCGATCAGCTTTAGAATCACCAGAAAGCAGTAGCCAATCAAGCGGTTGTACGCAAGGTAATGCAATTTAACAGATCTGTAAATTTGAACAGTGCATGATAATATGATAATTTTTATATTTTTAGAAAGCTGAATATTTCATAAAAGTGGAGGATAATGATTTCCTATTATTATATACAAACGTCACCGTCATTAAAATTAAGTAAAATTAAAAACATCACGATTATACATCGGGAAATCGAAACTGTTTGGAAGTACTGTGCTCCAATGTATGTATTGAAATTAAAATAAATTATCAATTATTCTTATGTTACATTGAAACAAATGACAACATAATTTTACAGAGAATAAAATTATGTGACTATAGCCGTTGTAAATGGATTATACAGTGCATCATTTGGTCTACAAATTATCAACTTACATACATGTTGCTATAAGACTAATGAAACAGAACTAGTCAAAATGTAGACGTTTAAAAAAAATGCATACAGTTAATATTCAATTAACGAAAGACAATTAAATATGAGTGGTGCTATTTTTATTTAGTCAGGTGTTTCTCCCAGTACTATCTTGTCGTTCTTTAATCATCTAACACGTGGAAAATCACTTTCCGTAAAAAAGCTTTGAAAACCGTACGACATACAAACATACGATCTCTACTGTTTGTCATCAGGTCAAATAGTATATTGACTGATGTAAATGACAGAGGTCACCTATGACCTTGATCTTGTGATCGTGAATCTTGATTTATTATGACACGAAAACCATAAAAGATAAAAAGTAAATGAAGTAAATGAAATGATTGTGAAAAAATTCATAACATAAATCCAGCACTAGACTTTGTCCCCATATTGCCAGCCCCTAAGGAAAATTTCCTTAAAGCTGGGTTATTTACAATTGTCAATCATGCGCACAAAAGCAAAGGTGATAGGTCAAGGTCAAACTCTAGCAACAAGGTAACCGTTATGCTGTCTTTAACAACCATATATTTTTAAACTAAAAACTACTTTACTAAAAGTACATGTTACAGCAGAAACTTGGACATAATGCAGTATTGCTCTCATATCAAATATATTATATAATTGTAATATTACGTGCTTTAAAGGCTTTGAGATCACTTCCATGGTAAAAAATGACTTGTGTATGGGCAACTTGCGCCGAGGAGGGCGTGTCTTGTAGGGCAGTTCCTATTACAAAACTGGACTCTCACCAAAGGCAGACGCGTACCTAAACACAATAAGAAGAAGTAGTTCCTATTTACAACTTTACAGCTGGAAAACTTTTTTTAAAAGCTATAAAACGATAATGGTTTGAAATATAATAATCGATTTAATATTATACTGAAAATGAAATAGTATGACGACCCGCAACTCACAATTGTTTGATGTTCGTACACAATTACTTGATACATGACACATATAAGCTCATATTACCATATTGCATGATTTTTTTACACTTGAATCACCTGATATTATAATAGTTTGACTTGTAAGTTCGTCTTAATAACACAAAATAAAACAATAATTCAAAGCCATCTTTCAGCACGCTATAGTTATCCGTTGCAATATATTGTGTTAAATTAACGGAACAGCCTGTTTAAGTAATAGTGTTGACTAATAGGAACCGTAAAAGTCCTAAACGTACCGTTCTTATAATATAAGAATCAATATAATTTACCGAGGCTGTGGTTTATTGTTGTTTTACCGCGAGAGGACCATTAGTTTATCACGTTATTATTCAATAAACTGGTAACAATGTCAATATGAATTGGCCAATAATGAAGACCAAATTTGGTTCAAATAGAATGAAACCATTGATTGATTAGCAATATTCCAGATAATTTCAATACAAAGGTAACAAGTCAAAGGCAAATTAGACTGGTCAGTAGGAACTAATGCTATTGAAAAGCCTAGTTCTGTTGGTAGGGGTATAAATTTAGTCTTTTGCAGTAGATAGAATGTACTTAATGATGTAAAATATTATCTTGCAAATGGTTTGGCACACTGCAAACACTTTACTTACTGTTGTTCACATCCAGGCTGTTCGTTTAACTTATCTGAAAGATGGCTCCCCTTTCCGTCACTTTTAGCTTGGCAGGTTGACAGTCCCGATGGTTGAGCTTCATACTTTATAATGAAATCTTAACTCAACATATAATCAATTTACAAACGAAACTATGTTGTATTTATAAAGATTTAATTTTAATTAGATTGGGAATATCATAGTCTCAGTACACATTCTCCTTCTGCTGTCAAACGAATGAACGAGACTGCCAGTCAGTGTAAATACGAATTCTATTCAATGGGCGACATATAAGCATTACGCTTATTTGTAAAGTCTAGAAGCACCACGCTACTAGATATATATTGATAAAGTGAAGTCGTGTATGATATAGGTTATAGGAACCTGGGTAATGATGCTATGTCTAATGGATTATTATTTTGGTTTTAGAATCTGATATAATAACTAGTATTATTGGCGCTGTTGTGTTAATATGTATCTAGTACAATAGGTCATAAGCGGATAGCTTATAAAGTAACTCAAAGAGTGTCTATGTAGAGGCAGACATTGCTGAGACTTGTCTTGAGCACCTGATTGCACCCATGGTTTTTATTAGGTTCGGGTTACTTACATTTGGGTCCATGTTTCGTATCATGTATATACTTTGTAGCATAAATTATAGGTTATGATAGCTGACATTAGCGTTGACCTCGAGACGTTAATATGAACTGACAGCCTCTTTGGATCCTGAGTATTATAAGGTTACTTATAGACAACATGCTTAGTGATATAAAATAATGCTAGACACGTTACATGATTGGTGGCAGGTGTCGTATTTGAGAAAACACGTTACAAAAAATTATCCTGATAATGTATTTAGTTTGCACTAAATTTAAAACTTTGTCTTGCTTTCACCTGACCACGGTGATCAAGGGCAGGTATTACATGTCTGTTAAACAGAAGAGGTAGACAAACTCACTCAAATATTAAAAGTTAGATGAAATGTCTAATTTATACATTTATTTACCCGTATTGTCCTTATTAAGATGTTTATACAAATGTACAATGTAAGTCCAAATGAGTAATTGGTCTTTGCACCAAACGTAAATTTATTTTGGCTCTTTAATCATATTATCTATTATCTAAACTACGTTCAGGTAGAAAAGAAGCGAGTAATTATTATTAATGATTCGTTATCATATTGCGTTTTAAAAGCAGGTGTTCCTCAAGGTTCAGTTCATTAATGATATTGCAGATAATATTAATTGTATGATGAAATTGTTTGCTGAAAATACCTCATTAATGTATTTAGTTAATTATCACTTAGAAATTCAGATAAGATTAAATTAAGGCCTAGAATTACTTAATCATGGGCAAAACGCTAGCTAGTTGATTTTAACCCCCAAAAGATAAAATGCATGATCTTCTCCAGTGATACCAGTATTTCACAGATCAATCTGTTTTTAATAATAAACAGTTACAAAGAGTATTGGTAACCTTTTCTGATGACTGCAAATGGTCAAGGCGTATTGAAAACATATATTGCAGTATCAACAAACAAATTTATGTTCTGAGAAAGATGAAATATATTCTTAGCAGACAATACCTTAATAGGATATACTATACTTATATACTTCCTCTATTTGAATATACATGTGAACTGTGTAAAGAATTATTACTGGTTTGCCCGGATACGCCAGTTTTTATGAAACAGGGTTGGAAACTTTAGGTTCTAGACGAAATCGTAGGAAATTATGTTGATTTTATAATATACACAACAACAAAGCCCCAGAGACACGAGTGACTGCCGATCTGAATTTTATTCAGAAGGCACATTTACTGACATGCTTTGAAACGTAACTCAGTTGAGAATACCTAGATATTGACTAAAGATCTTTTCAAAATCACTTTTCTTTTCTACAATCCTATCTTTAAACTCACTAAATATGCATATTAGATCTGCTCAGTACGAAACTCGTTTTAAACATATTTTAGGACGTCAAATTTAACTTTACATAAACCATCATACTTGCACTATAAATATTCTACATACTAATATGTGACATAAATGTTGCTCTTTAAAAGCTGTCCCATTTAGAGTTAACCTGGTAAACAAACCTGGCTGTTTTTATGGGCATCCAATGGAAGATGCAATCCATTATTTTAAAGAATGCCTCCTTTACCTAAATCAGAGAGTTAATTTTTTAGAGTAGTTCAGCTTATTATAGCGGTTTCAATACGTCGTTTTCAAGATAGGTAGTTAGATGTATCATATCCCGTGATTAATGGTATCACATGATTTTATTTAGGGCACTTTCCTCAATGTACCGTCTATAAACATAGTGTGAACGCCATAAAACGGAAAAAAACTTGACCTCTTTCCATAAATTTTATGTTTAGTGTTGGCTTTGCACTCCAGCACAACACAACACATGATTAGTTTTGCATCGTGTTTCTTATTCCGTCCCATTTCGTATAAAGCGTTGCCGTTTTAAACTAAAAGTGCCCTAAATATTTTATGACGTCACGTGATCAGTATTGCAATTTCCACCTTATATCTTGAAAACGACGTATTGGAGTCATTTTATTCGGATCACGCTTACTTAGTGATGAACATAATATCGCGATATTTAGAAGTGTTCATAGTCATATAAATAAAACCAGACGTTTCTGTGAATAATATTTTTAGTTCTGTTATTTAAACAAATAATCTTCGAATATATATACTCGCATCCTTTATACCTTTATACTTTGTATATCCCTTGTGCTATTTTATTAACTGGTATGTATGTTCTTCCTTATTGTTAATATATTATGTATTTTTGTTCCTTGTACTTACATGTATTTATAGTACATTTTCTACATGCTGTCATCTTGTGTATTTACGTAATATTATTGCTATGGTGAGGCATTGTAAATTGTTATAACTTATGTCCAATTCATTAAACATAAACAATAGTAACTATTAGCCTAACGTAGCCCTCGCTGACAAACGCAAATAGAAACTAGTGCTGATTGTGTTGGGATGCCAACACAGAATGTCTCCCAAACGAACCCTCATTGCCACTATATTCCTGAGAATTTTGAAAACCCTCAAATACGCATGATATTCTTAGTTTGTGTCTTAAAATCTACCTAAATATCACATTTCGTTGCAATCGGACTTAGTTGACGATTTGTTTTCGCAAAAATGCTCCGCATAGTTAGCTGTATCAGTATACTAATATTCTTTGCAATTGCTCTGGCAATTACGGAGATCTGAAAACTGCACTTTTTTCTTCAATTTCGACCATTTAGAAAATTCCAAAAATGGATGTTCCCAAAGTTTCATATTGATATTACATTGCATCTCAGAGGATCTGTGCGGATAATTTTGAAAGGGAATGTAAGAAAGTAAGAAAGAAAGAAATAACAAAAGAAAGAAAGAAAGAAAGAAAGAAAGAAAGAAAGAAAGAAAGAAAGAAAGAAAGAAAGAAAGAAAGACAGACAGACAGACAGACAGACAGACAGACAGACAGACAGACAGACAGACAGACAGACAGAAAGAAAGAAAGAAAGAAAGAAAGAAGAAAGAAAGACAGACAGACAGACAGAAAGAAAGAAAGAAATATAGAAAGAAAGAAAGGAAGAAAAAGAAAGAAAGAAAGAAAGAAAGAAAGAAAGAAAGAAGAATAATAATAAGAAACCTGACAATACAATATGTCTCCCCAAAACAACCTTTAACGATTGTAGATTTAGTGCTTTAGTGAGAGTTATTATAATACAAATCGTGAAATAATTCATAGATATCTTGGTAGCCAAAATTTGCGCGTCTTTTCAGTCTCAAAATCGATCCACAGTCGAAGTGTAAGGATAATCAGAAAACAAACCAAACGAAGTCTAACGATGTACCTTATAGTAACAGCGCAGATTAGTTTTCAGCAATAATGATAGCTTATCAATTAAGATTGGAATTGAGTACACCCTGTCCGCAGTGAGACTCTAACCCGCAACCTCAGTGTTGACAGACAATGTGATCAATAGTAGACGAACTACCTTCACTATTCGGTCAAAGAGGCCCCTCTACGCATCTATAAATTCAACAAAGTAATTACATTTATCAACATTTTAAATCGATTTGGTCTTTGTCACAAAATAATATATGTGTTTCAATGACATAGTCTTATCGAATATTGAACGTACTATGATTCCTGTACTAATGAATTCTATTATTATAAGCATTTGATTGTACAGTTTCTAAAAATAAAACTCAATTATCTGATGTCCGTTGAAAAAAAACGATATCAAAAGTTAAGATCAAATATTGTAGCTTTAATTTATATTGAATTTAAATGAGTTACTCGTTGATGTATATGCAGCCTTTTTTAACTTTTCGCCTTACTGAATATGGTGGCGTCCGGATTTATAGAAAAATTGTTCTTCTTAAATTGCGAATCACATATTCACACTTAGAAGAAACAGCAGAACATTTGAAATATTAATAATAATGATATTGCATTATTGTTCCGAAGAACGTAATTATTCAATTCGCAAACCGAAATAAGAAATTAACATTTACTTTTTATTTTCTTCTCAGTTGTTAGCGCCATGGCATATGCTACATTAACACCTTTAAATCAGAAAAACAGTCTATTATTAATATCTTAATATCACATTTATAATAAACCGTTGCTGCAATAATTCTTTATTGTTCTGAACAAAATTTGTCCTCCGTAAAACCGAAATAATTGATTAACACATCTACGTGTATTTATCACTTCCATTGTTAGCGCTGACACATGATGCACATTTTCCAATTACTCCGTCAAAAATGATATAAAACATTTATTACTTATTATATTTATGAAATCAAAAGGATTTCAAAAACATTTACTCTTAAATTATTTCATAATTCTGTATTCCTCCAATCAAGTCATCAAGGATCGGCATCACCATACTCTAGAAGTGATGATTCTTTCATATTAATACATTAATACAATCATGCCGCGAAAATATGTTGTGTTAGGAATTTTCGTTGTGTTCAGTTTTGTTGTAAAATTACAAAACTGTCAAACTATTGAAAGTAAACAAATCAGAGGAATAGACCAGACAACGAGATTTAAAGAAAGGGGTAGCCATTTCGAAGAATCTACTTTCAGTTTGGAAGAAACATCCAAGAGTTATACTAAAAGCACACATTTAATTTATAACAGTGCGCATACCACTTCGGACGATTTTCGCACAAGTGTTTCCACCGGAAGTAACAAATAACAAACCGTATTTGCGTTTTCTAGTACCCTTGAAATAACCACTGTGAGTGATGTACATGAACACGCTTTACAAACGCAAACCGTTTTATTCTCAACAGAAGAAAATCCGATAAGCATGGACACTTTGATTTTGCAGGACCCGTGTGCTCAATTTGGAACATGCGCAGTTACATCAACTTCGAATTTTAAATATTGCCAATGTGATGAGAAATGTACAATTTATAACGATTGCTGTACAGATAAAACATTTCTAAACATTTCGAATCCTCATCAACTTAAATGCGGCCTTTTTTCTAATTTATCAAAATATAAATATAAAGGTGTATTTATGGTTTCTAATTGTCCATCAACGTATGTGGATCAAGAAATCAAAACACTATGTCTGAATGAAGATTTCATGGAAGTTGGTCCATTAGTTTTTGGAACCGATTCTCTTGTGTACAAAAATAAATTTTGTGCACTCTGCAACGAAATCAAGAAATACCAGACTTTCAATATACAGCTGTTCAACATCCATGATCTTGACCTCGATTTATTATCAAATAAAACGCAGAAAGAGAAAATGTCTATTTTATTAAAAAGTCGTTCCGTCAGATATGAATTTGTAGCATCGCAGCCAGACATTCATTATAGACATTGCTTAATGGTACAATCAACAGAAAATGAAACAACGGCATGTCAACAATACTCAATAAATCCTGTTGCAGAGATTGATTTAATTACTGGCAATTCAGTCTTCTACAGAAACATGTATTGTGCACCACTGGAGACGACAGATAAAATTTGTGTGGGTCCATATATTGATGCTTTTATGGACGGTAACTCGATAGATCAGTACTATAGTTTGTATCCATTGTCAGTCATGTTTGGTTTCGACGAAGGCGATACTAAAAGTGAGACGTGCATAGAAAAGGTATATATTACGTTTATCGTTATTTGAACCCTTTTTTTCGTAAGGCTAAATCGGACTACGAGCAATGTAAGGTTACGGAAACAGTAGATACTAGACGAATAACAATAATGACCGGTAACTTGTCTAATGACCTAACTGGCAAATGTTAAAAAAGCCGAGGTTAATCAAGATGGATTTTAGTACAGAAATTGGTCATGCTTGCTTGGTCCCTTTGATCTAAAATTTATCATGACTTCTAAAATAAAAAAGTTTGAACAGAAATTGAACAATAGAATATTGATAGGAATTTTTCAGAATAGACAAAGCCGCCGTCTCAAAAGGGCGTCAATAATACGCTTAATAATACATCTAATCTCTTATACATTTATTCTATCTTTTCGCGCCAAATCACGAATCCGTAATTGACGTCCATTGCCGAATAACAATTGGATGACGTTGCCAATACCACAGACGTTCTATGCAGAAAAACAAAATTTAGCGCGAATGACAGAGATGTCACTTTTGGCAGCAAGAGGGTTAACGTATTAGATTTTCCTGCGGACTCACTAAATACTTGCCTTAATACACAATCTATCAAAAACGAAATTCCCTATATTCTATATTTATCAGCTTGGTTATTTTTATTTATTTTTTTTAATATGTCTCTTTCTATAAAATATTGTTTAGTATATAGAGGTATATTATTATACTTGCATGTAACCAATAATATACAATTAATGACTTTTATGTAGTCCGCTATGGGGATTTATCAGCCAGAAAAAATGTAATATTATGTGAATATACATTTTTGAGGGCTGAGAAATCCTGACATCGACAACTTCCTTCATCAGAAAAAACAGATGAGGCTTACATTTTGTAATTGTTGTAATACTGGTTAACCTTAATTTTTTTCTGTTAATACTGTATTTTGATATTGATTTGGTGATAATCCCGAAATTCCAGTTTCATCAGATTTCAAATATTGAAAAGAGTATAAAAAGTCAATTATTTTATAATTGCAGATGATTCAATGACCACTAAAATTGAAATTTATACTTTTGTTGGAACAGATGAAAAACAGGCTTAAACTGGTAAAAACCAGGTCAATATTGGATTCCACTGCAAGCAGAATCCAATATTGATCTGGCTTCGACCAGATTAAGCCTGTTTTTATGTAAGTTTAGTACTGTTGCGATTTATCGTGACCCGAAAGTTAATTTTTAGACCGATCAAAACACTCAAAATTCTATTCATGTAATTAACACGTTTTATTGATTGTTAGTTTGTCGGGGGTATTCACATCAGCGGGTCTCTGACTTCCTCCCCAAATGAAAACTGGACATGATGTAGCCATGAAATTAGCTAAAAAATTTGCTTATAGTAGCGATAAACCTCATTCAATAAACAATTAAACATTAATAATCAAGTTGTGCCCGTTATATATTTCGACATTTTAGCTAAAGGCAATCCGACCTGGCGTTTATGTAATCAAGTTGTGCCTGTTAAAAGTTAAATATGATTTGCTTTCGATATCTCCTAATTTTGTGTTTGTATGTTTAATATATACCAAATTTTGATGGGAGGTTTAGTTATATGATACTTTAAAGCTCTTTAAAGGAAAAAGCCAGTATTAATAAGTATAAAATAAAAATATTAAGAATGTTTTCCAGACATTATCATTTATTTACTTATGTAAAAATCACTGAAATTGTTCATGCTATTATACAATTATTGGCTTTAGATGAGGTTTATATCATGATTTTCAACCCAAGAGATCAGATAATTACCGAGGCCATCGGCCGAGGTTATAATGTATCTCGAGGGTTGATAAATAATGATATTAACTGAAATCTAACGTTATCAATTGTTTTATTATATGACACATAACAAAATAACACGTCTTTTGAATAGAATTATGTTATCAACAAAGAAAGATAACAATAAATGTTGTAAATAAGGTTTCTTCTCATTTAACAAGTTTAAAGTTAAAATTTAAAATTATATTGGAACAGTTATTGAAAACTGGAATTGTTACAGGAAATTTTGTATCTACCACATTTACGTTCTTGAAACGGCCATTTTCCAAACAAAACGACATTCGAGTGATGTGAGCACGTGGATGTGAGCGAATTTATGATTGGCTTAAAACAATTGAATCCGAAAATATCGACAAATCAAATAAGGCGTTCAAACAAATGTACGGATTTTCCCTGATACTATATTTAGGTATACGTTAAAACTTACACAAGTAATGATCACCACGAGTGCATAATTGCGCGGTGATTATCATATTTTGCAATAATAAGTAAAATACCCTTTGAAACAATTAAAATATAAGTTATTTAAAGTCATATAATAATACAGTATATGAAGATAAACCAAAGTAAAGGATTATTGCACAAATATTGGTGAGTATCCTACCTCCTTTAAGAATCGGCGTACTGGATTGGCTGATAGACGTATTTATTAGATTTTACACGGATCAGTAGTAAGAGTTAGCCTTCTTGTCGACATTGGAACACACAGAATAAAAATGATTTTGCTTTCGATGTTTTTTTACAGTTGGTAGGATATATTTGTTAAAGTTACAGATGCAGTTGCTAACCTAATACATGTAAAAGATATACATGTCGTCCCATCTTATTTACTTACACCCTGTGTTCGGTCAGCAATTGCCTATGTAGCTTAAAATATTGCTCCAAGAAGAATATTATATTGCTGGATCTTGCAAGTGCAAGCTATATTCGGAAAGGGACAATATTCAACAATTTTCGTGCAATAATCCTTGTACTGTATAGCAGAACTTCAGCCAATATCAAGATTAAATCATAATTTCCAATAAGTAAAAATACTGCACGCTTATTACTGCACGCATTGCAAACACATATTTGTATTCTTGACGCTACTTTGAGCTTCGTTAATAATTTGACAATCATGTGAATATGGCCTCAGCATTTGTATATTCACATTTAATTCGAAATGCTAAAAGGATAGTAGGTTGAAGCAATTATATTCTTATTTGCAGAGCTAGAGCGAATTTAAATTATGTATTAAATAAAAAACACATGTACATAGATTTAAGTATACCAACAGGTGAAGCGGCTTTTATTTCAAACAAAATTTTCAAATTTACGATGTCTTTCGTTAGCACTATACGCCATTATAGTGTAGCATTATAGCAGCAATGACATTACAAATATCGGTAACCCTCTACAAAAGAAAAGCGATCAAATTTAATATAGAATCACAACTAATCATCGCAATAAATATATGGCGAGAGAGCGTGTATCTCAAGCATGAAAGCTGCTAAACCGGTAGAATGGTAAACTTCGAATAATTATTCAACTCATTTAAAACAATTTAAATATCAGTCTTCCCGCCGAACAGTACAAAAGCACTTGCTACCTATGGACATGCTTTCAGCATATATGTCTGTATCTGTTGGATTTATATTTCCCCAATTTTGCGAAGGGTATCGGAGGTCGAATGGGTAAGGTAATTAATCATCTACTATTGATCACGTGCCTGACTGAGGTTGTAGGTTCGAGTCTCACTGCGGACAGGGTGGCTCGATTCCAATCTTAATTGACAAGGATTGCCAGTTTTCCTACCGAAATGTCAGTGTATCTAACCAGGTACTCCGACTTCCTCCTCCCATCTCCTCTCCCAAAAAAAAAGAAAACAAAAAAAAACACACAAAAAATGAAAGCCGTGGCATAGCTGAAAAATTGCTGAAAATGGCTTTCAACCGCATTTAAACAAACAGGTACACGGGCTTCCTCCCCCCCCCCCCCCAAAAAAAAAACCCCAAAAAACTGGACGCCATGTTATGGCCGAAAAATCTATGATAATAAGAATGTGGTCTCATAATGCAACGTATTCTTTTCCTTTGCACACCCTTCTCTTTTAAACATATCAAAATTTCACTTTTGAATAATAGAATGACATCGCCATATAGTACCTGAATACGGCTGCGCGGAAAGGAGTACAATCGATGGGGTTTTATTCTCTGAGAAATGTGTGCCAAATACAGTGTTTGCAAAATGGTCGCCATAGACACAACCTACTATAAAAAATAAAATATCCTTTGACACTTCTAGAGTAAATTAGACAAAAGTGTAGGCTTCTTACTCTTCAAAATGGCGGGGTAATGTATCTAACTCATCTTTTATAGAAATCCGGAATTAGGTTAAAAGAAGACATAAATGATAAAATAATGTACGCAAGTGTAAATTAAAACATCATTTACCTGTGTGAAAAGTCTCACAGAAGCTCTAAAGTAGGCACTTAAAACGTCTCGCAAAGGAGAATGTTTGACTTATTCCTTACATATTTTGTTTTAAAAGTTTTACAGCAAAAACAATCTTTATAAATTCAGTAGGAAATCACTATGTTGTGCACTGGTAACTAACTCTTCGAATTACAATTATAATTAACAACATAATTTAATTTTAGAACAGAACGACGAGCCTAATCTTATTGAAATCTACAAAAGTGGTCATTATCGTGCAATGAGAGTGGCACTCTCCAAACACATTACCCATTGTCGTCCGCGGTCAGGCTTTCCGTATTATGACCTGAACGAGAGGGCAGTCCCCTATCCGCCACATGGGGACGCGCTATGCAGTTCTGCGGGTCAAGCACTGTGAGCCCTCACAGTATGGTCCTCGTTTTATTGCTCGACAATGAGCTTATCTGATACAGACCTGTTAATAATTGTCTCAAGAATAAAAATACAAATACTTAATATATATCTCAAAAATAAGCGCGTTTACCTATCATTTCTTTTGCATATTCTGTTTTAGTCTGATCAGACAATTTTCCTAGATAAATAAAAATGAATTTGATATAATGCTGTTCTTTTAAGGACCAATTTAGACACGCAACCACGCCACATAATCATGAATGCGTATTCCAAGCCAATATGTGTATGGCATTGTATTGTTCTTATAGTATTAAACCGGTGTTTTAGGAAATTATCAATGCGTAAAGTCCGAAGGACTTTATGCCAAGTTTGGGAGGGAGTCGACGGAGTTTACATTTAATTCTCATATATATTTATAGCGATTTAATAGTTGCAAAACCAGTTACAGAAACCCATCTAGATCTCAAAATGTACCAAAGCCGGAAGGCGTCATCCTCACATGTCAGGGTTTCTGTGTCCTCATGTTTCGTGGACACATGTGGACACTGAAACCCTGACTTGTGAGGATGGAAGGCGTAGGAATATACAAAACATAGTAAAAAATGAATCTAGAGTCTGTATATATTAATAGAAAAAACAAAAAAAATAAAAACCAATTTTGTATGCATATTATATTTTATTTGAAATCTCAATCGATTTAATAGAAATCATTGCTACAGACAAAATAGTGTTCCTCCCTTTTAATACGCTGGTAGGACGCCATTTTTGTTTACATTGGATACCAAAAGTAGTCCGCTCAATATCGATTAATAAATTATCTGAGATGACGTAATTTAAGTGTTTTATCCAATCAAAGCACTTAATATTCTAAATTACAGCATGAATAGAATCATTGTGTTGTATTTTCTATGCTTGCATGTACGTATGTGTTTTCGGTTCTTTTTGTCTGCATTGCTGAAACGTACCTTACATTGCCCCATTAATGCGCCAGCAATCGATAAACAGAACCATAAACACTTACGAACATGCATACAAACACCACACAACGCCATTAACCAGTTCAGCATCATAGCATGGTTAATGTGAATTTCCGCGCTTGTTATTTAACGTCGTCGAATTTTTTCTTTCGTTTATTTGATTTTCTTTAATGTTTCCTAATTTATTTTCGTATTTTAAATTGTGAAGTTTGTGTTTAGTTCATCTTCTCTTTCTAAATAACTGTGTTCTTGCTTTAAATTCCATACGATTCTTCGCATTATCTAATTCGTGTCATTGTCTGCAAATGGTAATTAAATGATTCATTATTATACAATTAATGGCAATATTTTAATAAACTCCTGATTTCAAATTACCGTCTTTAAACCTAATTACTGCAAATTAAAGGGAAACAAACTACCTTTTTATCACGGTCAAATCTCAATGTTTCATCTCATCTTTCGTCTGCTTTACAGCAGTTTACAATTGGAGATAACACCGCGATCATTTCATGTTTTTGTAGCAAGATGTATGATTTTTAGATGTTTATCGTCTTAATGCATCTTAAGCTCTTCTTAATGTATCGTTATCATATAGAAAAAGGAGCTAGTTACAAATCAAATTGGAAAGATGCAAGTTTTAAATCATTCCAGATTCAATATCGATTGTCAAAGTTAATTGTTGTTAGTGTATTCATGATATACTTTATTGCTTGTTTGTTTTATTGGAAGAGAAATACCCGGTGAAAACGCATGATTTTCGTTAGGATAAAATGGCAAGCAGGTCCAGTTCAAAGTCAGGCTCGAACTTGCAACCTCAGTAGTTATAAGCCTGTGATGAATAGAAGATTCTCTGATTTTGACGTAATATTTCAACCGCTTGACCGGTGTGGAAAATATAGTTCTCGTCACTAGTGAATTTGTTGTTCTCAGCAGATAATAGGTTTAAAATAATAACGTCATAATCAAAACACCTTCCATTTACCGCGTATTCAAGTCATGAACGTAAAATTGGGGTTGGGAGAATTTGTATTTCATTTCGCAAATTTACTACTTTTTAAAATTAGAGAAACATAATCTTACATTAGTACTGTTGGATTATCGGATTTCTCCAATCTCGATAGTTAAGTTATGGAAATTTAAGTCCTCGCCAAGGCTTTGATAATCCACTCGTACCAATGTAAGATCTTAAATTTTCGAACTGAGAACTCTGCATACATACCGTAATTGATACTTAAATGAATCATTTGTCGTTATACATGCATGTATATAATATCGGTGTACTGAATTGGCATAAAACAATACAAGGATAAGGCTTGAAAACGTGTGAAAGGCAAGACTCTCCGTTTCGTGCCGATCCCTTATATTGTTTGTATGTCAAGTCAAAAGACTGATATTACATGTATGCTTTCCTGCAATCTATTGTACAATATTTACACACATGGTCCATAATTTTGCAATATGTATGCACTTTTAAACGGATAACAACTTTTATACATTCGAACCCATAATATCCGTCTGCACAATACGCATTGTAATTGTGATATATATTACCTTTGAACACGATGAAATTAATGTCAGCGACAAGAATCACTCGTGACATCAGATTTTTGTGATAAACATTCACTGACTGTATATTACACAAACTACGGTCAACGCATTTCAACTGTTGCGGGTTTGAGTCTCATTGCGGGCAGGGTGCACTCGACTTCAATCTTAATTGACAATTTTTACTACCGAAGTCGTGAGTTTTATTCGAGTGATCAGGCTTCATCCCCAATAAAAACTGGACGCCATGATATAGCTGAAAATTACTGAAAGTGTCGTTAATCACCATTAAAACAAACTAAACGGTAGACTAAATCAATAATAACGGAATCTGGAACTTGTTACATTACATAATACATTGATAACTACATACATATTACATAATAGAACAATTTTAGGACCTTGCCACAAAAACGTTTTGTTCAATAAATTCATTGATAGTATCTATTGTTTATTTTGTGCACAGATTTTACTTCTCAATACCCCAGAATACCTTTCAATGATGTAAAAGCTAGATCACTACAGTCTCATCTGGCAAATGTTTAGCTAAAACGCGAAGTGTGTATGATAAGAAGGTCACTTATTTTGCTGTATGTAACGCATTAATGACCTGGACGGCAGACTTAAACCTGTGTCTCTCTTTAATTATAAAACCTGATGAAGATTTATCTGCAATATTTAGTCGATTGGAACATGCAGGTGTTAATTATACAGTTCTTATTTTCTCTGTAGTTTCGAAGTAAGCATATTTTGTTGAAATATGTCTGATTTATCTAATTTGCAACCGAATACATTTGAGGAACAACAATTGTTCCACGCAGTCGGTATAATCTCCAATGATGACATTTGAACTAAATGTCGCTCTCAAATGGTAACGAATGCCTTCTGAAGACATACTTGAATTCTGATTGGGCAGAAATAGTAAAAAATTTCGCGTTTGAACAATTAACTATATTCTGCTCTGAAAAGCATCCCCATTTTTTCAATTATTATTCCACCATAGTGGTGTTCTTAAACAATTAATACTGATAACTAAATTTTAGAAAATAACTTTTATACTACTTTTATACTACAAAATGGCTTTTAGAATTGATATACATGTACAATGACAACATGATGAAATCCTACATCCTGTAATGTTTGCGCGCTTCTTTGCTTTTAACACACTATTAGAAGAAGATATGCTTTGTTTACAATCTTCATTTTAAACAACTCTCAATTCGGTGATGTTTTTACGCCTTACGACATATTTTCTCGATATGACCGCCTGACAATCTCTATGTCGTGGAATTATTGCCATACACACCGGGTATTTAAGTCATCGGTAATTGTCAACATCCATTCAACGCTTTAATGATTTGTACGATATACAGTTGTTTGATAGAGCATTTTCTAAGCAGTTGGGCTTTTAAAACATGCATAGCCCATAGAATTAAGGGTAACATTCTCTAAGTTTACGTTATAATTATTTATTGGGACCTCAATCACCCATGCAATTTTTATTCATCGCCCCCTTATTTTGTGTAATAGCTTTCATGTGAATACATTTAAGGACAATGCGCATTGCAACGAAGTGACATTTGATGTTCCAGTGAGAACAACATAATTCTAATGAAAATATCTTATATAGAGTTGCAATTTTAAGAGATGGTCAAGTTAATAAAATAGCCAATTGCAATGATTAGTATTTGACACATGTAAGTACATTTAATTTGTTTCAGCTATGCTTTATAAATTTACGTGACATTTAGTGCAAATTTAACAAATTAAAATTGTTAGAATTTACTTAAAATAATGTATTTTAATTTATAGTTTATAGTTCGACAATAATTGAATTGATTGATTGATTGATTGAATATTTGCTTAACTTTTTCTGCTATATGCAGGAGAAGGACTAGTTAGCAACCAAAAATTCAACGGGATGGATAGAACAACATGAATACATTTTTGACTGCTATTGGAAAAGTATGGGGCATTGAGTAGGGAAGCAGAATTTAGACTTTTGTAGCGGCCAGGCTTTTTTATGTACCGAATACCGACACCCCACTCAAAAAAAGAGAAGGCATCACCTATCTACCACATGGTGATGTGATGCGCTGGGAAGTTCAGTGGGTCCAGCGCTAGGAACCATTCCAGTATGGTCCCAGTAACTTAATTATAGATCTACGCCAAATCTACTTAACATTAAATCCAGAATAACGAGAATTCAAATTCAATTATTGACCATTAAATTCGCGTCCAAATTCAATTTAATGTATCATTCCCATAATTAAAGTTACCGTTTAATATTATTTTTCGACCAAGAAATACAGCTTTATTAAATCAATGTATAGCTAATTAATAATACAAATTAAATATGTTTTTTTACTTTAAGTCAATGTTAACAGTTTTGGACAAAAAAATTAGATACTCAAATAGTATTTCCGATGTTTGCCGAAAATTACCGAGGTCTGCTCCATTGAAAAGCAATGGACATCCGGGACATCAAATATAATCACGTGGTCAATTATGGTGCGGATACCTTAATTTTAATGGGCGTAAACAACAATTACTTTATAAGTAACCATACTATACCTTTTTAACGGACATTGTATTTTGTAATATTCCTTGAACATTTTAGTTATTATTTAAAATGTATTATGCAAACAACACAACTAACAATTTTCTTATTATTACTACTGTGAATTCTGAAATAGCTTTTATTTGGTACGTTTAAATATGTTTATTGTTATTGTAATTTTTTAACCTTGGTATGCTTATCTTCTTTCTGTGCGTACGTCTTGTTCACGTACACAATTAGTTACGACATCTACATTTACAAATAAAATATCATCAAAGATACCAAGATCAAGACATGTCTTGACTTTAATATGTTGAAAGTTATAGAAAGGCAAACATTGGATACAATACAATTTGACAAAAGGACAAATAATTTCATTTTTTATATTTTTTAAATTGTATTTAGATAAAACCATATATCAAGAGTTTTAACAAACAAAATATACGTATATTAAATTTCTATTTTATCATGCAATGGCTAATATTAATAAATATTAATATTAATAAACACACGAATGTTTAAAAAACTCATGTTTGAAAATTGCAAGATAGATGCTATAAAAAGTTCAAGAATGCAGCATTGTAAAATACTATTTAGATTGGATACAATTAGTAGCCCTTTATTTTGATTGGATACAAATAGTAGCCCTTTATTTTGATTGGATACAATTAGTAGCCCTTTATTTTGATTGAATACAATTAGTAGCCCTTTAGTTATTTATCTTCCTCTTACATTAATGAAGAGAAATATACTGACATCAATTTTCCATTAAATTCAAATATCATGAATAGATCGTTATTGTTTCTTTTTTCTGTCGGTTTTTCAAGTTTTAAAAGTTTTTTTCTTATTGTTATTTGTTCAGTTTCCGTTCCAATTTAGAACATCTATACGAGATAAATGCGTCAAATATTTTAAAGATATTACTTGTTTCGTAGTATAATAGCTCCAGTTATTGGCAGATGTCAGGGATGTCTCATACTTTTATAGAATTACCTTTACCATGTTTAGAGATCAGAGAAAGACATACAAATAAGACGCCGTCTAAATCAATGAGTACTGTTAATAAGAAAATACCTAACGAGTTCTCATCAAAAGAACAAAATCCAGTAGGACGACATACCAAAAATTGACAAACAACTAACAACAAACATAAGATCGACACAAAAACAAAAACAGGAAAAAACAACAATAAACAAGTTTGGCTGTGAATTCATCAAGTAATAGACTTAAATGCACCGTTATAGCAATCTGCATGCAGACAAGAAACAAAAAAAAAATATACATGCCTGTTATTTAAATAAATGCAGAGGTAGTCAGAACAAGTTATCACGAGTTATGAGCACGTTTATTATTACCACGAATTTTTATGGAAGAAATCTAATGTGTTGAATAAAGTTGAAAATGTAGATTAAAATAAGATTTAAAAATGCTACGTTCTTTTTCAGTTCTTTTTTCTTTTTACAGGCAGATGGAGTTTGTGACAGTGATGAAATATACAACAGCTACACATTTACATTCAGCCTAGTTTTGAAATATGACAATAAATTAACAGAGGAGTATCTTAAGCAGATATGGTTGTCAATTGCATGATCTATCTCCATCAGAAACGATACCAAGCTGGTCAGTTTTACTAGTGCAAGACCTTGTGATACATCATGCTCTGTTAACGCAATAATTGAAGTTATAGAAGGAAAAACAATGCAGGAATTAATTATATTGAAAAGACAATTTTATAATTTAAAATGGAACGTAAAGATTCTTGAAAATATATCTGGAAATACCACAAACGTCTATGTATATGCTTCTCAGATTACTGGTGAAACTGGGCCAGAAATGTCAGTATTTCAAGAGAGTATAGAGAATCTTTTAAGAAAGGAAAATATAAGTTTAGCTACAAATGAGGCAATTAATTTTTGTAATGAATTGTTCCTGTTTACGATCGTTAGAAAAAACGAATCAAACAAATTTTTGATACAGAATGTTCATTGTGTTGTTCCTATATTAATACAACACACCAAGACCCATACTTTCAGAACAATAGCTACATATATTTGTATATCATTATCGGAAATTGCACTTATTTTTTCAATGATTATCAGCCGCAAAATAGGCATAAGTAAGTCCGTGGCGGGTTCGAACACAGAAAACCTGTCAGTAAGTTTAGCATTGGCGAATGTTCTGTTTTTGGTAGGTGCTGGAGCCAATGACTACCAGATGATCTGTTACGTCATTGGAATTATACTACATTACTTATGGTTGACTGTGTTTGTATATATGTCAATTGCTGTTCTATACATAGGACACAATCTCCGAAATCTAGGTACCAACCACGTTGGTAAAAAAGATGGCAAACTGCAACAGAAAATATGCCTTACCATTGTAGGAATGCTTTTTCCTTTTGTTATTGTAGGACCTTCAGTGGTACTTGATTATTTCAACGTACAAAGTTTTCAGTCCATATGTGGTAAGGATATTTGCTTCCCAACATCGTATCCGGCCAATTTGATTTTTGTCTCTGGGCCTATCCTGCTATGTATTTTCATTAATATTGTCCAACTAGTAATGATAATAATTTACATATTTTGAACAAAACGAGATGTAATAAATCTTCGAAACTCACAATCCTTTAAGCAAGCACACGTATATGTTCGTATAACAATCATTACAGGTCTATTCTGGCTAACAGGAATACTTGGCGGTTTCCTTAAGTCTGAAATTCTCATGGACATATTTATAATTCTATGTTGCCTGCAAGGTTTCTTCATGGCCATTTCATGTCTCTCAACAAGACATGTACTTAATTGTATTCGTAGATATTTAGGCATGTCATCTGAAAAACTTCCACGTGTTAGTCAAACAAAATCTTATAATTTTCATGTAGAAAATACAACTCAAACGTAAATATGATATTTGACTCAAGTTTGTGTTGAGAAATTCAGGCCAGTGCAGCAGTCTTCTTGCCTTGGCTTTAAAAAAAATTCATTATACGTACTTCAAATACTCTCCATTCTGTCTTTTTTTAATGTAAGATATTTTTTGCTTAATCTTGAAAGGCAACAACTAAAGCAATTGAATTGAAGTTGAGGTTACATTAAATTATATCTTATAATTTTACTCCTTATTATTACCAGCCTTTTTCCATGTTGCCCAGTCAATTTACTTGTTATATGTCTTATACAACTTAAGATGGTTTGATTCTGCGCACTTCGTTGTAGGAAATGATGTTTAGCCAAAAATCTTGAGGATACGTCGCAAGCACTTGTTATGGAATGCCTCGATGTATAAACAAGTTTCTAAAATCTGCATGGTATTATCATAAGCACAATATATGTCCTGAAAATATTAAAAAATTACCTTTCGAGAATTTATTTTTAGATGACACCTATTTGAATGTAAAGCCAACTGTTAGGTAATCCCTAAAGTTATGTTGGTTTATACCCGTCAGGTATTTCTGGATTAAAATTTAATGATCACGAAAGATAGATCGTAGACGGATGGTTTCCTGACATAATGTTAAATACAATTTAATTGAAGCTTCTGTTAATCAACTGCATGCATAACTCTAAAATTTCGAGTTCGGGTTATACTGCTGGCAGGGTATCTCAATCAATTTGAGGGTCAGGGTTTACATTGGGTATTCCGAATTCCCGTAATCTTTTTTAAAGTTACCATTGTTTTTATATGAATTTTGTCAATTCTTAGAAAGTTTGTGAACGTTATTCAACTTGTTTTGTACATTTCAGTTCTTTATATCGGCGAATTTTGTCTTTACTGTTTGTGGATGTCTCAGGTAGCTTCCGGTGCGCATGCCCTAGCATTCACTTTTCTTTTTATCACAAAAAAATACTTGTATTATATAGAGAATTTTTCTATCTCTTAATAATATTAAAATAATATAATATTGTAATTTTTGAAACGTTTTAACAATTTTTGTTCTTGGAACCAGCGGAAATTCTATGAATTTTCAACTTCCAATAATATTACAACGCTTAAGTCGAATCCAGCGCGTTTGCAGTTGAACAGTTAGTATTTTTGGCTCAAATGTATATTTTAAGTAAATTGCAACATGTTTCGTAATTTCTTGAGGTTTTCACAAAAAATTATAATGTAAATTTTGACGTTTGTTTATTTCTGTAAAAGTTACTTATTTTTTAGCAGACTTTTCGGAGCAGTAGTTTCATGATTTAATTTCAGAACATTTTCTTAAAGTATTGTGCATAAATAATTTACTTTTTGTAAATCTTACTGGCAATACTTAGTTAAAGGTTTTTATTCTTGTTGTTAAAAGTTAAAGTAATATTTTTGCCACTGTTGCATTAACAGTTCATTATTTTGTTAATACATGGGAATAAATATGTCTTTGGCTTATGAATAGCTTCCTAAAAGCTTGGAAGTTATTATAACATAAACAGATTATTGGAAGTCAATAACTGTTTCTTTGGCTCTGATAAGTAGAGGCTACTTAAAGTATCAAATTAGTAGAATATTTTTTAACTGAAGAGGTTCAGTTTATTGCAGTAAACAAATCATATGAGGAATCAGATCTTTTCCAAAATTCTTAAGCTTACAAATCTTTGAAATTTATGTACTTATATAGCAGGACTCAACCACCATTGTATTTTTATTTACATATGATTTTTAACTATTTACTGTCGGGTAATGATACCATTTGTTAGGCAATTGAGGAAATATGTGTTAAATTATGTTAACCATGTATTCTTGCCTACATGTAAATATTTAAACTTATTGTTGATTTAATGTATTAATTGTTGATGTTAAAATATCGAGTTTAACTGATTAAATAATAATAATAGTATGGAAAACAAGGTATGGATTGCTATCAATGCCAACCTTGCCCAGTTCATATTATTCAGAGAATTAGTTGATTTTTAAAGTTCAATTAGAGTCCATATCATTGCCCCTTTTCTGTATGGTCTATTAATTTGATAAACGCTTATATCAAAATGGGGTTGTCTATGTACGCTGAAATCACTTGCCCACTACAATATATTGTGACTACGTGACTTAAAGGAATATAGTGTAATTGAAACTGATCAATATAGATGTATGATTAATATGAAACTGAATATTAATTTTACAAGTTGACAATTATTCTTTCCACTTTTCTGCAGCAGCATTTTTTGTAACGCAAATTTTATCACAAAATTGTCAAAACCAATTAGCGGATCTTTGATGTTAATATATAATAAAACTTGAAGTTACAATTATTACAACAGGAAGGAATCGGGGAAAAAAGACGGACAGACACACATCCAAACGGGTGTATCACATAACGGCTTACCACTTTTTGTGGCGGGTATACACATAGGGCAGCTATTAGGACATCAAGTGATATCCCGCCGCATTGTGTTGTATTTTATATCGATGGACAATTCGATACAGGGAACGATAACGTGAGTAAAAAAATGACAGTTTCTTCTGACGAGAGGTTACTCCTCAAAATGGGCACGTACGGCATATTTAAAATTACCGTTTATATTGACCCGCACTTTGGCACTTCGTATTCCAAGAAAGATAACTTCAGTCCATGGAAAAAAGCCAATAAAATTAGACTAAATCGATAACTAAAAAGGCGATTGTGCTGAGAGTAGAACGACCTTTGTTTTGAATAAAATCGGTTGATTGGTTTTCAAGTTATCATCCTGAAATCACAGAGGGACATTTCATCGTGAGGGTATCTCATAATACTTCACCTCTTCATGTAGCGCTGAAATTAAAATGTATATTATTAAGATTCAGAAAACAAATAAATGAATCAAACTTAAACAACAAAATTTCCTCATGACCATGGTGCTAAATACATAAGATGCATATCATCACGAACCAAATATCATCCCACAATGCTGATTGAGATAGGCACATAAACCATATACTTAGCCTAAGTTAATAATCATGGAAATTATTTGACAGTGTCATGAGGTACTTATTAGTTTGGTCTTAGAGACGTATTTTGTATTTGTTTGGCCTTATATGTGCATTTCATTTGTTTGCAACAAATTTTTACTAAGTAATTACAATTGATTGGTATTTGTTTACTTGAGAAAAAGAATTTAGAAGAATAGTATAGAACTATTTACTACGAAAAACTAATAAACGAGTCAGCTATAAAATGATCTATAAAATTCTAGAACATTCATTTAGGATATATATACAGGACTTGGACACTTGTGAGAAGACTAGACTTTGGTTGAACTTTCATTCGTGTTGTTGGATCCATTAGTGCGAAACATTGAATTTAATATTTCGTTCAAGTGGACTTGTTAAATCAGGACTGTTTCAGAAATAATTCACGGAGGCTGTGGTTTATCATGGTTTTACCACGGGGTGACCATTTATGTCGTATTATTTTATCCCGAGCGATAGCGATGGATAAAATAACGACATAAATGGTCATCCCGTGGTAAAACAATGATAAATCACAGCCTCCGTGGATTATTTCTATTCTAATAAGACAATTAGAGTACATTTATAATATTTTCGTACCTGTAGAAAACATCATTTCCGCCACAAACTGGCTGTTCCGTCAATGTAACACACAATATATTGCAACGGATAATTATAGTGCGTGTAGCTATTTATAAGATTTATACGTCGTATGCAATAGCTTTCCGGTAGGAGTTACAGTTTTGTAATTGGAACAGCCATTTAAAACACGCCCTTTTCAGCGCGTGTTGCTCATAGATAAATCATTTTTTTACCACAGTTGTGGTCTCAAAGCCTTTAAAGCACGTCATATTAGAATTAGAAATTTACCTTAATTTGGATATAACATTTGGAATTTCGTTTATTGATTGGGACATTTCACGTTGGACACCAGTTGGAACTTCGAAAGACAGTTAAGCTAACATTATTCTTTATGTAAGTGTAATTAACTGTAATTAATAAACAATTAAATTGTAATGTGTATTTGTCTTTTGTTGATAATTTAAAATAACAAGAAAATGACAAGTTCTCTCCCGGACGAGTCAACAATTTCTGTTATAGGTCGAAATAACCGTTAAATTACCCAAAAATAGAATAAAATGTAAATTAACATTGAAAGTAAGTCATGATCATAGAACCAATATTCTTTATCATGCAACCTCAGAGATAAAGTCATATCACACACATGAGCCTAACAACCAGGCGTAGCTGCACTGAAGGTCCGCGCAAACATCAAAACCAGCAGTGAAATCAATAGTAGGAAGTCATGACAGATTTGACTATAAATAGAAAAAATTAATAAATGAATATGCAAATGAAAACACATTAGCTTTATTCAAGTTCTACATGTATGATACAAGTAACGTAAGCTTTAAAGAACTTTTAACAGAGTATGCACATGTTAAGACATTACAAGCAACCATTCACAAAACACACAAGTATTAATAAAATGAGCAAGTTATAAATAAGAACTGTGACATAACATCAGCTGGTTAAGATATAAAAACTAAAATTATAACATACAGTTACATAAAAATCAGCTGGTTAACATATTGCCACCTGGCTTACATACATAATCAGAGTTGCCGTCAAACCAGGAATTAAAACCATTAGCATATACTCATGTAAAATAAGCTTAATGTCATGCATTAAAAGACTTGCTATCAAAAGATGGGAAATTAAAAGAATTAATGAACACATATCATGTCATCACGCTATGCGGTTTTAAAGCTTTTCAATCTGAAATTCAAATAATAATTTTTGTTCTGTGAGTATGGATCACGCGCCCTGATGTCCGAGCAGACTCAGTATTCCTTCAAAGCAATGGGCTATGTTGGTCATATATTCCTGTCGAAAGGTTAACTAAAGCTGGAGAAAAGACACTTTTTTGCCAGCCGCTCTTGACCTCTCTATCGCCTGTCAACATGGTTAAGAATACCAGAAGACAATATTATAGGATTGAACATCGTTCTCAATGAATTGTTTTCAATGAATTTATGGTATATCACCAAGACAAAGTCACTCACAAACAAATTAAAATCCGACGGACTTTTACGATATGTTTGTGAGTGACTTGATTTTGGTGCGATGCTGATAATTCAATTGAAAACGGTGTTAAATCCTTATAATTCTTTAAAGCTAAAGTTGCAGTTAATCATCGTCTTTTTTATCCAAATCATCGCCAAATTTGAGTGTAGACGAAATGTGAGTTGGTGGGCATTTATAAACGATGCTTGAAAATGTGTTTCTATTTTAAATAAAACATTTCAAATAATGCAATAGCCGTAAAACTATCATCTATTTTCTCAGTCACAACAAATCAACAAAATGAGCAAGATGTACGGATTCGCCACTACTCTATGTTTCAGCATAACTTCTTCCATTTTCACTGCAAACACTGCAAAAATTATAGAACAATGATTTTTGTTTTTTCCTAATTATATATTTATCGGGTAGTGATATCGTATTAAAGAAAGAACGTGTTACCAGGTTTACTTTGTATTTTAAGAAAGGTATGGCGTTACATTGAAACCACGGTACAATGAGTAAAGCAAGTATGCGGAGTTCGCGAAAATATTGTTTGCTGTTCTATCTTCTTTTGTTTTTAGTATTAATCTACTCGGCAAATCGTTAAAAATATTAGTTTTCAATGCCAGTCATTCCCACCAAAACGACTTCGTTTTCGTCGTTATTTTATCGTGTATATTCGTACGCGTCACACACTTATAATGGAACTTTATGTAAAAAGTCAGTTTCAATGGGAAAAGATAGTAAATATATATAAACTTATAAACTTATAAGGATGAAGCGCTTATTTTCGATTATTCACCGATTCTAAATGAGGTCGACTCACTCAAACTCATCATAAACGGCCCTCGGTACCTACCGGCATTTGCTTAAAATACCGGTAGGTACCATGTTGTCTTATTAGTGAGAAAATGCAATGCCACATACAAATGTCATATGTCACCTGCACAAAAGAATTTGTGAATTAAAAGCTTGGGTTAGCAAGATATGGATAGTGATACAAAGCTATAAAAGTAGAGCACGTTGTAGAGTATTAATAAAGAGAAATAAATCCGCTGAAACCAAACAATGCATAATCAGAACAGGGCTTTTTCAGTTTTAAGAGCTCTCTCGTGCTTAGCGGTATGTATATGTAGGTTGTTACAAGTTTTTTCGAATTTAATTATAATTAACTTTTTTTACTTTTAAAATAGATTTCGCATTTCTATGATTTTTAAATTAAACACATAGCAAATGTTTGTTTATACTGCAGCTGTAATTGAATTTATTAAGCAGTAAATGTTATCTTTCCTAGCAGCAAGGCTATAAGTAGGTCAAGGTCGAAGTAGTGAGCAGATCCGGAAGTTTCAAAAAATTATCACGCATATGATTTACTTTGCCAGATGTTTCCTTCAGGATTTCAATTCTTTTAATAAGTAACAAGAAAACAAATTTTGGAATAAAAAAAAATACTTAAAATATACTTATGATTGTTACAATGTAATCAGATTTATGTAAGAAAGATCTATAAAATAAACTATAAACTCTATTGTAGAGATACTTAATAACCTGCATGTCAGTGCTTTTTGAATGCGGTATCATGTCAAAGAATTGCGACCGTTTTCATACATCCAATTCATGTGACCGTGCTCATACAGCCAGTCCAAGCATCAGCAAACTATCTAAAGCAATTTCAAACAGAAAACTCGCATCCAAAACATACAATTACATTTCACGATCGACACCCGTCGTGTTAATTATGGTCAAAATCAGTCGTAGGTCTTATAAAAGATAATGCCAAGTTACCCTAAAGAAACAAGGTATTGTGGACAAGCCACATGACCATGTTTAGACCAATCTACAAAGCTTAAATATACTACAAAAAGATTATTCAAGCTTTGTAGATTTGTCTACAAAAAGAATAGATATAAACACCTCACACCTCAAGGCGCAGAAATGAAAACTTGTAATAATGTCATTCTCTAAATAGTTTTGGCAAATATTTAACAACAAAAAAGAGAGAACACACTGAAGTATCTGTAACGACAATATTTAACTAATTTCAAGATATACATAAGGATTAATCCTTGAATATTAATTACATAATTCATACTGATATAGAATCTGATATATCTGACGCCACGATATTATTCGCTAAAACCAATGAAGATGCCCAACTACTATTAAAAATACTATTTTTCAAAATATTCTGAAAAATGGAAACTGAAAAAAATACAAAAAAGTAAGATAATGATTTTTTTTCTAAAGGAAGAAATATCAAACAATACCAATACTAATTGAAATAGTAAGTCAAAATAAATATCTTGGAATTTTGTTTACAAAAATGGGATCTTTTCTAACCTCAAAAAATACTTACAAGAAAAAGCTTTAAAATCTATGTATTTTCTTGGTAGGTAGATGGGCATTACATTATACGAGATTATAAAGCTAAATTTTTTAAGAACTTTTTCTAATTTACATATTCGTAAAATACACAGGTGAGTATCAGCATAACCCTAATATGTCGCAGTAGTTTGACAATTTTAGAAACAAATATATGGTTATTGATGCACGTGGATCGTCACAAAATTTCTTTACCTTCTCATAATAAATACTATATTTCACGGTATTATTTGTACAACATTCCATTTTTAAGGGATGCACTAAAGTCAGCCATTCCTAGGCATTTTATTTATATTCATTGCACTATCCGGAATATCATCTTTTACCGGAATGCATTCTTGCTTTACACATTTACAGTTGTTATGTCATGCTTACGAATTAACAATCTCCACTCAAAAGATTCTGGGTATCCTACGTCAACCTCAATCACCTCTGACATACCATTGGTTGACATTGTGAGAGATATCTCTCATTGAAGATAAGCTTCGCGTACAAACGCAGTAATTGCAATGTAAAACTATATCAAAAGTGTATAAATAGACTATATAAAAATAAAAAAGATCTCGTGTGTTATTTTATAAACATCATTCATTGTTTACAAACGTTACAAGCAGACGACAAATGTAGTCCCGCAGTAAATGGGGAATGACATGTGGCAGAGGTTATTTCTGGGAACCAGTTATGTTCTCTGTGCCGGTGTCGTATTAATATCGAGTTACCTATGAAAATTAGCTACGGTAGTAAATTTTAATACCGCGGAGCTATTAAAAATTGACTACCCATGTAAACAAGCTACCGTATGACATAAATTAATTAGATTTATCTCCCTTATACCGTAAGGTGGAGTTAGATAGGCGTGAGTTATTAAAATACTTATTTTAATAAACAAACTGTTATTTTTATAATGTTATTTACTATCTACAATGCCATAACGGCATAAACTGGGTTCTGTTACTAAATAATTTACAAAACGTTTGTTCTACATTCCCTAGATTTGCTCTGAAAACATTTGTGGGCGAAATGATTGTTGGAATTGTGTCTTTAGGTATGTTTTTGACTATCTCCCAATTATCGCATAATTACAAAAGATAAATTTAGCAACTTATTAATTTTAATTGATCAAAGAAATAAAAAAACCCAAATTTTAAATGCTAGCTTCACCTAAATTTTACGTAAATGTAGTTTAAAATGGAATAATCAATTAAACATTTTTCATTTTCATTTGTATACGCCTGTCAATGACAGATCCCCCCCATGCGTGCGTATTATGGTATACAAATGTCCATCCTTCGTATCTTGCAAATAAGATTCACAGATTTTTTTTTACAAACTGCACATGTTTGTTTATTGTATTAGTGTCATAGTCTGTATACTTGTTGGTAATCTCTGATTTATTGGACTTGGTACATGAAAAGGGGGTGGGGTTGTTTTCATAATCTTGCTCAAAAACTTTCGGTTTTCATCAAATTTTCTTGAATCTTTGGGGACTTTTTAATTTGATAGATATGCGCTTCCTATTTCGTGGTAAAATTCGGATTTTTAATGGTAGTTAATGGGACTTGTTTGTGGAAAGCTTTCATAAATTTTCTTAAAATATTTTTGATATTGATAGATGATCAGTGTCGATAGTATGGGGGAAGATCTTTTCTGTTAACGTGTTTTGGTCATTTTTACACGTCTGTAAATAAAGTAACTGGTACCTGTTTTTCAACCATTAGCTGTTATCTGTTTTCTTAAAAATTGAAATTGTTGTAAACTGTTATAACGAAAATGAAAACACTGTTTACTGTTAATAATCAGAACACTATTGCCCTTCGATGAGATACTGTTGTTGTCTGGTTATTTTTCGATTTTTAACTCGCTTGTTAGTTAAAACATATTTATTAATATAAATTTCAATAATATGTACAAGGTTTCGCAGAAACAGGTGTTCATTTAGAGAACTACTGTTCATACGAAGCCTTCAATGTAGAATCTGCCCTTTTCGAGTTCCGAAGTAATAGTATTTTGGGGTTTCTTTGCTACGAGTCAACAATTTATTTTTAAATACACTTAACGAGGTAGACCTTCATGGGACATACTGCTGATTCCTCTGTTATTCAATGCAAAGATGTAAGGTAGCTGATTTTTCATGGGTAATAATTTTATTTATCTTTAATATAATCTACAGGGTAGCTTGCTTTTTCAAGGATTATATTTCTTATTCCTCTATCATACAGTACAGAAATTTCAGGTATCTTATTCTCATGGGTCATATTTCTGATTGTTATGTTGCACAATGTATAGATGTAAGGTAGCTGGTATTTCATTGGTAATAGTTTTATTTAGCTTTAATATAATCTACCGGGTAGCTTGCTTTTTCAAGGATTATATTTCGTATTCCTCTATCAAACAGTAAAGAAATTTCAGGTATCTTATTTTCATGGGTCATCTTTCTGATGCCTCTTTGTATAATGTATAGATGTAAGGTAGCTGATTTTTCATGGGTAATAGTTTTGTACATGTTTAATATAATCTTCAGGGTAAGGTTGCTTTTTTTCAAGGAGTATAGTTCTTGGTCCCCCTTAATACAATATAGAGATATAAGGTATCTTATTTTCATGGGTCATCTTTCTAATTCCTCTTTTGTACAATATATAGATGTAAGGTAGCTGATTGTTCATGGGTAATAGTTTTATGTTTAATATAATCTATAGGGGAAGGTTGCTTTTTTAAGGATAATAGTTTTATACTTCTGTCATACAATACATTGATATAAGGTACCTTATTTTCATGGGTCATCTTTCTGATTCCTCTTTTGTACAATATTTAGATTTAAGGCAGCTGATATTTCATGGGTAATAGTTTTATACATCTTAATTATATAATCTACAGGGTAAGCTTGCTTTTTTCAAGGATTTTAATTTTTATTCCTCTATCATACAATACAGAAATTTCAGGTATTTTATTTTCATGGGACATACTGCTGATTCCTCTGTTATACAATGTAAAGATGTAAGGTAGCTGATTTTTCATGGGTAATAATTGTATTTATCTTTAATATATAATCTACAGGGTAGTTTGCTTCTTCAAGGATTATATTATTTCTTATTCCTCTATCAAACAGTACAGAAATTTTAGGTATCTTATTTCCATGTGTCATCTTTCTGATTCCTCTTTTTGTAAGGTAGCTGATTTTTCACGAGTAATAGTTTTAAACATATTTAATATAATCTACAGGGTAAGGTCGCTTTTTTCAAGGAGTATAGTTCTTGGTCCCCTATAATACAATACAGAGATGCTTTTTAAGGATAATAGTTTTATACCTCTATCATACAATACATAGATATAAGGTATCTTATTTCATGGGTCATCTTTCTGATTACTCACTTTGTTGTAATGCATAGATGAAATGTTGCCGATTTTTCATAGGTAATAGTTTTATAGATGCTTACAAAAATCTACAGGGTAAGGTTACTTTTTTCGAGGATTATAATTCTTATTTACCCATCATGCAATACATAGCTGTAAGGTATCCTATTTTAATGGGTCATATTTCTGACATTTGTCATGCATAAATATACCGGTATATTGTTAGGTAAATAATAACAATAAAGGTGACAGTGAAGTCATAGGAGAAAGTGAATGGTAGCAAAAGTAAGAAAAGAGAATGTAGAGCAGAACTATGGAATAAATAAATAAAGTAATGAAATAATCAATCTAGTACTTTCACGTTGACTTCACCTTCTTGAGGGCAATAATCAAATTTCTAAACCCGAACTCGAGCCAATCAACTTCAACGAGGGTTAGTTTACAAATATGAATGTGTCCCTAAATAAGAGAGGGTCGTTCTTGTTTTATTATATTGTACGCCAACAATAAACATGTACATGTACATTTTAATTTACTGAAATTTGTGTTGTTCTCATCTAAACTTCTGCATTGTTGACCTTTTTATTTGTTTTTTAACTTAAAGGTTATTTACCGGTGAACAAAGAGTTGTTTCCCTTTTGTTTTATTTCCCCGGGAACAATAGGGTTGTTTCCTTTTCTTTCATTTCATTAACAGGTTAACACTTTTTAATTTTTCTCAAAACAGATAACAGTAGATTTAAAATAATGATAACAGATAACAACAATTTACATCAGAAAACAGCGACTTCAAAAATCGAAAAAAAACAGATAACACTGCAATTTACATGCGAAAACAGAAACAAGCGAGTTTCTCTTAGGACTCTTATTCAAACTTCAGAATTATGGTATTGATGGAAATTTATTACACTGGTTTAAAAACTATCTTTCAGGAAGGGAACAATGAGTGGTTTTAAGCGGTGGTAGTTCTGACTGGACATCGTGTTCCTCAGGGTTCCATTTTAGGGTCTTTATTGTTTCTTTTATTTATTAATGATATTGTAGAAGATATTAATGCTTGTGTTAAGCTATTTGCAGACGACACTAGCATTTATATAATAGTAGATAGTCCCAAAGTCGCTGCTGACATATTAAATAGGGATCTAGCTAAAATTCATAGCTGGTCAGAAAGTGGTTAGTACAATTTAACCCACATAAAACTGAAATGATAACTATATCTCGTAAATCAATCAAGCCAATTCATCCACCTATTGTTATGGACGGGCTCAATATTCAAGAAGTCGCTTCACACAAACACTTAGGTATTTATTTTTCAAGTAATGGTTCTTGGCATGACCACATTAATTACATTGTTCAAAAAGCTTATAATAGAGTTAATTTCCTTCGTAGGGTACGATTTGTCCTTGACAGGTATGTCCTGGAGAGAATTTACTTTTCTTATATTAGACCAATTCTGGAATATGGCGATGTGGTATGGCATAACTATTAACAATACTTAGTTTACAAGTTAGAGAGTGTCCAGATAGACGCTATGCGCATTGTTACGGGAGGGACAAAATTGACGTCGTTAGAAAAACTTTATCAAGAAACGGGTTGGGAAAAACTTTCGGCTAGGAGGGAAAAACATCGACTTATTCAATTACATGTACATAAGATTATAAACAAGGAATCCCCAAATTATTTATGGGAACTTGTTCCTAGTTCAATTGGTGATCGACATAGTCATTTTACTCGCCAAGTCGAAAATATTGTTAATGTTCGTACAAGAACGAAGTTCTACTCTGAATATTTTCTGCCTGCGACCATTAACATGTAGAATAATTTGCCATTAGATGTATGAAAATAAGATACCTGAAATTTCTGTTTTGTATTTTTTTATTAAACATAAAACTATTACCCATGAAAAATCAGCTACCTTACATCTAGTATACATTGTACAAAAGAGGAATCAGAAAGATGATCCATGAAAATAAAATACCTTATATCTCTGTATTGTATTATGGGAGAACAAGAACTATACTCCTTGAAAAAAGCAACTTTACCCTGTAGATTATATTAAACATGTATAAAACTATTACTCATGAAAATCAGCTACCTTACATCTATACATGTACAAAAGAGGAATCAGAAAGATGATCCATGAAAATAAGATACCTTATATCTCTGTATTGTATTATGGGGGAACAAGAACTATACTCCTTGAAAAAAGCAACTTTACCCTGTATATTATATTAAACATGAATAAAACTATTACCCATGAACAATCAGCTACCTTACATCTCATCCTCACAAGTCAGGGTTTCTGTGTCCACATGTGGCCCTGACAAAGGTTACAGGGAAATTCCCGGGCTAGAAGATTTTCGTATGACGCCAATCCTTCAAAATAGCAACCAATGAAATTGCTTGAAAGAAGAAAGTGTTTGGCAGTAGTCATTCTTACTCATTCTTGAGTTGGACGAAAACGTAGCGCAACTAATAAATAACAAACTATTAACATTACTGTACAAAATACACTGATTTACACATGGTCTATGCAACACCTCCGTTTGGTTTATTTACAATCGACATCGGGATATCCTTTAACCAAGTCGTGAATGAAAGCGGGCTTTTGATTGGCTACATCAAAGTATGATGTAGCCAATCAAAATAGTAACTTAATGCCTGGGAATTTCCTCGCTAAGTTTGTCGGGGTTTCGAAACCCTGACAAAGGTAACAGGGAAATTCCCGGGCTAGAAGATTTTCGTATGACGCCAATCCTTCAAAATAGCAACCAACGAAATTGCTTGAAAGAAGAAAGTGTTTGGCAGTAGTAATTCTTACTCATTCTTGAGTTGGAAGAAAACGTAACGCAACTAATAAATAACGCGGTAATAACAAACTATTAACATTACTGTACAAAATACACTGATTTACACATGGTCTATGCAACACATCCGTTTGGTTTATTTACAATCGACATCGGGATATCCCCTAACAAAGTCGTGAATGAAAGCGGGCTTTTGATTGGCTATATATACATCAAGGTATGATGTAGCCAATCAAAATAGTAACTTATAGCCCAGGAATTTCCTCGCTAAGTTTGTTAGGGTTTCGTGGACACGTGTGGACACAGAAACCCTGACTTATGAGGATGCCTTACATTTATACATTGTACAAAAGAGGAATTAGAAAGATGACTCATGAAAATAAGATACCTTATATCTCTGTATTGTATTACGGGGGAACAAGAACTATTCTCCTTGAAAAAAGAAACTTTACCCTGTAGATTATATTAAAGATGTATAAAAACTATTACGTGTTACACACTACAAAAATGAAAAAATGATTCAAAAAGTGTTGAAGTACATAACATTTTATATTCAAATGTTTCAAAAGGGCGATTGGCTCTATTAAGGCGTCTCTGAGAAATTTTTTGGGAAAGGTAGAAAAGTGGAAAGCGGAATAATATCAGAAGAAACGTTGCAAAAACAATATGTCGCCAAAACGTAGTTTTGGGCAACGTTATACAGAAATTCCATTTTATTGGGATATTTATTTAAACAGTTTGTTAAACTTGTGGTCCTCCTGTGAGGATTTTTATTTGCAACGGAAAAAATTCAAAATTATTTGTCTAATTCTTCGGGGGCGGGGGGGGGATGGTCTTCCATTGAAACGGCGACTTTTCATCATTGACTATAATAACCGTTTTGCCCTTAAAATCAGACCATTTCGCAATAAAATGGGTCATCGCCCAGTTTAACAAAGTATCTCCTCAATAATACTCTTCTCTATCTTAATATACTGTCGCGGTTTAGCGAAAATGTTGCTTGATTTGACGCTTTTAATGATTATATCTTGTCGTGTGGTTATCCTTAAATTTGACGGGCGGCTTTCAATTTTGAATTGGCGAGAATGTGGAATTTTATCGTAGAAAGTTATATTGCTCTTCTTCATTTGAGTAGTTTTGTCTTTCGTAAAGGTTTGTCGTCAAACCATTAATTTTTAACATTTAAACGTTGATAGAAAATTTTTCGGCAGCCATGAAAACGATTATCTATGTTTATAATTTAAATCAGTTTAGTTAACTTTATACGTGTATTAAATAAGAATGACAGACTATTTAGCATGTGAAATTGGTCTATCAGTTTGTTTTGTTTAATCATATTTTATAGAGGGTAATAAATCAATTAATATGGGATGTCAAAATTTCTTGTGTGGCAGAGATGAATTCTGACTTAGGAAGATATGTGGCCCCTGTTTCGGAAATTGTTTGATTTGTGGATTGTCTTTTTGAGTTTCTTTTATACGGCATTTTGTTATTACCTTCATTTATTTCTGATTAACTACAAAGTACATAGTCACAGAAAAAATAGGTATATATGGTATTAGATGTCAAAACTAATGTGAACACTACACTCAAACCAATCGGAGAAGAGACCCTAGATTTTTTATGTTCATGAACATATACAGTTTTGCAAGAACAATAAAATTTCTAAAAACAGTTGCCTTAGATATATGGTATACAATATTAATCTAATGATACATGGTAGGCAATAATAATGCAATGACATGACCTCGTATTAGTTTGCTTGTTTAAACAGTGTTTAACGCTTGCACTTTCATCAATTTAACAGCTATATCAAGGGGTCCAGTTTTTTTATTGTCATTTAAATGAGAGTTTGGGTAATACATTTTTCACGATCATAAGGGGCTTCATAAGATCGATTTTAACGGCGAAAATTGTCATGCTAAATTTACTTGTATAACATTTTCCATCAAAAATATAGTATATAAAATGCTAAGACATAATAGAAATGCAAAAACATGTTAGTTTAATGTGTGTTTGGGTATAGTTTGGATAAGTTTGGGCATGTTTGGGTAAGTTTGGGTAAAAAGTCACACCCATCAATCGTCTCCTTAACCCAAATACAACACAAGAACTAAAGAATATTTGTTCATATTTAAAAGAATCTTATACACTAAGAAATTTACATCTTTCGAAAAAATATATGTGTATAATTATTCAAAAATAATTCTCATCATATTGTATAGCGAAATGCCACTAGTGCTCATTGTCATACTATACAGAAACTTTATATATTTTCACAATTGATTATTTCATTATAATTATTGAATACATACCTATGGCACGCCGTTCTCGTCAAAAGTATGGTTCAAAATATCATCAAAAATTACACACTCAAAATTTTAAATTACACACTCAAAATTAAAAATATGCACTCAAATTTTTAAATTTCATACTCAAAATTAAAATATGCACTCAAAATTTTACGAAAACACACTCGTAATTTTCAGTTTTGAGTGCATGAATTAAAATTTTGAGTGTGTAATTTCAATCTATCTTTTGAGTGTGTTTTCGTAAAATTTTGAGTGCATATTTTAATTTTGAGTGCATATTTTTAATTTTGAGTGTGTAATTTAAAATTTTGAGTGTGTAATTTAAAATTTTGAGTGTTATTTGTGATGATATTTTGAATCATACTTTTGACGATAACGGCGTGCCATACATACCAGTATACTTTTATGTCGATAAACGTACTATCTATTGTGTATTAGATTACGCAATATTGTAAATATGACTATATATGCTTTATCCAATTAAATAATTTGAATTTGATATTAACACTTAACGTTCGCGGCAGATCTAAAAAAATATCTGAAGGCAAATTTCCATTCTGCATCCAATATAATGATCGCATCAATATATATGCCATATTTTTTAAAATGATTAGAAGAAAGGGGGCTGGGAGAAAAATACTAAAATGATCAAATGTTATCTATTGTTAGGTTAATATTGGGACAAACTATAAATTAATTAGAACCTATACCATCTTTTTTAAGAAAATGCTGATAAATTATGTGCAGAAATTAATACAAATGTTTATAAAATGTTTGTTCTTCGAATTACTTTTAACTAGCACCTAAAACAACTTTGTAAGAGAAACAACATAATTTAAGCTTACATAACTATTATAAGTCAGGGTAAGTTTTTCGTCAGTAAAGTTTAAAGGGCCATGTCACCCCCCCCCCCATTTTTCAAATGGTATGGGGCTTAATTCATGTTGTTCCATTTTAGTGATTCTACTCTGTATCACTTTCATGTAATAAGTAATAGTTTTCAAATGGACTGTTCGGTTTAACATACCGGTACATGTATGAAATATAATGGTACTTTATTCTAATTTCTTAACGTGGCGCATTCTATCTACCAGAAGTTCAAGATTTCACTGGACTCTAGGTACCTCTCTGACGACTCATATAGATATACATGTAGTTCTAGCAAATATCCAACAGTGATGAAATCTGAAGGCAGTCATATACAATATCTTGAAGATGGTCAAGATTTTATCTGAATGTTTTCTGCATTAATTACTTTTAGGCTGTTGCACACTGAAACTAATGTCAATTTTATTTGTTTACTGCTATAAACATGTAGATAAATTCTTACACATCTCGTGAAGCTACCTCTAGAGGATACTTCGCCTTCATTAATAGATTTAATTAAGTTACATTTGTTTTAGTATTCAATATAGAATCATACTAATATATGTGCAAGTTAATCTGTCTACCCGCCGTCTTAATTTGAATAGAGCAACAATTGATCTAACATTAAAATTGTCACATTAAAGTATTCATAAATGAAATAATTCATTTTATTCATATATACTTAGGAACAATTATTGTTAAGGATAAATTTTAAGTGGATATAAACTACATTTTTAATGCCATTCTTACACGGAGACATTTCATGAAGGGGTTTCATATAAATATGTTCACCTACTAAGAAGATTTGTATTCTTGCTATATTTTACGACATGCATTTTTAGAACTTGATCAAGAATATTGATGTGAATATTATTATTATTATTATTATTATTATTATTATTAAGGTTAACTTTTTCCAATATGACGCTTGCTTTCCAAATTCCTTCTCACTTTTGTTATTTTTGCTCTTTTTGCTTCTCATTTTTCCAAAAAGGCAGTGGAAAAAGTAAGAAATATTTCATTTTTAAAGTTTCGCGATAAATTGTTATCTGAAAAGATTCTTCAGAATCGGCCAGTGAGATCGAAACAGTATTCCAAATCTTCAAAATATTGATACCCAAATATATTTTATTTTTCTATCAAACATAGCGAAAATGTCAAACACCAAACGCACTGTACATTTTCTTATACATGATGGTGTACTTAGCCCAGATCAAACTTTTAGCAAATAAATTTATCCAATACAGATCGGATATGGCCTCGTTAGACGAGTGGTTAATTAGTTCGTTTACTATTGATCACCGGGTCTGTTAACACCCTTTTTACAACTTTTAAAAATACTTAAACAACTGAACATTGTTAATATTACATACATTGCTACATTTTAGTCACAACAGAGTCAAGGTTACGACCCAAACCGCTCTATGAGCAAAACAATCTGTTTAATTGAGAGATGAGGGATCGAATTTTAATGTTTTAATGTAATGATTTTAAAGTTTTGCTGATACATCGCGTCGAAAATAAGTACAGAAGCCATGAGAGGACGAATTCTAATTAGATTGGACAAAACCATACGAAGATTGAATTTCTTTGTTTAACAATACCAGTGTTTAGTTCGGCTTCTTTAACAACTATAAAGCATTGTTTTCGTAGGACAACCGTACATACGTACGTTCCGAATGTACTGAGATTTTTTGTCTTTTTTCAGGGGTCCTCGTTGACCGAGTGGTTAAGTTCGTCTACTATTGATCACGTGGTCTGTCAACACTGAGGTTGCGGGTTCGAGTCTCACTGCTGGCAGGGTGTACGTACTCGACTCCAATCTTAATTGACAAGGATTGTCAGTTTTCCTACTGCAGGTCGGGAGTTTTCTCCGGTACTCCGGCTTTCTCTCCCAATAAAAACTGGACGCCATGATAATTGCTGAAAGTGGCGTTTAACCCCAATCAAACAAACAAACAATCTTTGTTCAGGCTAAACATTTCATTAGGGTGTCTTCCAGATTGTCTCACTTTTGATAATTATGGGTAAAGAAAGATAGAAAAAGTGATTAACAATGATGGACGACATGGGAATTCTAAGTGTTAGACAATAGGGAAATGTTATAATGTTTTTTTAAGACTGTCACAGCAATGGTTTAATATAGATAGTTTATAATATAATATATAACATGACAAGCTTAAAAACTATTTTATTGATTGATTGTCTGATTTATTGTTTGTTTTTATGATCAATAAATAATGAGAAAAGTGATGGACCACCGGAAACATAATTTTGATTTCCACTGAAATAGTTATGAGGCGCGTAGATTTAAGCATAATACAGCTAGTGCAAAGTGCCTACAGAAGGAAGGGGTCTTTATCGCGCAAGAAACGCAGTACTCCGCAAACACTTTATCCACTACGGTTCGCGGTCAGGTTTTTTCCCGTTTCGCATGAGACAGGATAAATGATCAAATTCTAAACTGCAGAAACCAGTTGTACTTCAAGGATAACAGATAAACAATGATGTGTCTTGATTGGCTGTTTAATTTGGGAGATAGCTTCCCGATTGGCCAACAAATACTAGTAAGTAAAGTTAGGGATGAAAACCCTTCATTTTTACGGGGCGGTAGCAATCATAATGGGCAGACCGCCGTTCATGCCACTCGAGAAAAGCCGAGAAATCACGAATCGTTTACGACGAATGAAAAAGGGGAAAAATATGCAAGATAGTGGGAATCAAACCAATCTAATTAAAATTATATCTTCACTTGGCTCCCCCTTTTGCTATTTTCACGACGACAATTGCAAAAGGGGGTCAAGTGAAAATATGATTTTAATTAGATTGGAATCAAACTTTTTTAAAAGGAAAGTGGCATTGATTTGTGTATGTTTATCATAAAATGTGTATAAAACTTAAACGGAAATTTCCGAAGCGTAACATTTTCGCGAACAGGTCTATATCAACTATTTTTGTGAATATAATGGATCTAGGATACTAACAATGCATTCTTGGATACTGCTTTTGATTTGTATTTTATGGACAAATGATTCCGGTTACAAGACACATTTTAATTCTTTTCCTGCTTACTGACAATGTTAACATCAATTATCTTACTACGTGTGATGCATCTAGAGATGCTTAGTATAGTGCTGTCTCTCACCTATATTTTACGGTTGCCTGATTTGGATATCTAAACATCGTGTACTTATACTGAAGTGATGTAAATAATAACAATACATATTGCCATTTAACATTAAAAAAACAGTACGTATTTTTGTCCACAAAGAAAAATAAAGCTTTGAGACGGCTAACTTTTTAGGAAAGATAATACCTCACAACTTTCTTTCCTCTACCGGAGATGCGCTGTAGCTCGGACACTGTGAACCATCACAGTATAGCCCCAGGGAGAACAGTTTTACCAATATCGGATAAATAATAATGAAAAAAATATTTTATGGGCCATTTCAAAGCTCAAGTTTTGACCCCAGGATAAATATTCAAAATTAAAGGTATTTTGGTCCTTTTCTCTTTAAGATCATTTTAATGGCAACATTTAACTTGTAAAAATGGATTTGGATGATTAAAATAATAATCTGTATTGCAAACGTCCGATGTAAATCACATGTTTAGATACGTTAATTTTCATTTCTTCCAGTTGATATATGACAATCTTATCATCTGGCAAGATATGGGGAGGGGGTTACTATTACAGTGTAACTGGACAATAAAAACTGGACGCCACGATATAGCTGAAAAATTGCTGAAATTGGCGTTAAACACAAACAAACATCAATATATTTACGCGCTTGATTTGTATAATAGCAAAGACTTTTTTGTTAATAAGGTTTTGGTTGGTGTAATGGGGTTTAACGTCGGTTGCAGAAATTGTACAGCTATATCATAGTTCCGAGTTAAAAAATCCACAATAAAGAGGCAAATCCTTGTCAATTATAAGGTTCGGCCATACCATCTCATAATACTTTAGGCCAGAACGCGAACCTACGTGTACATGTTTGTTTGTTTGTTTCAATTGGTGTTTAACGCCATTTATCGCTCAGCTATATCATGGCGTCCAGTTTTTATCGGGGATAAAGCCGGAGTAGAGAAAAACCCCGACCTTCGGTAGTAAAACTGGCACTCATTGTCAATTCCTAAGTGATTACAGGCACAAATAGGAGATCATAAATAATCCCTAGTTTTGGAATTACAGCGCCATCACTTTGTGGCCATTAGTATTTAATTAACATACACATCTTTAACGAAATATGAGAGTTGGTTACGCCACAGCGGCAATACATTCTTTATCTATCGTTTCACACAATGTAAAAGTTTTATGAGTTATTGAAGGTTTAAAAAAAGAAACGGTTTTGTAATAACACATTTAACAAAAGGTTGCGTTATTTATACAATGGTGACTTACATCGTATATAGAATTTTTAAACAAAAAATATTCTTATATTTAATTGTATTTTACTGTACCTCCACTTTTAAAAAAGTCCCTTTACTATCAAAATGTTTATAAAACAAAAGCAATAAAAATTAAAATGACATATAAAGAATAATATGTATTTGTGTTTCCTGTCTGTTAGAACTTGTTCTCCTAGTGTCTATTTCCTCAATTGTCTTCACAATGGCACAGAATTGCAACTAAATATAACATCTGTGGGCATTCCTATACACATTAACACCTATTTGTTATCATTGCATGAAACATGTTTTATTGGTTTATGTAACGACATAAAGACATTAAATGTAATCAAGTGATGTTAATAGAGCACTTTTATTTGCTTAGTCACCGCGGTTAACCTCAGCTTTAGATGAAAATAAGGGGAATTGGGTATATTTAGATAATTTACAACTACTCAAATATATATATTATTCAATGAAAAGAACAACCTTTTCATATAATTTGGAAGGGAAAAAAAGACCCTTTTGGGCTGCACATCCATATTACCGTACCCCAACTCCAACCCTCTCGTGAAAATTTCATATGTTTGCATTGGTTTTGTTATTGTAACTTGGTGGAAGGGCGATAATCCAAACACGTTATTATTGGGTAGCAGATTTTTATAACGATCTTTCGGAACACATCGACGTTTTACCGAATAAGTATTCCGAACATTAAAAAGCAGCTTGATTGTCATGGTAGCAAAATTTAATACGACACCGGAGAGTGACGAATTTAATTATTAAACACTGAAGTAATGTAAATTGAATGGTAGAGAAATGAAATATAATTTATAAAACTACGAAAGCAGTTTAATATCGGAAAATATGTATAAAACCCAATGGTGTGTTTGCTACATTACGAGGAATTAGATTCTGTGTAGCTCATCTAGAAAAAAATTGTCACAGAATCTACATTGTAGCTTCTAAGTGTTTACGAACAAATTGGGTTAACTCCAAACTATATGGTAAATGGAGAACTTGGTAGACATTCAATTGCCATTGATATTAAAGTTATGATGATTTTATTTAGGGTACGTTTACTAATAGGTAAAGAGACGAAATTTGCACATATTTTATACAAACTTTCTAGAAAACTAAATGAAGAAAGAAATTATTTTACTAGGTTAATTTTATTAAATCAACGTTGATTGAGTGTGGTCTATCGTATTTATTGGGAAATGAAACAGTTAGCAATCAAGAATAGAGTAAAAGTATTGTAAAGAAACGTCTCATTGATCACTTTATTCGGAAATGGCATGCATGTCTAAATGAATCAACAAAAGCAATTAACTATAAATTATTTAAAAAGAACTTTGAAGAATATTTAAGTCGTATTTCCCATTCTGTAGCTACAAAACTTTCCAGATTTAGAACAGCAAATCATCATCTGCCAGTAGAAACTGGTAGATGGATGAACATAGATAGAGTAAATAGGTATTGTGCTTTGTGTAACTGCCAGAAATTAGGGGATGAATACCATTACATCCTTGAGTTCTTCTCTCTGCTTGAAAAGCTTAAACAATTCCTTCCAAAATATTTTCAAACTAGACCAAATGTTTTCTCAATTGATGTCGACCAGAAAGCAAAGAATATTATATAAACTGTGTTACTTATTTAAATATGTAAACAGAAGCATTGGAACTCCTGGCTAATCTCGTCTCAGTGCTTCTCTGTGTTTGTGTTTTGTTCTCTATATATTGTAAATAGTATCTATATTATTTGTCATTTATGTTGCAACTTCTCTGTACCAACAATCTATCTATCTATCTATCTATCTATCTATCTATCTATCTATCTATCTATCTATCTATCTATCTATCTATCTATCTATCTATCTATCTATCTATCTATCTATCTATCTATCTATCTATCTATCTATCTATCTATCTATCTCCTTCTTTCTTTCTTTCTTTCTTTTTTTCTTTCAATCTTTCGTTCATATTTATACGCACAACAAGCAGTCCGTTACATGTAATTACTTCAAATTTATAAATACGATATAGGGGTGAGAATGTGTATGGAAAGTAAACAAACCAGTGGAATACAGCAGACAGTTAAATTCAAAGAAAGTGGCAACAAATAAGAAGTGACTTAAAACAAAATTCTAACATTTTTCTGCAAACACAAATTTAATTAATAACGATGCGGATAATACTTTTGACGATTTTAAAGCAAGTGTTTCCGGTGGAAGTAACACTTATTATTTATCTGTACACCGGCTATATTGTAAATATCGATTGTCAATGAAATCACACCAAAACGAATACCTAGATCTATATTTAGTAACATGCCTCATATGCCTCATTTTTTCAGTGATATAGTCATTGTCAAAATTGCTCCACTGATATTTGAAAATAATTAAAATTCTATGGTTTTCTATCCGCTACGTGTTGAAAGCCTTTGTGGAATTTAGGATAACTTTCGAAATTTTAATTATTAAAGCCATATAACATCTTAATTATTTAAATTTTAGATAGTTCTTTTATTTGAGCGCTACGGATGGGTCTCGGTTAGACGTGGTAATTGTTTAACATTGGTTTCTTTGATGACATTTCCTCATACAGGTCGTTCATTTAGCACGTTTCTTAGTTTTTGTAATTTCAAATTAGTTTGATTGCAAGTAATATATTTCAGTGCCTGCATGTAGTTTCCATAATACATTGCCCATAAATTTCCAGTAAGGACGTCTTACCAGTATTTTGTAGATTTCTGATTCACAATTCTTATGTTTTCTTTAATTTAGACAACGATGCACGACACAAAGAAAAATAAAAACACAACAACATGAAATCAATAACAAAAACATGGATAAAATTGATACAAACGGGCGAGCAATGCCTGATTGCACACCTTTCAAATTAATCATTGTTAGGTCAGGACAAAAGTCTTTTCAGGAAAAGGAAGATATTAAAAAACATCTTAGCTAAAACTTCAGAAGGCATCTCGAAAGCATTTGTTTAATTGATACCCCGCTTATAAATTTTTCAGAACTTTTTTGCAAACATTTCTTACGCTTTTTTGTAAACGTGTATATTTCATATATAAGCCTGGTCATACAAGATCACATAAAAACAATAAAGAGAAATCATTACAATTAGGGTTCAGAAATAAGCAAAGTTGCTTTTCTAGTCTGTCTCCTAAAGAAAATATATTCAAACATTTGCAGATAGCATGATTGTTATCTCTTACGCATACTCCTGTCATGAAAGAAAAGAAACGGGTTAATAGAAAAAAACTGAATGTGTTAAGGTGAGGGGTGAAAGTAGGGCGTAATTGAACAGAGTCCAAGCACGTGCTCGGAGGTGTGAGTTAATTGCAATGGGAAAATGTAAACAGAAAACCTGTTAGATTTTATAATAAAGTTTTGAGTTTGATGAAAAATTTACACATTGTCGGCACCGAAAAATTGACCAGATCCATACAATAGCAAGTTAACATCGACTGGAAGTGGTAGACTTAATAAAGAGTTTAGTAAGTCATGTCTGATGTTGTTGAATAGAGCACTGGACAAGAGAAAATGTACGGTTGTTTCAAGACAGCCATATAGAAAGTTTGGCGAATCAACGACATTTTTGACAAATAACTGAGAATTAGATCGAATTCATACATATTCTGGTATGTCGTATTTGCACTAGACAACTGTCGGTGTACAGGTGTACGGGGACGGAATGGTTTTGGGATCGCAATGTTTTCTTGAATACGTTAAGTGAGGTACAGTTTTTAACATCTGTTGACAGTACAGTCCATAGCTTGACAGCGGAATGGATAAAGTAATTAGTAAGAATAAAACGTAGTCAGAGTTTTAACTTGTGATCGTGTCTGCTATCTACCGAGGAATACGACAGACTTTGCACATTCGTTTAAAATTTTTTGCAGGAAGATAAATCTGTGTTGCTTCCCAGTGGGTTTCTCCGTAAAGTTTTGTTCGGCCAGTAACTATTCGGGCAGCGTCAATTAAAGTTTCGTTGCCCCTAATCCCAAATCCCTAAATATTGAATCTCTTATATAATTTTTGTACAATATATATGGTCATTCCACAGGCCGTTCCTTAAGAAATATTCACCTAGGTGTTTATGTTTTTCAATTTCTTGTATTGTTTATCGATTTAAATTGGGGGATGAGATGTTTTAATTTTTTACGACTTATAATCATGGTTTCAGTTTTTGTGGATTCAAATTAACTAGCCAGCTTTGAGACCATTCATCAATTTTGTACAGATCATTGTTTAGTTTCTCAGCAACCCATTAAGGATTATTAACTACAATATATAGACACATGTCGTTAGCAAACAATTTAATTTGCGCTTCTTTATCAACTGTAATATCATTGATAAAGATTTAAAATAGCAAAATTCCTAATAATGAGCCTTGGAGAACACTTGCGTTAATTGGTAACCATTTGAGATATACCAATTCGGTTTAATTTATGTAGAAGACATTCGTGCCAGACTCTATCAAAAGTTTTACTTATGTGGCAAAAAACGATACGAAGCTCCTTCCCAGAATCTAGCGCTTTACCCAATTAATTCATAATTTTGGTTAATTGATTTATTTAAACTCCTGGTGTAAAATAACTTGGTAATGTGCCAAAGACGGAAGCTTTTTTGAGAAATCCAGTGTTAACCAGATCAGGAACCGAAGCCATCGATGGGTTTATAGTATCTAAAACGTCTTGTACGTCAGTTTCCGTGAGGGCTATTTCGGATAAGGAATTTTTGTAACACTGTTTGTAGACTGGTGACCTTTCCATTGATGGAATTCCTCGGGAATCAATAGGTTTCTTACCCACCTGATTTGTAATAATGCTCTTGCTTCTAGGTCTGTCTGCTAATCCTACTGATCCTACGTGTGTTTGTATTTTTGCTTCTAAACCAGTCTGTTCTTTTGTAAGTAAGTCTGTCAGTGTTCAGGAGATAGGTGGAGTTCCATAACTAAACACGTCCGAAATTGAAGTAGGAAATTCGGAGAGTATTGAACAATCCTGATCCCAATCGTACACCTGTGATACCTAAAGGTGGTATATAGTGTCGTTCTCTTCTTCTAAAATTGATGATTGGAAATGGGGCCAATATTTGTAGGAATGATGGTATGTTTCCTAAAGTAATTGCAGGAAATACACCGTTTTTTGAGGAATACATGTTTTATGAAATTCATTTACTGGGCTATGTGACGAAGGGTTTGAGAAAAAAAAACCAATTACATCAACTGGTTTCCGCGAGGTTGCTTTCCGCTTGTCCAGGTAATTCTTTTACTATTTGACGACGAAAATATTTATAAACTCATTCCACATGGTAACAGTAAACAAGAAAAAGAACCTAAACGAATTAAACGTTCTTGAAAACCGACCGAAACAGGTTTATAGAAACATGGTTTGTTCTAACATTGTAGAGGTGTTGCTAATCTCAGGAATATACCTCAAGTAAAATATGTTAGGCGAGGTAAGAGAAGATAAATTTGCTAGTAAATTCAATTGGTTGAATTGGTTTACCATTTGGAATATTTTATTCACGAGGTTACTGTTTACTCAGATTTTATTAGTTATTGTTGTCCTATCCGAAATTTTACAGTAGTTGGTATTGGTTATTAGACATGAAATGCTGAGAACAACTATATCAAGTTTATGATACAACTTTTAATTAAGGAATGTTTTGTGTGGTACCAATAGCTTTCAAACAGTCTCTGTTCAAAGAATAACCAAATACTCCACCACACTTCATAAGTCTTGAGAGAAAACATGAAAAGTGGCAGCATACATTTTCGTTTTTTTTAGGAAAAAATTTAAAAAATAATAATAAAGCAAATTCCATTATAGTAGACAAACCACTTGACCGTTGTGGAAAAAAGTTCTCGTCACTAGAGAATATGTGGTTATCTTTTGTTGATTGGATTCATTATAACAGATATAATGACTTCTCAAACGAAGCAACTGACATTCATCGCGTATTTAAGTAATAACGGTGGTGATAATTTGGAAGACTTATATTTTATTTTGCGAATGTACTGCTTTTTAAACAGAGAAATAGAATCTTACGTTAGTACTCTTAGATTATCTGACTTCTTCAATCTCGATAGTTAACTTATGGAATTTTATGTCCCCGCCGAGGCAGGAATAACCAATTGGCAAAGTTGTTTCAGGCTTTAATTTTCTACAAATCTTTGTCCATTCTGCGATTTCAGCGGGACTGTCTGGTGTTGAGACTTTTATTTAAAATCCGAGTTGTCTCAAGCAAATATTCCTCCGGATGTAACTGCCATACTAAATAAAATTGAGTGCTCTGATACTGTACAGGATTACATAAAACGACAAGGACAGAATGTTGAAATTGAAAGTCAAACTCAGTCTACTTCCGATATAAATTCAGGAAATAGCAAACCGTAGGAACCAATACTGATAACATAAATATTGAAAATGTATGCCAGTATCATTTAAACTTGACAAATACCGTAAATTCTTTTACTGTGGCGTTTTTTCTTTCAAAACCACTTGTTTTATTTTGTCGTGTCTAATTAGAGTGTTTCGTCCAGATGATGTGTTAAATTTTATAACAGGAAAAGTAAAAAATTAGTATATGTCATGCACGGCGGCCTAATAGGATGCCTAAATGTGTTAATTAAGTTGTGGTTCATTATTTAATTACCACATATATAATTTTTCTTTCAAAACCACTTGTTTTGTTTTGTCGTGTCTAATTAGGGTGTTTTGTCCAACTGATGTGTTAAATTTGATAACAGGAAAACTAATAGGATGCCTAAATGTGTTAATTAAGTTGTGTTTTATTATTTAATTACCACATATATCATTTTTCTTTCAAAAGCACTTGTTTTGTTTTGTCGTGTCTAATTAGGGTGTTTCGTCCAACTGATGTGTTAAATTTGATAACAGGAAAAGTTAAAAAATGAGTATATGTCTTGCAGGGCGGCCTAATAGGATGCCTAAATGTGTTAATTAAGTTGTGTTTTATTATGTAACTACCACACATAGCGTTCAAAAGAAATGTTCATGATTGTTCCATATCCCTTTTATGGTTTAATCGCAGGCAGCTTTTATAGAGGGTAGAAATAATACTGTGTTTCGCTTTCCAAAAAGAAACGTGTCGGTGTCCTTCTGCAAATTCTTGTCATCATATTTTGGCTGTAAAAATAATGTTTCGGCTTAAAACCTACTGAAAAAGATAGATCAGTAAATTTACGTGTATTTATCTTTAAATTAACTGCTTTTTAAATTGTAAAAATTCGAGTAGAAAGCAACCAAGAGCACACGATGTTGATATTGAAGTTGATCCTGCTCAAGTTTGAACCATGTCCACTTAAAAACAATTAAAAGAAACATTATTTTTAAATGCCGCGCCTCTGTTAATAAAAACTCCCAGAAATCTTAATGGGACTACTCACCTGAATCTAACAAAACTATCAAGTTTCTTGATTTGTCAACATTTAATGAAGATACATGTAATGATTTAACAGTTAAAATATTATAATTAATGTCGACGATGAGAATGTCGAAAATGACGAGGAAACTTACAATTAAAAGAAACTTAATTTAAGAAAAAAAAACAATAACGGGTTTTAGCTACGACGTTAACCACTTATAAGAGTAGTTGACAAGTTGGTCAGTAATATATCTTTAAAAGCAAAATCCCATCTGTTTATCAAAATTCGTCATATGGGTCCAAGTCATAAATTGGTAACATCAGTTCAAAGTGGCAAGAACAATTCAGTTGGTGCAATTAATGGCTTCATAGGAGAGTTTGTTAAAACATGTAATATTTGCAACCAAAGAAATTGATTATTAACGAAAAATGATTCTAAGTAATATAGAATAAATAAACGTTTACAACATGTCAGAATGTTATTATTTTGAAATATGAGACTGCAACATTTGTTTAGTTTAAAAATATCAATTCCAAATGTGTTATATATTTTACTTTAATGCGTAGATTACCAGTATAAACACTAAATAGAATGTTTAGATAAACACGTTTATTACATATTAAGTAAGGATTTTACATTGTATAAATATTTCCTTTAACATAAAATTGGAAGATCTGGCCACAGCATAAAATTATATTCCCGGGAGACGAAGCGACCGCCAAAGAAAAGGGCTTGTCAGTGGCTCTCTGGTAACAGAGATGGCCAAACCAAACCAGGTGACAGAAAAATGGTTAAGATCTAAAGCTTTCTGCTATTACCCATTTAATACGCAGGTTTAACTTAGGGGACCATACCCCCAACTGGTACCAGTTGCTGAGCTATCTCTCCGGTATTCGTGAGAAGATATAACATTATAATTAAATATATAACTTGAAGATATCCGTATACACTCCGGGTAAACACCCTGTATACAATTGTTCAAACCTGCCCACCCACGGTACCGTAGGTTAAAGGCTAATAACTGGGTCAGAATAACCTTAGATCCAAACGAGTCTCCCAGGAATCCGACCTCTTGAATAACCTCGCTGTGACAATTACCTTCATTACAAAATTAATAGCATATAAGTGAATAAAGCAAAATGCCTTAAAGTTTTCGATGACAGCGTAGAAATTTACACTGTCTATCTCTACCCATCAGAAGTCTATTTGCAAAATGTCAATTGTCCTCCAATGTCTGCTTTATGGAGTGTCCATAATGATGTTGAAGATCGAGGTGATGTCTAATATTTGTTCTGGAAAATAAATTAAAAGCTCAAGGCAGTACCTTGTTCGTTGAGAAGACAATACATGGGGATGGGTGTGTTGGATGTCAAATTCTTGTAAACAGTTACCGCTCAGACTATCAAAATTGCCAATGACACCGTTATTTGAGATCAACACTCTATAGAAGCCAACAATCTACACGTGCTATCAAAAAACCTGAGTAAGCACCGCCTTTATATAAACAAACGACCGATTAGCCACTCCCATTAAACGGTGATTATCAGTGAGTGATAATCACTATTAATGCGGAGATTACCAACACAAAATTGGAATATCTGGCCACAGCATAAAATTGTGTTCCGATTCCCAGGAGACGTACCGACCGCCAAAGTAAAGGGCTTGTCACTGCCTCTCTGGTAACAGAAAAGGCCAAACCAAATCAGGTGACAGAAAAATGGGTAAGATCTAAAGATTTCTTCTATTAGCCATTCAATACACCGCCCCCTTGGTTCACGTAGGGACCCTACTGGTACCAGTTGCAAACCTACCCCTCCGGTATTCGTAAGAAGATATAACATTATAATTTACATATGTAACTTGAAGATATCCGTATACACTCCAAATAAACACCCTGTATACAATTGTTCAAACCTGCCACCTACTGTAACGTAGGTTAAAGGCTAATTACCGGGTCAGAATAACCTTAGATCCAATCGAGTCTCTCAGGAATCCGCCACAAGAGAGGTTCTATAACCTCTCATCCACAAAATTTATAGACACTCTATATTTACTTGTAAATCATTAACGAAAATTGAATTGCCAGTGTTGGACAAGTGAATTTCATTGTTCCTATACACTGCGACCTCATTAAACCGAATATCGGGATGTTGGATTACGGACCCGTCTTCTCGTTCGAAGATAGTTCTTGCGGAACAGTTTACACGCTTTCAGGCCTTATCAATTTTATTTGGTCTTTTAGCTCCATACCAGTAAGTATCTTCTTGACCAAGCATTAATTCCTGCCCATCTTACTATGGACAAACCAACGATCCATACAATTTTGGGACCAAAATTTACAAGTTTAATCAGTTTAAGACAATCATCCCAACATTTAAACCTAATAATCTAACCTCCATAATTAAGCGTATTCGTCTAGTGGGGTCGCTTATTTAATAGAACTGAGGGATGCGAATGTATCTATTGTTTCCCCATGTTTTGATGGTGTCACTGTCAATCTTGCGGTTATAGGCTTCAGTGCACGCTCCTATTCTAAAGCTATTGGAACGATGACTTCCAGTTTTAATTTCACAAAAATTTAAGGTTTTCTTGAGAACAGATGAAAACTGATATCTTGTCAGCGGGTCGTCATTGAAATGTAGGAGTAACTCCGAATTGTCAGACGATGGCCTTATCTATAAGTACTGGTTTATCATAGCAATTGGACAAATTGATTTATGTTTTGAAGATGCGAAAATAAGACTCGTTCAAATGCCTTTCTGATCGGTCTTTGGTTTACGTATAGTTATCTCCATAGCAGAGGAAGAAATTAATTTAACATCTTGAATTTCGAGTGCTCGTCTAGTGGGGTCGCTTTTTGACCCTTTTGTAAGTTCGCCTTTTTCCATAAAAGCAAAAAATGCCAATGAAAACGCTGCTGAGAACATCTTTTCCTCATAACTTGATGAGGTAGTAGATATTAACGCTGGAATCAATCGACTTAAAAGCGGACGAATGATTGGTGATCTGATGTCTTTGCGATTATGTTTACGCTTAAAACCTTCAATAAATTTTGTAACAATAAACAGCTTAGTGGGGTCTGATAATCCCTTAATCTTGTGAAAGTAACTAAGCGCGGCTAAATATGTTGTCATAGTTGAGGCCGAAATTCCCGAAATCGAAAGGAATGCGATAAAACAATTATGTAGTTTACATTTATTGGCCAATCAATATGATAACCGCATCTGGTGGAAACTCAGCAAATTTTTTAAGACCGGTTTTGTAGGTATGCCAGCTTTGTGGAGCCATGGAATTTTCCAGTAAATTTATCACCGCATTTTCTTGTATTGCCAAACTTCTTGTGGGATCCTCACTGGGACTGGAAGTGCATATCGAGCCAGTTCCTTGAATCTTGACCACTAGCAACGAGAAATTGCATCGGCTACAGAACTGTTTCTACCCTCAATTTGAACCGCTTTCAAAATAATATTCAACTTTATTGTGAGCAAAACTAGGTTCGCAACAGACGTATAACCCTAGGATCTTTAGAAGTTTGTTTATTGATTATGTAAACAACCGCTTCATTATCAACATGGAATAATAACCTTTTATTTTCCTGGACATGTCCCCAAATATACAGTGCAACAACCACGGAGAACAGTTTTAAGAATGTAATATTTCTGGTTAAGTATATATCTTGCCACTGTTTCGGCCAAGTTCCCATTAAAATAGATCTCAAACGAATTTCCGGCCGAAGAGTCAGTGTAAAGTTCCAGCCTTTCGTTCGACTCTCAAAACCTATCGTGTATCATTGTAACCCCATTAAATGTATTAAGGAAATCTAACCAAACGTTTAGGTCATCGCGAATTGCTCGGGTAATTCTAATTCGATGACGCGGTTTCGTAAGATTACATGTAGAATCAATCAGTCTACGACTAAAGGCACGACCTGGCCTGACTACACGACAAGCAACGTTCAATGACCCAATCAACGACTGCATTTCTTTCAAGGTCACCTTCTTCTTACCTAACAAATACACAGTGTTTTCTTGCAATTCTTTAATTTTACGCATTGGGAGACGCATGCACAAAGTGTTTTGTATCAAGTTCTATACCCAGGAAGGTTAGCCTAGTGTGAGGTCCTTCGGTTTTATCGTCTGCTAACGGAAACCCGATGAAATTACTGACATTTTAAAATGTTTTCACTGCCTGAGAACGTTCCTCAGTTCCAGCCCTTCCGCCTAAAAGAAAATCGTCTAAATAATGTATTACACCTGGATTTCCCGGGCATTCGTACATAATGACCCACTGAATGAAGTAGCAAACTTTTCAAATAAAGAACAACTAATAGAGGCTCCCATAGGTAAACATTTGTCGTAGTAAATAAGGTCATCAAATTTAAAACCCAACAAATCAAAGTTCCCTGAGCATACAGGAATATTTCTAAAAGCTCGCTTTATATCTTCATTTTCATAGCTCTGCAAAGTTGCCAAGCGCTTGAATCATTTCAACTGCATCGTCTATACTAGAGTATTGAACTGAACACTGGACTTTGGCTATGAAATCATTTACAGAAAATTCTGTAGGATATGACAAATGATGAATCACTCTAAAATCGCCATCTTGTTTGGATACCAGACCAATGGGGCTTATTCGCAGAGTAGGAAAGGTTGACTGATGAAAGGGCCAGCGATTCTTCCTCCTGCTAATTATTTCCGGATTTTTCTCGGACTATGTCTGGAGATTTTTTAGCTCTTTGCAAATTATCTGCATCAAAGGGGAAACGTGGACCACTATATTGTAGGAAGAACCCATTCTTAAAACCATGATATAACATTTTGGCAACATCTTGATTGGAATAAAATTTTAAATAGTATGACAATGCTTCTAAATTGATGGGAGGTTTACCTAACGTGTAGAGATCTCCAGAAAAAATCGTATTATTGTGGTTTACATTGTGTTGCGGGATGTTGGTTTTCACAGGAACTGCATGAATGACTGAACTTGTAGTTTTGCCCGAAAGAGCCTCCCCCTTTGTTATATCTCCAGCAGTAGGATTTGCTATTATGCTATTTAACTATTATGTCAAATTATGTCAAAATAATATCTTTGAATCCAGATAACGAATATTTTAAAACGACACTTAAGTTCGAATTATTTCAATAGCCCAAGTCCAAAAATATCTTAATGTCAAATTCTTGTAAACAGTTACCGCTCAGACGATCAAAATTGCCAATGATGCCGTTATTTGAGATCAACACTCTATAGAAGCTAACAATCTACACGTGCTATCAAAAAAACCTGAGTAAGCACCGCCTCCTAATAAACAAACGACTTATAAGCCACTCCCATTAAACGGTTATTATCAGTTAGTGATAATCACTATTATGAATAAAAGTTTTAAATTGCATGGACATCAGCTTTTGCTACTTTTACAATGACGTGTGCTGTAGATCTTTGCATATTTACTGTCCGCATTATAGTCAACAGTAACGAAGTACTAAGGCGAGAACTGGACTGAGATCATCGCAAATATTGTTCGCCGGGTAAGTTGATAATGTGTGTTACCTTGGTATATTTGACGATATTTATTTTCACTAATTATGCTATACTATATTGCTATCAGTGTAGGTAATGAACTATTGACATATGTTAAGTTTCAAATGCAGTGTTTCTGACATAAACACCTCAATTTCTGAACGTAAAAAGAGAAAATGCCAAAATATTACGCAGCATTGCTACTCAAAGTGACTGTATATCAAGTATAAACATTTAGGAGCTAATGTTTACGTTATAAATGCTATTAGTTAGTTGACGTAAATATGCGTATATCTTTAATGCTAGATGATACTGAAACTTTTAGCTTCGTGAACAGTGAAATGAAATAATAGCATCACATATAATTCTTTTAACGTCAGTTCATGGTTTTCCTTTGGAAATAATTGCAGGAGATGCGATGAATAATAGAAATTGACACATGCTCACGTGACATTAATAATGATATGATACAAATTTACAGGGATTAGTAAAAGTCGTGCCGTTTCCTTTACTGTCATATAAACGGATGGTAATGCACTCTCCGATGGTCAAGTTTTATTTGGTGCCGTCCTTGCAAATGTCGGAAATGCTTACGATAAAACGACTGGGAATATTCACAGCCCCTGTCGCAGGATTGTACATTGTATCAGTAAGCTTAATGGGTTACTTTACCAACAACGTAACAGTTGCAATAAAAAAGAATGGAACGGAACTAGTCAGACTTTGGACTGAACGAACCAGGCATACAGTATCATCACAAGCAATTAATATCCCACCAGCGAAAGGTGATCAGATATAGGCTGGTGGTACTGATGGAAGATTTCTATATGTAGGTGGACCGTATAACGTGTTTTCTGTCGCCTTAATTACTCAAGGAACATTCTAAAAGATATTGGACAATAAATCAGATGTTTTACTTTTTTATGGAAGGTCCCGGTTTCTGTCAGATATATAATTCGATCATCTTCTTGAAAAGTAAACACGTCATAATACATCTAAATGACTGGTTGTGTGACTCACGATTCAAACAAAATATCGGTGTTTTATGAACTTTTTTCTGCGAAAACATTTTCATCAAAAATCTACAATTAGTTGCTTATTTATACACACATACACACATCTTGCGGAAAACACATCCTCACGAAAGATTTATTTTCAAGTGCTACATTTTTGCATTTGGTTTGGGCACATTTGAACTTTTGCATTTTGTATAAAAACTGGCTTAAACGATGTCGACCTTCCCCTTTATTATCTTGCAATTTTAAAATAAAGAAAAAAGCTAAAATAACTTGAACACTCGGACTCCCACAAACGATATCAAAACTCAAAATTTTGAAACGAAAAATAATTTCCGTTTTACAAAGAAGAAACTGAAGACGCATGTTCGTGACATTTAAAAAAAATTGCTTGCAAATTCAGTTGGGGTTACAAGCCCAATGCTAGTATAAAATTAACAGTTGTTTATGTAAAAATATGTTATTTTATATATTTTTTGCATGGTTAGTACTCCAAATTTCAGCAAAGATAAAAAATTGCAAAAAACGTATTCAACATTAAATATTCCTTCTATTTAAAGAAATGATAATGCTTATTCCTAATTCAGCGGCTAAGCCTTAAAATGGTCAGTTTTGACCAACAATTTAATTATCGCCGTTCTGCAGTATTTATGCTGTTTTTTTCTCAATAAAGCCCCCCCCCCCAAAAAAAAAACAGTAAAGCAAAGACATAATTATATCATTATTAAACCGTTTTGAGATGTTATTCATGCAAAACAATTTGCTGTGTTATATCTCATACATCAGTAGCAACTTTTTCCTTTGATAATCGTTAAATTAAATGCCTTTCTCGATGCATCCTTTGACCTTAATAAATTAATAAATGCTAAATTTGGTGACTATTAACATTGCAAGATTGAAATTAAAGACAGCACCAATACACTAAGACCAGCCTCTTACTTAGACCTACTTCTAGAAATAGACTCAGGAAAACTGCAAACTAGACTCTACGACAAGCGTGATGACTTTCCAATTGTCAAATTCCGTTCATCGACATTAACATTCCAGCAGCTCCAGCGTATGGTGTGTACAACAAGTTATGTCGTCTCGAGGTCCAATACTGCTACTAGAAACATCGTCGGACGACTACGGGATGCAGTCTCCAAAAAGAGGTTGCACGGACCTAGAAAGTAAACCAGAGTACTATTTCCAGGCTATGAACCCGATTCCAGCAGACCCGTAAGACTTATGACAGTCCATGAAACGGTAGATCATTCATAACGACAACACGTCTAGATCTGGGTATTATATTTAAGGAATTGAACAGTCACAGCAACAATTGCAGTCGGGATATCTGGACTGGGACGAATCAGCTACCAAACTGTCCGAAACTGGCTCCGACAACATGGAATTACACACAGGAGCAGTGTTGACGGCGTAACATCGACGAGAAAGAGTGAGATGGTTCAAAGGTTGGAGTTCTGGACATTTCAAAAGTAGCGCAGAATCTTGTTTAGTGACGATTCGCGGTTCCTGCTACATAACAGTAATGGTAGAACACAGGTTTACCGCCGACTTAATAATCTATTCGCACAGTCATGTGTCCATGTGAATAGATTCGGTGAAGGTAGCGTCATGATGTGGGCGGCGATCTCAGATTCCAGACAATATGAGTTTGTGTACGTAACACACAACTTAACGGCTCATCGGTACAATGACGACATCCTTCAACCACATCTTTAAATTAATGAGCACCACACGAATTTATTCCAGCAGGACAATGCTAGGACGAACACACCTAAACTAGCCAGAGTCTTTAATGCGTTGCAATGACCTTCAAAACGGCCGGATTTGAAACCCATCCAACATCTGCGGGACCAACAGGACAAATATGTGAGCCAGCGCCAACTACCACCGTTCATTGCAAACCTGAAAGGATTTCTTGACCAAAATTGGTCATCGGTTAAATGGCCGCTAGACAATCATGGCATATAGGGCCCGCTTGAATCGAAAAGCACATGATTTTGTCATAACATAATTGTAATAATATATTCTGGGTATAATTTTGTACTCATTAATACATGAAGTGGGCCATTATTTTCGTATATTCTACCTAGCGACAGCAAAACCCTTGTGAAATAATTACAACATCATGAATTAATTATATTATTTCTTAATTATATGCCAGAACTTCCCGGTCATGTATAGAAAGAATACTGATAAAACTTCGATAAATGTTCTTTGGAAGCTTTTCATAATGTAGAAACTCGACGACAGCGACCGAGTGGTAGCTACTAATCTACTATGGATCACCTGTGTGTCAGCGTTGAGATTTTCTGTTCTAACCATACTGAGAGGAGCATGTGCTCTACTCATCCCTTAATTTGCAATGATTGCAAGTTTTCTTGTCGACGTATAGGGATTATCACAGGGCACTCCAGCTCTATCAATAAAACTCGACGACATCTTATTATATAGCATAATAGGTTTTTTGAAAACAACTTAAGAAAACAAGAATACAAAAAATGCGATCGAAAAAGCGCGATGCGAAAAAAGCACTTAACGTTTTCGCCTTTTTTGCTTCTATTCCACTTGATAAAAATTAAACCAAAACACATGAGGTCACATATTACTTGTTAGTCTTTTTTGTCAATAAAATTACACTCTGTGATTGTCTTTGTGCAGTTTGAGGATCATCATTTACTTAAGGGGCAAACATCATGTGTTTCTATTCGTTACAGATGCAGAAATTGTACTTTTTCTATATTTTATGATTGAAAAAATGTTTTATCATTCATAACTAGACTAGTCCCTATTTTACGTAAAACAAGCAGAAATAGCTTTCGTAAAATAAGGAAAAAACAGTTGACATCTTTGTATTTCTAATATTTACGAGTGAAACGATTTTTTAAATTTCGAAATATTTATGTATTAATTAATCCGTCAATTTCATTCAATCGGCGTTGAATGGACCGATTGAAGCGATCAGTCCAAATCAATCCAGACCAATCAAATCGTTCTAAACCCAACAATGAACGGATTGCTTACGAATTGTTGAGTGATATGTGATGGCTAACTGATTGCTAAAAGTATTGCGCTTTCAATATTAAGTACTGTAAGAGAGGTTTTCATAATATGATTATATGTGTGTAGTTATTGTGGAATTTTTTAAAAAAAATTTCTGAAACAACAAACTCATTTGGTACCACGTTTTTTAGTCATAAGCTAAAAATGTTGTTTGATGAAATTAAAGTAAGCCTACCTCATTCGAAAATTGACAATTACTGAAATTACTGAAATTACAACTTCCATGTGAGTAATTATTTTTCTTTTGGGTCTGGTTGAAACACGAGAACAAATCTAAGTATCAAATCACACAAGTTATACAGTCAGTGATGATTAGAATTCCGAGACGAGAATATAACCTCCATATTTCTAATAGGATATTCTCAAATGGTTTATGTAAAAATCTCTATATTAATCTCAATGAGACATTTCAACGTTTAATGTGACAATACGAACACAACACCCCCCCCCCCAAGGTAATCAAAATCACTTCCCCATTTGATATTCATATCGTAACGTCATTTTATGTTCATTAATGAACTAATGAATGACGTGTTACGAACGGTAAAAACTGAGCGTCGACATTTTTGGAACCCCTTTTCTGGTGGCCGATATAAAAATAAACCATTACAGTCAATGCCCATTCCGAGTGCAGAGGTTGCAAACACAACGCGAATATTGCTATTCTATTTGCATAATGCTTGGATAATTGAGCTTTTTTCATCTCTGGAGTTTCTGAATAAAACATCTCTTGATGTTTCTGCATTTTGGAACTTTTGCAACCATGTAATAATGTTTTGCCACATTAGTAATTGAATTTGCATATATTAACAATTAAGGAAAATTTTCTTTAAGTCACTGGAGATTGTCTAAAATCCAGATCATTGAATTTGTGATATCATTGTCAATTTGTTTCACAAGCAGTGTAACATTACTTTTGTTGGGCGAAACTCAAACAGTTGTTGTACTTTCCATTTTCAAATTTAGCATTTTCATAACTCGCTTCTTTATTTTATTCGTACATGTGGCACTCAATGCAAGAATGCTTGCCTTTGGAAAAAGTGCCCTTAGTTCTCAAATACATCTGAACCATTTCCTAAAAGCATTATGTTCTTCTGTTTCTTCATCTCCTCCCCTTAAATATAAATAGCAGAATTAGTGTAATGGTTGGAAAAATTATGTCTAGTGGTAAAAAATTTAAAAAAGTAGCAGTACTTACATGTAACTGCACATGCTATTCAGCATACTACAGTGGACATTTGTATTTGGTTATAACTTTCATGTGTATTTTTTCCTAACTGTGTGGTGAAGATGTTGAAGCTGTACCTTATCTGTGACAGATTATTACATCTTCAAGTGTTTTGTTTTTCTTTTATAGACAAGGTACTAATACATGTAGGACTGGTAAATAATTACTATAAATGGGTAGATACGAGACATTTTTAAACTTGCAATTTACATACTAATCCAAGCAGTATTTTAACAATGCAACAAATTTAATTTTGCTTGTACAAACAGATTTTAAATTGATAAAAAGCACAAATATTAAAATTACCATGTTGTAATTGTGTGAAATTCATCAATGGCAATCATTCCTACTGTCAGTTGTTGCTTCTGTGCCCTCCAATATGCATCGATCACTAATGACTCCGGTGAGGCAAAGATCAGGTCAATTTTACCACTTTTTATTTTTGCATCTCCATCTGGAGAGCAGCCTGAAATAATAATTATTGATATGAGATCCAAAGAAATTACAAAACTGTTAAATATAATGTTTTTTGCGCAATATCAAAAGGTATTTTCATCTTGTAAGTAAAGTATTTGTATTTGACAGAATTAACATTTCTCAGTAATCCATTTCTTTGCATTATGCAATTTAATTAAAATTAAATCAATCACTTGTTCCTCTTGTTTTGTTATTGCTGACACAATGCAACAATGTTGCTGGCACCTATAGCAAAAATGGGAAACAAGTTAAAGATTTAATTTGTGATCAACTTAATGTGTGCAGATTCTATTAATATCAGTTCCTGTATAATCATTGGCACTTTGAAGTAAAAATATTATGCTTATGTTTATAAAAAAAACAATAACTGTGTTGGGTATGCAGACAAATAAATTACTTAATTTGTTTATGTAGGAATTTGGAACTTTTTTGTAACTTCTTTTTTTAATCAGGACATGTACTTAATCACATGTTTTAATGATTGTAATCATCACAGTTTATTACCAAAACTAATTCCTTTTATCATGACCTCTTTTTTACTGTGCACTTCTTTTTTAAACCCTTTTTGCCTGTATAATGTTTAGTTTAGATGATATTATATTTCCGTGCAAACAACACGCATGTTAAAAAAAACGCATCTCCCCTCTATAACCTACTAGTAACCCAGGGACAGTTTCCAGTCGATTAACTTGAAGTTCCATAAGTGCTAGTAATGGACAGCACACTACAACCTTCTAGTTTTCAACAATTAAATATTTTTAATAACCAGCTCCGTCATGATCAAGTTCGTTCTACTCGCAATTTCCGCCATTTTGTGCTATAAACCGAAGCTCAATAAAAGCTGCAATTTGATTAGTTATGCAAATCTCTTAGACAATCATTATTCATGCGTAAACAATGGTCACCAGAATATGACCCGAACGGGGTTACTTTAGATCTTCACGGCGACAATAGCAAAAAGGGGGAGCCAAGTGAAGATATAATTTTAATTAGATTGCACTATTGATAACACAGAGGCTACGGGTTCAAGTTTCACTATGGATAGGGTGTGCATAACCCTAATATATATTGGGTTTTGAGATAAAAAAATTTTGTTTGTTAAATGTGAATGCAAATACGACTTGAAAATGAAATCTATAACTATTTGTAAAGTTTATTCAAAATGACACGACGGACCAACAACTATACCCCGACTTATTGTAAAATCTATTTGAGTATAAGTATTTGTCATGTACTGATCTAAATGTAAAATGCACATAAAAATAGCGTTGTATTTTTCTAGCCAAATGTTGGAAATGCATATAATCGGGCGACCAGTTTCTATAAAAGGCCACAATTTTTTTCTCATCATTACTTCATACCTTTATATTGTCATTTTCACTTTTTCATTTTATCCATCTTTTCCGAATTGGTTTTTATCACTGTTGTCTGTCTCCCCTTGAGTAAATTGAACAATCTTCACTGGACGAGCCATTTAAGTAAAACAAAGATCCTCAAAGAGTTCTATGACGTATCAAATATTAGTCAATGTTATAAAAACGAAAATCAATGGGTAAAAATATGAGCACTCAAATGCATTAATATTTTATTCGTGAGTGGAACTAGTGTCCACCGAATGCGTATGACATGTTCAGAAAGTAAAAGACTGAATGGGGTACTATAGGGGCAACATCATGAATAAAGAGAAAACGTATTTAAAATGGGAAACAGCTTCTCCCTAAAGAGAAAACGTATTTAAAATGGGAAACAGCTTCTCCTTCAGTTTCTCGTAGATTACAACATTTCTACTCTCTCCATATGCAACACCAGGAATTTAAATGCATTCATAAAATAAAGACAATCTAAAGATGTCAATATCTTTTGGATTTTTTTATAGTCTATATATAACAAAATAAAAGTTGTTCTTACGGCTTTTAGTCTGCACTTAATACGTTTAAATCGTTTAAAAAACAGTGATATATTATGAATAAGTTATTTAATTTGCTTCTTACCATTTATTTTTAAAATTAGATAAATTTTCGGCATATAACTTTCCGAGTTCGTTATAGTTTCGCATTCTTTATGAAGACGAATTAAATTGTTACATTAAAATAAAGACCTATTTGTATTTGTATAAAAATCAATACAATTGAACTAAAATAAGCCACCATGAGGTTTAAATTCTATTGTAAACATATTCGTTTTACCTGGATGACAACGACACATATCACGTGATTGAATGTAAATAGTAACAAGGTAAAAGAAGACAAAATGGCACAGGCTGCTCCCAAGATATGTGAAATATGTACTGGTGGACCAGGTTCTATATTCTGTTTAAATTGTGAGCAGTTATTCTGTGACCATTGTAAATTTCTACATACAAGACAAAAAATTTCTGCTAATCATAAATTTCTAGATGGCTCTGGGGTCGAACAGGAAGTAAAATCTAAGTGCAAAGAACACTATGAGGACTTGGTATTTTTGTGTTCACCTTGTAATAAAGTCATTTGTACAGCCTGTGTTGTCGGGGAACATAAAGGTCATGATTTGTCCAGAATCAGTGATGAGCTAACCAATCTCAAGAAAGAAATACATGGAAAACTTCTTTCAAAATCATATGTCCTGAACGAGAAAATCAACCAGTTCGAAAAAGGCTTGATTCAACTGGATAAGGATGTAGCAAGAGCTATCAAGCAAGTAACAAAGGAGGGCGCAAGAATAAAAGCTATGATAGATCGACAAGTTAAAAAAGTTATAAACGATTTAAGAAGTAAAACTGGGTCGGAAAAGGAGAAGGTAGACAAAATCATTTCCGAAATTAAACTAAATTTGAAAGAATTAGAAAAACGACATCTTGAATTGCAGAAAAACAGAAACGACCCAGATCTTATTGAGAAATTAAAATCTCTTAGCAGCGATATTACAAAAATTAAAGCGGTGTCTGTGTCTAGCGATCCATCCGTGGTGTACAAGAATAGAGATGCAAGTGTGGAAGATATAGATACACTTATGGGATACTTTATTTTAAGGTAATAAATTAGACTGTTTCTTGCTTCATTTACTAACGTTTTTCTATGAGTTTATGTTTTCTTGTTCAATAGTTTTGTCTCCTATTCGATTGTAAGCCTATGTCACATATACTTTATGTGATTACAAACAAGCACAAATCTTTTCTGCTTGTTTTGCCTTTTAATTATAATGCGTTTCGTTTTATATGCTGCTTTGGTTTACTACTTTCAGCAGAATTTTTTTCCCTTACAGTTGAGACAGAGTTAAACATATTCGTTTATATTGTTTTAAACACACATAAGTGATCATTGTGTCTATAATTAACGAGTAAGGTACAAAAACGATTTACAAAATATAAAATAAGGGTAATGACACAATCCGGATAGGCACAGAAAAAACAGACGAAGCAGAAACAAAAAGCGTACAAAGAAGAAAAGTTAAAAATCTAACGTAACAAAAGCACGTGTGAAATAGGTCACATCTGAGAAGAAGGCGTTGTTTGTTTCCAGGTAATAACTTATGGTCGATGCAAGGATAAAGTAGAAGGGTTAATAATAATGCATACGTTTTGAATACAAAATTTTTTAATGATTTACACAGCGGGTTTGTGATATGGATTATTGATATATATGAGGCTTGCATCAGTAATAAATATACGAATTGGTAACAACCTGATTAAAAGTTATGAGTAAATATCCAAACTATTTGAATTATATTACTATAAGATTAATATCGGTTGACTACAAATATGCCAATTGTTCATTTATCCAAAAGCATTGGCGTATGATTTTTTTATTAGAAAACTTATACGATGTGCTTGATCTTGAATTTGGTATGGCTGTTTGTTTACTGTCGTCAGGACATGCACGGTAGGCATGTTTCTATATGAACAGTGTTTATTAATTGTGTTCTTGAAAGCAGACGGGTTAAGAATGATTGGGGGTGGGGTTGAAAAATTAAGTATTAAGTATAGTGTTAATATTTACTATAGTTTTAATATGGGTAATTTCTTGAAGTTAACAGAGAATTAAAAAAAAGAAATATTAAGTAAGTTTTGGAATTATTGACTCTTTTTTGCTTTTGTTCAAAACTGCTGTATAACTATATAGAATGGAAAATACATTTTAGAACAAAAAGAAATTAGTACTTTATACAAAATAGTCCTGTTCACTTGGTGTGTCTCGCAAAATATCACATATATTTTAATATGTGAACATTTTTCTCTAATGTTTTTTTAATTAAAAAGCTATTTTTAGAGTGCGGTTTACTGCAAACGACACTGTTTGCATACGTCTCAGTGAGCAGTGTTGTTTTTGTTACATCATTGACAATATCACGCTCGAAATCGTTTACAAAACATAATGTATATTTTTTCACCAGATTTTTCTCGTTATAATATTTTTAACAATAATTATCAGCTGTTTGTTCCATACATTCTTTCGAAAAAAAATCGGTGAAGCCACTTTAAAATCGAATGCATTGATTTGAACTAATTCAGCCTATATTATATTTAAGAAACCACAAGAAAAACACCGATCAATGTTAAAAAATAAAAATAAATATACAGTAGAACCACATATTACAAAGACGACTTAGTATGAATAGAAACAAACTTGACAAAAACAGTCATACATAAGTTAATACTCGAAAAGTTGCACATATGTCCAAAAATGACGAATACAAATTTAGAGAAAACACGAAAGACAAGTATCAGATATTAAAATAAGTATAAAATCGAAATAACAACAGGATTTTTAACCTATGCAATAGATTCTTTTTTACCCGTGACACTGTTTCAGAAAAATATACTGTTGACTATTATTAAATTTCACAAGTAGTTAAGAACTCTTTTAATAATTTAGTACAAAAATCAGTAAAGGAATGATCTTGCTCTGACCTGGCGATGGTGCAAATAATAAATGTATGTTGTAGGTCAAAGAAGTCGGTAACTGCTTCACATTGCATATTTAACAAATTGTGTTTCTCATTGCTCCCCTATTCATTTTGATTTCTGATATAAAGAGTATACAAAGTATATAAAGGGTAGCAAAATTCGTATTACAATTAATATCAGATATAGATTATATGTTTGCTTGACGTTTAGCGAGAAATATTTTTGCAACGTTAAGAACAATTAATAAAAAAATAAAGGAAGGTTCCACAAGGACAACATTTTGTCTTTGACCGTCACAGTTTAATGTATGTAGAAAAACAGAAACACGAGCATTTCTGCTTACCCCCCCCCCCCCCCAATCAAAACTCCCTCCACAAATTATATCTTTACTATCGTTCGGTATAGTGACCAATAAAAGGCACGAACATGTTCTAAGTCACATAGAGCCTCTTGCATTAATCTATTTCATAATTAAAGTTTGAACAATTTCCTTAATTACCACACGTTTGTTTTTGTTAAAATATTAAATATTTTTAAGATCTATTGTTGTCGTCGCTTTAAATCGATAAAAAACATGTACGTCTAAGCCAAATTGTTTTTTCTTTTTCAGCGAAGTACAATTGGAGACTGAAACGACTGCAATGCGGTACGTACTAGCAGTAGTCTAAAAGGTTCTTTTCAACAAAACAATAAACATAATACAGTTAGTAAAGGCAAAAACAATACTAAAGAAAGACAAGTAAATAGTTTGACTGATGTATAAATGGATGTACACCGTTTCAAATAACCAAGGTGCTGCTTAACTAATTGTCAAGATTGTTGGCACTCTTGTAGCTATATTATGGTTAAACAGGCTATTCAATTCGCTTTAAAATCTTAAAAGAACTTCCTAAAATAGCATTTCAATCGGACATATAAATCTAAATCCACGTGAAATTTTGTTAACATCGGGGGACATTTAGTAACATCTGATAACGTTTTATGTTTGAAATGTTTATTTGCCATTTGGACACGAGCGGTCGAAAAAAAATCCACTTGTTACACTAAAATCTATATTTAAACCAAATTATGTGAAATCGGATGACGAAAAAAAAAGAAAAATAATAAGAAACGAGTCAAAGACAACGCCTGTGAAAAGATCGTTTGGGAGATATAAAATAAGAAATATTGCAAAGAATTAAATCTCCAAAACATATTTTGTCGACTTTAATTGATTACTTTGTTTCTGTTTGTTGCCTTACAGTTGCTCTTTATCCCAGCACAATAAGTATCATTTGCATAAATCTCTACCATTACCCCATTAAATGAATTAGCGTCTTATCGTGAAAATTAGTTTAAATATTCTTGTTAAGTCAAAATTCATAATTCATAATTTTTATACAGTAAAATGTTAATTTCTACTATTTCGAATTCACAGCAATTTATTTATTTGATTGTGATGAACTAAACATACAAAAGTATGTCATAGTCAACATTTGTTCCTTGTTTCAAATAAACACTAAGCAGCAACACTAGTTTTATATGATGTTATGATATCGAACCTGACTGCAGGTAACGGTTCTCATTTTAACCTTAATCTTTCTGGACATATGATACCAACAAACCTTAAACTAACCATACTATTGAACCTACTATAAGTAGCTAGAACATTCATTTAATTATCTGTGTATTGATTAAGACTCTTGTTTTTTGATGAGAATCGAATTACAATATAGACATATTTATATTACAGGACAGATAGCTACAAAGGTCAATGGATTGATACCGACGATGTAAGTTTGAGTTTTCTATTTCAATATTTACGTATTACTTTTATTACTGTTTTAACGCTGACAGAATGTTTTGTAGCATTGTCATGTTTCTAGTCTAGTTATGTTTAGGTCAACGGTTAATTTTAGTTTCACAAAGCCAGAAGACTTACAAGCAAACTCATTTGCACGGTTTGACAAAGTTAGCCCTCAACAAATACGTTTTGACCATATATGATTGCACAGGCTCTAATAAAAACATTTGTACATACAGCTTTTGAATAGCTGGAATTGGCAAATGCGCTCCCTTTTCTTTTGATATGTCTTTGTACAGGACCATAGTTGCATCCTGGTTCTGGAAAACTAAATGAACACGATAAGTCATATAGAGCAAAACACATGGACGATATATTATTTGAATAAATTGTATAAAGTGAACATTTAAAGTGATAACAACTCACTATATTCCTACGAGCGCATGATACGCAAAATCAGGTGATGACAAATATTTCAGTCCGCTCTGTAAATCACACCCGCTGTTAAAAAGCAGCATATTTTTAGTAAATAAAATACGTTAAATGAATGCACAGTAATGCTTGTATTTCGTCAGTTTTGTTTGCAAAGTTATTTTGATCATTATAATTTTGATCATGTCCTTGAATTTTCTTACTTGTCTTAATTTTATGGAGGTTGTTCAGTCTTGTATTCAAGACTTGAAATGCTATCAATATGACACGCATATTAGTTATTTTGTTGCATCAGTGTAGCCAGAAAAAATACTTTGAACTTTGTGTGAGTAGGCATTAAATAAAACCGCTCTACACGTTACTGGCCTTTACAATACTGAGAAAACTAGAGATATATCGTTGCTCATGTAATTTGTATGTCAGCGGTACAAATTGTTTTTCATGAAAATTATGGAAAAATGTTTCATAATAAAGTAAAAAGACGTCCATAAAAATGTATGGACAACGAAATCACATGGCCGGTTTGCCAAGAAAGTATAACAGTAACTTAAATAGAGCTCTGACTATTTTCTTTGCATCACATTTGGTGGTGAAGGAACGTTATTACTAGCCGTGATCAGTATGCTTGTACAAACAATTTATGTAATCACACGTTATTTTTAAATCTTTACTCATGTTAATTCGAGGCATTTTTCAAGAATGATTCTTTCACAAGCAAACTATATTTTAACATTACTTTTGAATTGACATATCTGATAACATAAACTTTACAATGTTGCTTCTATAATCCTTGCCAATACTCTTTGCTTTCCTTTATGTAATCACACGTTATTTTTAATTTTTTACACGTCAATTCCAAGAATTTTCCATGGATGATTATTTCACAAGCGCATACTATTGTAATAAAAACTTTGAATTGACATAGTTTATTACACATATGTAGAATGTGATTGGTTTTATCCTTGTTATAAGTGATGTGATGATTGAAAACATATTATTTGTTTCTTTTTTCAGGATGTAAGTACAAGCTAAAAAAGTAACGATATGTATATTCATAAAACAACACAACATTACCCAATTATATCTTCACTTAAACATGACATTCTGCTAATAGTTATTCAGGCATTTCTTTAGATGGGTGGTCTCAACTTTGGTTTTACTAAATGAAAACTGTAAATCATATGTGTTGTAATGCCATTTTCAGAATGTATAGATATTGTCCTAACACCTGTCACTTAATACAGTGTTGCTGAAAATTTCACAGTAGGAAAGTAGGAAATAAACAAATAATTGATGAAGTTTAAAATTTTATCTATAATTTATAATCTTACCTTCTATATTTCCTACGACCATACTGTTTGTACAAATAATTTATGTATTCACATGTTATTTATAATTTTTTACAAATGCTTTTATGAGACATTTTTCTCTAATGATTATTTCCCAAGCGCATAATATTGTAATATAAACTGAACTGACATAAACGATTGGAAAAAATTTACAACGTTACTTCTATTATCTTTGACAAAACTATGTATCCTTCCACTGATGTGATGATTACAAACATATTATACTATTCCAATGATGTTAAGATTTCAAACATATTATTTGTTTGTTTCTCATTAAGTAAGTACAAGCCAATAAAGTAACGATAAGTATATTAATAAAATAACAAAACCAGTGCTATCTACACTTAAACTTGACATACTGCTGATAGTTATGCAGAATGTTTCTTTAGTTGTGATGGTCTTATCAAAGTTTAGCAAAGTTGACATTGTCCAAGGTTGTGCAGGAGATTGATACCACAATTCATGTTTGCTTGCACTGTTATATGTTGCATCAACAACGAAGATTTTATATCTGCTAAATGTATGCTGTAAATCATGTATGTCATGTATGCCAGGACATTTTCGCAATGCATACCTCTTCGCCTAACATCTGCTACTTAATAAAGTGTTTCGGAGAGTTTGAATTTAGACACAAACAAATAATTGATGAAGTTAGACATCTTGAGGTCTGGATCTCTTCCCCATTGTAACAGCATTAAAACATTTGATTTTTCGACACTCTATACGACCATCCCTCATACGCAGCTTAAAACCAGGCTAAAAGATCATATTAAACGCTGCTTTTTCAAGAAAAACGGAAAAAGACGAAATAAATACCTGGTAATTAGTCACGACAGATCTTACTTCGTCATCAATGACTCCAAAGCTAATACTAAATATACTGAAGACCTAATCTGTCACATGTTAGATTTTCTAATTGACAACATATTCGTCATGTTTGGAGGACATGTTTTTCAACAGACTGTTGGGATTCCAATGGTTACTAATTGTGATCCACTCCTCGCTGACCTGTTTTTGTACTCCTATAAGGCTGAGTTCCTAGAAGGCCTACTGAAGAAGAAAAAGACTCTGGCCCAGACCTTTAATTTCACATTCCGCTATATTGATGATGTTTTGTCCCTCAACAATGTTCAATTTGGTGACTATTTACATTCAATTTACCCTAGCGAGCTTGAAATTAAAGACACCACCAATACACTAAGATCAGCCTCTTACTTAGTGCTACTTCTAGAAATAGACTCAGGAAAACTACAAACTAAGCTCTACGACAAGCGTGATGACTTCAACTTTCCAATTGTCAACTTCCCGTTCATCGACAGCAACATTCCAGCAGCTCCAGCGTATGGTGTGTACATTTCACAACTTATACGTTATTCTAGATCCTGCGAAAGTTATTCAGATTTTCTAAACCGATCACTGCTGTTGACTGCTAAACTACTCAAACAAGGGTTTGTTGTACCTAGGTTGATGTTATCTCTCCAGAAGTTCTATGGTTGGCAGTGTCTCAAATACGATCTGACATTTTCGCTTAGTCATAGGTAGTGTTTCCTATTCCTGGATTTGACTTTTCCCTAGACAAGACAATAAGTAACTCGACGGGTGTCTAATAAGACGCAGACACTGCTTTATCGTCCGGAGCACCTAAGTGCACCCATGGTTTTTATTGGGTTAATAAATAATAATTTATGTAGTCACATGTTATTTATAAATTTTTACGAATGCTTTTTCGAGACATTTTTCTTTAATTGATTATTCCACAAGCGCATAATATTATAATATAAACTGAAATGACACGATTGGATAAAATTTACAACGTTACTTCTATTAATCTTGACAAAACTCTGTACTCTTTCATTGATGTGATGATTTCAAAAATATTATTTGTTTCCTTTTTCAGTTTGTAAGTACAAGCCAAGAAAGAAACGATAAGTATATTAACAAAACAACATTACATTACTTAATGATATGTTCACCTAAACATGACATTCTGTTGATAGTTATTCATAACGTTTCAATCTTCAGATGGATGGTTTATCAAAGTTTAGCAAATTTGTCATTGTCTTGGTCAAGACCGTGCTGGGGATTGTCATTTAATAGTGTTGCTGAAAGTTTCAAAGAATTGAACAAATAATTGATGAAGTTTACATTTTATCTATAATTTATAATCGTACCTTCTATATTTCATACAAACATACTGTTTGTACAAATAATTTATGTATTCACATGTTATTTATAAATTTTTACGAATGCTTTTTTGAGACATTTTTCTCTAATGATTATTTCACAAGCGCATAATATTGTAATATAAACTTTGAACTGACATATACAAATTGGATAAAATTTACAACGATACTTCTATTATTCTTGACAAAACTCTGTACTCTTCCACTGATGTTAAGATTTCAAACATATTATTTGTTTGTTTCTCATGAAGTAAGTACAAGCCAATAAAGTAACGATAAGTATATTAATAACATAACAAAACATTACCCAGTGTTATCTACACTTAAACTTGACATACTGCTGAAAGTTATTCAGAACGTTTCTTTAGATGGGTGGTGTTATTAACGTTTTACAAATTTGTCATTGTATTGACCAATACCGTGGGGGAGATTGATACAACAATACATCTTTGATTTTACTGTTATATGTTGCATGAATAATAAAGATGTTATATCAACTAAATGAAAACTGTAAATCATATGTTGTAATGTCATTTCACAATGCATACCTATTCTCGTAACACCTGTCACTTAATACAGTGTTACTGAAAGTTTCAAAGTAAGAAATAAACAAAAAATTGATGAAGTTTAAATTTTACTTATAATTTATAATCTTACCTTTTATATTTCCTACGACCATATTGTTTTTACAAATAATTTATATAATCACATGTTATATTATTTGTTTGTTTTTCAGGAAGTAAGTACAAGGCAAGAAAGTAACGATAAGTATATTAATAAAATAACAAAACATTACCCAGTGATTTCTGCTAAATGAATACTGTCAATCATATATGCCAGAAGGACATTTCCGCAATGCATACCTCTATTCCTAACACCTGCTACTTAATAAAGTGTTTCGTACAGTTTGAATTCAGACACAAACAAATAATTGATGAAGTTTTATTTCTATCTATAATTCATAATTTTACTTTATACATTTCCTACCACCAGTAAGCGTGTGCAAATAACTTATGTAATAGCTCCATATTTTTATCTTTTTACACATATCAAAAAGAGGCATTTTTCACAGATGATTATTTCACAAACGCTAATATTGTATTGTAACCTGTGAATTTAGATATACGATTACGTAAACTTAACAACATTAATGTTATAATCCTTGGCAATAATCTTTCCTATCCCACTGAAGTGATGATTTTAAAAATATTATTTGTTTCTTTTTTAGCGTGTAAGTACAAACCAAGAAAGTAACGATAAGTATATTAAACAACACAACATTACCCAATGATGTCTTCACTTAAGCATCACATTCTGTTGATAATTATTCAGAACGTTTCTTTGGATGGGTGGTCTTATTAAAGTTTAGCAAATTTGTCATTGTATTGGGCAAGACCGTGCAGGAGATTGAAAACACAATACAGCTTTGGTCGCATTGTTATATGTTGCATGAACAACGAAGATTTTATATCTGCTAAATGTATACTGTAAATCGTGTATGCCAGAAGGACATTTTTCTCTAATGATTATTTCACAAGCGCATAATATTGTTATATAAACTGAACTGACATATACGATTGGAAAAAATTTACAACGTTACTTCAATTATCTTTGACAAAACTATGTACGCTTCCACTGATGTGATGATTACAAACATATTATACTATTCCAATGATGTTAAGATTTCAAACATATTATTTGTTTGTTTCTCATTAAGTAAGTACAAGCCAATAAATTAACGATAAGTATATTAATAAAATAACAAAACCAGTGCTATCTACACTTAAACTTGGCATACTGCTGACAGTTATGCAGAATGTTTCTTTAGTTGTGATGGTCTTATCAAAGTTTAGCAAAGTTGACATTGTCCAAGGTTGTGCAGGAGATTGATACCACAATACATGTTTGCTTGCACTGTTATATGTTGCATCAACAACGAAGATTTTATATCTGCTAAATGTATGCTGTAAATCATGTATATCATGTATGCCAGGACATTTTCGCAAAGCATACCTCTTCGCCTAACATCTGCTACTTAATAAAGTGTTTCGGAGAGTTTGAATTTAGACACAACCAAATAATTGATGAAGTTAGACATCTTGAGGTCTGGATCTCTTCCCCATTGTAACAGCATTAAAACATTTGATTTTTCGACACTCTATACGACCATCCCTCATACGCAGCTTAAAACCAGGCTAAAAGATCATATTAAACGCTGCTTTTTCAAGAAAAACGGAAAAAGACGAAATAAATACCTGGTAATTAGTCATGACAGATCTTACTTCGTCATCAATGACTCCAAAGCTAATACTAAATATACTGAAGACCTAATCTGTCACATGTTAGATTTTCTAATTGACAACATATTCGTCATGTTTGGAGGACATGTTTTTCAACAGACTGTTGGGATTCCAATGGTTACTAATTGTGATCCACTCCTCGCTGACCTGTTTTTGTACTCCTAAAAGGCTGAGTTCCTAGAAGGCCTACTGAAGAAGAAAAAGACTCTGGCCCAGACCTTTAATTTCACATTCCGCTATATTGATGATGTTTTGTCCCTCAACAAAGTTCAATTTGGTGACTATTTACTTTCAATTTACCCTAGCGAGCTTGAAATTAAAGACACCACCAATACACTTAGATCAGCCTCTTACTTAGTGCTACTTCTAGAAATAGACTCAGGAAAACTACAAACTAAGCTCTACGACAAGCGTGATGACTTCAACTTTCCAATTGTCAACTTCCCGTTCATCGACAGCAGCATTCCAGGTCTCCAGCGTATGGTGTGTACATTTCACAACTTATACGTTATTCTAGATCCTGCGAAAGTTATTCAGATTTTCTAAACCGATCACTGCTGTTGACTGCTAAACTACTCAAACAAGGGTTTGTTGTACCTAGGTTGATGTTATCTCTCCAGAAGTTCTATGTTCGGCACCACGACTTAATTGATCGTTACGGGAAATCAGTGTCTCAAATACGATCTGACATTTTCGCTTAGTCATAGGTAGTGTTTCCTATTCCTGGATTTGACTTTTCCCTAGACAAGACAATAAGTAGCTCGACGGGTGTCTAATAAGAGGCAGGCACTGCTTTATCGTCCGGAGCACCTGAGTGCACCCAAGGTTTTTATTGGGTTAATAAATAATAATTTATGTATTCACATGTTATTTATAAATTTTTACGAATGCTTTTTCGAGACATTTTTCTTTAATGATTATTTCACAAGCGCATAATATTATAATATAAACTGAAATGACACGATTGGATAAAATTTACAACGTTACTTCTATTAATCTTGACAAAACTCTGTACTCTTTCATTGATGTGATGATTTCAAAAATATTATTTGTTTCCTTTTTCAGTTTGTAAGTACAAGCCAAGAAAGAAACGATAAGTATATTAACAAAACAACATTACATTACTTAATGATATGTCCACCTAAACATGACATTCTGTTCATAGTTATTCATAACGTTTCAATCTTCAGATGGATGGTTTATCAAAGTTTAGCAAATTTGTCATTGTCTTGGTCAAGACCGTGCTGGGGATTGTCATTTAATAGTGTTGCTGAAAGTTTCAAAGAATTGAACAAATAATTGATGAAGTTTACATTTTATCTATAATTTATAATCGTACCTTCTATATTTCATACAAACATACTGTTTGTACAAATAATTTATGTATTCACATGTTATTTATAAATTTTTACGAATGCTTTTTGGAGACATTTTTCTTTAATGATTATTTCACAAGCGCATAATATTGTATTATAAACTTTGAACTGACATATCTGATTAGATAAACTTTACAACGTCATTTCTATTATCCTTGACAAAACTATGTACTCTTTCATTGATGTGATGATTTCAAACATATTATTTGTTTGTTTTTTCAGGCAGTAAGTACAAGCCAATAAAGTAACGATAAGTATATTAATAACATAACAAAACATTACCCAGTGTTATCTACACTTAAACTTATTGAAAGTTATTCAGAACGTTTCTTTAGATGGGTGGTGTTATTAACGTTTTACAAATTTGTCATTGTATTGACCAATACCGTGGGGGAGATTGATACAACAATACATCGTTGATTTTACTGTTATATGTTGCATGAATAATAAAGATGTTACATGTATATCAACTAAATGAAAACTGTAAATCATATGTTGTAATGTCATTTCACAATGCATACCTATTCTCGTAACACCTGTCACTTAATACAGTGTTACTGAAAGTTTCAAAGTAAGAAATAAACAAAAAATTGATGAAGTTTAAATTTTACTATAATTTATAATCTTACCTTTTATATTTCCTACGACCATATTGTTTTTACAAATAATTTATGTAATCACATGTTATATTATTTGTTTGTTTTTCAGGAAGTAAGTACAAGGCAAGAAAGTAACGATAAGTATATTAATAAAATAACAAAACATTACCCAGTGATTTCTGCTAAATGAATACTGTCAATCATATATGCCAGAAGGACATTTCCGGAATGCATACCTCTATTCCTAACACCTGCTACTTAATAAAGTGTTTCGTACAGTTTGAATTCAGACACAAACAAATAATTGATGAAGTTTTATTTAAATCTATAATTCATAATTTTACCTTATACATTTCCTACCACCAGTAAGCTTGTGCAAATAACTTATGTAATAGCTCCATATTTTTATGTTTTTACACATATCAAAAAGAGGCATTTTTCACAGATGATTATTTCACAAACGCTAATATTGTATTGTAAACTGTGAATTTACATATACGATTAAGTAAATTTTACAACGTTAATGATATTATTCTTGGCAATACTCTGTGCTCTTCCACTGAAGTGATGATTTCAAAAATATTATTTGTTTCCTTTTTCAGTTTGTAAGTAGAAGCCAAGAAAGAAACGATAAGTGTATTAACAAAACAACATTACATTACTTAATGATATGTTCACCTAAACATGACATTCAGCTGATAGTTATTCATAACGTTTCAATCTTCAGATGGATGGCTTATAAAAGTTTAGCAAATTTGTCATTGTCTTGGTCAAGACCGTGCTGGAGATTGTCATTTAATAGTGTTGCTGAAAGAATTGAACAAATAATTGATGAAGCTTAAATTTTATCTATAATTTATAATCTTACCTTCTATATTTCATACGAACATACTGTTTGTACAAATAATTTATGTATTCACATTTATAAATTTTTACGAATGCTTTTTCGAGACATTTTTCTATAATGGTTATTTCACAAGCGCATTATATTGTAATATAAACTTTGAATTGAAATTGTTTTTTACATATATGTAGAATGTGATTGATTTTATCCTTGTTATAGTCTTTAAGTGATGTGAAAAATTAAAACATATTTTTTGTTTCTTTTTCCAGGATGTAAGTAGAGCCAAGAGAGTAACAATAAGTATTTGAATAAGACAACTCAATTTTACCCAATGCTATCGTGACTTAAAATGACATTCTGCTTATAGTTAATTATTTTTTTGTAAAATTTATGTGGTCTGATCAAAGTTTAACAAATTTGTCATTGCCCATGACCGTGCAGAAGATCTATAACACGATACATCTTTGGTTTTTCTGTTATTCGTTGCATCAACAATGATGATTATTTATCTACTAAATGACAATGGTTAATCCTATATAAGGTATGGTAAGTTTCGCAATGCATACATATTCTCCTTAAACCTGTTACTTAATAAAGTGTTTCTGAAAGCTTAAAAGTCAGAAATAAATAGATGAAGAAATTTCCTCTATAATTCATCATCTTACCTTCTATTTTTCCTACGACCAGTAGGATTGTACAAATTATCAGAAGTCATAAATAAACAAATAATAGATGAAGTGTTAATCGCATCTCTAATTTATCCTGTACTTTCGGTATTTCCTACCACCAGTATGCTTGTACAAATAATTTATGTAATCACATCTTAATTTTTATGTGTTTTGACACCTGTTTATTCGAGGCATTTTTCACCGATATTTTTTCTCGAGCGCATAATATCGTAAAATAGACTTGATATGTGATATATTTTTACATAAATTGAACAATATTACTGCTATTATAATTGCTAATTAGTTTTTCAGTTCTTGAGTACATTCACAGATACATGTTCCAATAAAACAATACAACAATACCAATGTTATCTTCACTCATATGCCAATCTTCTGAAGTTATTTACAAAGGTTACTTGGTTGGAATGGTCTTATCAAAATCGAACGAATTCTTTATTGCAAAAAGATCTTGCGGATATCGACAACACACTACACATTTGGTTTTAGTGTTATAGTTTGTATCAACTATGAAGTTGTTGATGATCTTATATCTACTTAACTAAAACTAAATTAGATATTTTCGAAGCTGGTTTATGACGATATATACATCCTAAGAGAATCTTTTTTTTTTGTAATATATTCCCTTCTATCTTTCGTACCCACAGCTATAAATTTATAAATAATTAACATAATCACACGTTATTTGAAATTTTCTACACCCGAGACATCTTTTCACCGATGGATATTTCAAAAGCACATGCTATCGAAATATAGACTTAAATTGATATAATTATTACATCAAGTTTACAATGTCACTGTATTATCATTGGTAACAACATATTATTTGCTTTTTTTCTATGTGTACTTTCGAGCCAATATATTTAAATATACCAGAAAAAACAACATTAACCACACTCAAATTATCTTTGCTTTTAGTGTTAAAAGTTGTATGAGTAATGATCAGCTATATGACAAGTGTAAATCCGATTTGCTTGAACCAGAATTATTACATCAATGCATTTTCTCTTGATATCGATTATTTAATTTATTACTTAGAGTTTTAATGTAAAATGCCTCTTTCCGCCCCAAATGTGTCGTGTTACTTTCTATATATCTTTTACCAACCGTGTACATATGCAAATTGATAATATATATTAAAACTTTATCTATTACTATAATATAAAATTCCATCCAATGTTTATTCTATACTTTAAACAAATGATTTCTCTGACGGCACGTTGTAAGGACTTTTAAACTAAAATGTTTAGTTAATTAACTTACAGTGTAACTTTAATAACCGTTGGTACTACACAAGTGTCCGTTTTTAGCTACTTTTATGGCTTTTTTTTCAGTGAATCGAGGAGAACAAGTACAAGTAAAGAAAGAAAAAGTAAGAGAAATAGGAAAGAACACCGACCGAAGAAGATTTCCAATTAAACAGCTCATTTTTATATTAAAACTGATACCTTGGCTGGAAAATGTATCCCAACTAATTGCAATATAGTAGCAAAACAAAAATATTCGATTTTCCTTTTTTAATTAGATTTGTACATAAAAAATAATTATACAATGCAACAGCCTTGCTTATTGACACCCCATCTTTAAATTAAATATGAACCATTTTCACTTATGAGAAGGCACATCTTTATTCAACAGTAGATCATTTGCAAGACAGTTTAAATGACATGAATGACATGAAAAGTTTAGTCACAATCCATTTATTAAGATAATTTTCTTTCTTATTTTGATTATTTCCTCACATATAATGTAAGATAAACTTCTAAAATACATAAATTAATGTAAATACATATACAATATTCACATGTTAGTTTTAATACCCTTGTTACTTCATTATCTATTACAAATGATATGCCTGTTTTTTAGTAAGTAAGTACACAAATAATTCAACAAGGTCGTATTTTTTTAATTTTAACAATAAATGTCGCGGTTGATAGGAATGGACGTATTGATTTTGTGTTCATTTACCAGTTATCAGGAATCAGTAACTGAATTAGTTCTTAGAACAAACGAATAATCTCAATAGTATCTGTATTCATTATGTTGTATACTGTTCATATGATGATCATTATAAATTATTAACTAACAATGGTAAAACTCGTTTGACATTTGTATACATTTTTATCCTAATCACAATTTGCCTTTACAGGCTCCCAGTATGTTTGTTGGTTTTGTGGTTTAAGCCACAGCACTACTTCGGGTATATCATAGGGTTTAGTTTTTTAATTGGATTTGAAATCAGAGAAACTGACAAGAATCTCATACCATCGTCATATTTAACATATTTTAGCCATCAATTTAAAATCGAAGCCATTAACTAAGTAATTTTCTTTACCTTTTTGGCAATCATGTTGAGATTGTTATAAACGTGTTTCATACGTCCTTTTTAATATGTTATCATGATTTGACTGAATGGGGATGATGGTCCTTGAAATTGAAACATTAACATGAGTATATCAGTAACGATGGCACATTTTTCTTTTAAATATTTTAGGTAGATGTTTGCCTTACACTCTCCGCACAATGTCAAGAAAGCACGGAACATTTAGCTAGCTGTCTTTTAGAAAAGACACATATTTATAAAGTTATGGAACATTAATTTTATATTCTTACTTGAACGTATTCAATGTAATTAGGTTTAGGTAAATCAGTTTTGCATGTTTCTCTACTTAATGATTATGTGTATTTTTTACATTTTGGCATACATATTTAGTTTGTTTTCATTTATATTACAATTAACACTTTATAACTTTTAATGATTTTGATTCTTTATCAGGATAATTGTAAAATGACAATGTAATGTATATTAAAGGCGTATATGTATTACATTTTATAATATGATCAGCGTTTATATGCAATTTTTTTATTTGCTGGCGTACATGCAAATGCTACGAAAGATATATAGGATTTTTATGAATTAAGGAGATATTCAAATCATAAATATGCCAGTTTTGTTAATGTTCAGGTTACCTGCTAAGTCGTTTGTCATGCAACAAAATTGTAATCAAAAAATGGTTTCTTATATTTTCTGAAAACAAATACTGGAGCATGTAGTAATCAATTAATAAAGTTTCTGACAGATATAACATGCCAACTTTTATGTTACACAGTAGCCAGTAATGGTGTGGATTATTGTATTAATACATATATTTTAGACTTTCCAGTAAAAATATTTAGACATTTTTCTTTATCAGCTTTGCAATGATATATACATCAATACAAATAGTTAACGATAAGAGCCTGAACTTTTGACATTTAATGATGCAACTCAACGAAAAGTGAGCTTATATTTACATTAAAACGTTCAGGTGATCGTGGAAATAAAAGGGAGATAATAAAAACGATCACTCCAAACACGGCGCAATATTTGAAATCGAACATTTTAAAAACTTAGCTATAACTCATTATTTGGCCCAATTTCATGTTATGTAAAACCATAATAATTATAAAGCTGTTATTTGTTCATATGGCCCTGCGTATATAGCGTTCAACACACCAACTGTTACCACCACGTATCGAGTGATTTTTGAGGGGGACGTTACAGACTGTCTCCCTGTTTATATATAAAATTCATTTGATACTGCATACAAATTATCTATTTATGACACATATCAGGCACAAATGCTCTGGTCAAATCAGGAGAATCTGCAAAAATCTCCTCCCTTTGCCATACTCTATATATTTTTACGAACAATCTAAAAGCGAGCACATTAACTAAAGAGTTTTGGGGAATCATGTTGGGGATGTCTTAAAACGTGTTTCATGACGACTTTTGTTTTACACATGATCATTTTTCTTGACTAAATGTTGATAAAAGCAATGAAATTTAAACCGTAATGTTGCAAAATTTGAGTTTATCAGTAATAATGGAACATTGTTATTTTAGTTACATGTTTGGCATGCAGTCTGTGCTTGACGTCTAGAAAGTAGAGCCGAAAGTTAATTTGTGTTTAAAAAGACAAACATTTATCAATAGATGTACCTTTTACATGTAATTAGGTTTTGGAAGATTGGTATGCATGTTTCTCTGTTAAATTTGTGCAGATTTTGTATTGATATTTAATATTTTGTAGTTTATTTTAGTTGATCTAACAAGTACCACTTTTATAACTTTTAATTATTTGCTTTGTTAATAAGGAGGATTTAATATAGTTGTGAAAATATAATGTAATATATACTAATTATGTTAGTTTTTATTTTGACGAGTTTTAAGCAAATGCTATGATTTTTCTATGAAGACATTGAATTATATTTAGATACAATTTTTACGTTTAGATTTCAATCTCAACTCGTTATGTTTATGCCTTACGAGATTAAATGTGGATACCAAAACTTCTAAAAAACCTGACGGACATCTTAAGGATCTCGTCTCCAGTTTAACAGCATTACCACTTTGATTTTTCGACCCAGTAAACGGCCATCCCTAATATGCAGGCTAAAACTAAAGCACAAACGGTATGAGACTATACAAATACATGCTAATTACTCATGAGAGAACTTTCTTCGTTACCAATTACTCAAAATCAAATAATAAATGTATTGAACAGCAAATCTTTCCAGAGTTGGATTTTCCGATTGACAACATATTTATCATGTTCAGAGGACATATTCTTCAACAAACTGTTGGTATTCCAATGGGTACTAATTTGCTCTCTCCTCTCCTTGCCGACCTGTCCTATGAGTCTGTGTACTTAAAAGGCCCGAAGATTTAAAAATGCATTGAATCAGAATCTTGATTTCACATTCCGCGTATTTTATGATGTTCTTTACCTGCACACTAGGGCAAATTCAGAAACTATTTGCATTCAATCTACACCAACGAGCTTGAAATTAAAGCCACCCCCAATACCCTTACGTCGACCTCTTACTTATACCTCTCTAGAATAAACTCACAAAAGCTACAAACTAGACTCTAAGACTAGTGTGATGACTTTTACTTTCCAATTGTCAACTTCCTGTCAATCGAATATTTTCGCTGAGTCATAGATAGTCTTTTCTATTGCTGAATTAGACTTCCCAGACATGACAATGAGTAACTCGATGTGTGTCTAATTAAAGACAGGGACTGCTTACTCATTCTAAGCTGTTTGTGTGTTCATTTTTGTGGGTTTTTTTTGTTTTTTGTTGCGCATGTTTGTCTACACAGGACTATTAAATGTTCCCTTGACTTTTGGCTCTGGTTGTTCAGGTTCTTTTTCGTGCTATTTTTTTCATTTGTTGTGCTCAATTTTTGTATCATATTTCGCACATACAACTAATGCTTTATGTGGTAGATCAAATCTGTAATTATCTGTCATTTCGTAATTGATTTATTGAATTGTTGCTTAACGTCTAGACGGCAGTATTCAGCTATATTCTGGACAAAAACAGTTAATAAACAATCAGCTATGAAAATGGTATAGATCTATCAATAGAACATGTTGATTTGACAGTATCTATTGTGTGGGGTATGGACGGTCATTGATTGATTGATTGAATATTTTGCAAATATGTATGAATGTTTTAATGTTCTTTCAATTAGTATGACAAAAAGGTTATCTACAATATCCAATAAAATATGTGTATAGCATTTATTAAATATTCACATTTTTTCTGTAGATGCATCTTATTCACATGAAAATGGAATTATTAAATGCATAGAAAAGAATCTAATAAAACATTTAAAAAATTAGTGTAGACTGATGAAAAATGACATAAAAATTATACAAAAATATTTGTATGTATATGAATCATTAAAACAACAATGTAAAGTTCCTCTCTTAAGTTAAAATTTTGAATCAAAAGAATTTAACATTGATATTTTCATGTGCATTTGATTCACATCAGCACAATTTGAAATATGGATGTGAAATTCACGCTACTTCAAAGTTTTTCATGTGCATTTCACATTAACTTCGATTTTCAGGTAAATTAAGTGAACTTCAAACTTGTCAGATCGTACATAATATTAGTTTAAAAAGTTTTAAGTACTTTTAGCAGGTTCTAATTTTTACCATGATAAAGTCAATGTGTTCAAAATCTTGGCATTATGATTTAGTAATATCCTTTTTAGTAGTTTTTGTTTTATAGTTCTGCCCTACGAAATGGCCCAAATATTGCAACGTAATACCGTTGTAAATGATATTATTAAGTTTAAATTTAATGTTAAATTCAAGAACAAATTCAGAGCAAAATTTTACGGAAATAGAATTCGGGTAAAATAACCGTCAATGTACTTTAAATTAACGTAAAAATTCACGTTCAGTGAGTTTCAATTAAAATGCACATTACAAAATTTAGCCGGAAACAGGGAGAAATTAAAAGAGCACACAAGAAAATATAAATATTTCTATAAAACAAATCTTAAAGCAAAAGTAGAAACATTTTGCTTCGTCCTTGAAATTGACATACGATTAAGTTTATGCAAAATGAGAGATAACTCAAATTGTTTTCTAATGATTTTTTTTTACCAGCAAATGTATATTGTTGTCAGTGCGACTTATTTCTCGAAACTGTTACAAGCATTAGATGTAATATTTCTTTTAAGTTTTAACGTATGTACATGTATTCACAAAAAATTACAAAGGTTTTGTATAATTCTTAGCGAACACGATGAACATCTTTTTATGCAATTTCGTCAAATGAAAAAAGTCTAATATTGATCACGTGCCTGCTAACACACGGGTAGTGGGTTAGAGACTTTAAACTCCTCCCACGACAAAAATGGACGCCATAAGGAAGCTGAAAAGTTGATGACAGTGGCGTTAACTTACTTTCATACGAAAAAAGAAAGAAAAAACATATAAAAAATCTCACGAATACACCTGAGTTTGCGTGCATGCAACACATTTCATTCTACTATTATTTTCATTATTATTTACATTTTGTAGCATTGAATCATGTCATTCATATAAAAACTTAACCTTTTGGTAAGATATTTGTTTCATCATCTAAGAAGACATTAACTTCCATGTAATAATGCGAACTTATAAATACTGTCGTATGCATTGATAACATTACTAAGGTATGGAAGGTCCTCACTGGCCGAGAGGTTAACATAGTTATGTAATATTTATCACGTGATGTCAACATAGAGGTTGAGGGTTCGAGCCTTTTGGGGGCAGGGTGTGTTCCATTCCAAACTTGATTGACAATGAATGGCAGTTTTTATGTTGAAGGTAAGGAATTCTCACAAGAACTCCGACTTACTCCTATATATATTGTTTGCAATTTTCCAGTATCATGGGGTGCAGTTTTTATTGGGTAGGAAGCCGGAGTACCCGGACGAAACCCGCGACCTGCGGTAGGAAAACTGACAATCCTTGTCAATTAAGACTGGAGTCGAGTACATCCTGCCTGCAGTGAGAATCGAACCCGAAATCTCAATGTTGACAGACCACGTGATCAATAGTAGACTAACTACCTTAACCACTTGGCCACCGAGGCCCCCCTCCATACATAAAATAGACCCCACGATAGATATAGCTTTAAGAAGCTGAATAACCAAATAATTAAGCATTTATATCTAGTAGATATATCCTTCAAAAGTAAATGTTCACGTTATAGGTAAAAAAGGAAACAATGTCAATATTGTAAATTTGACTACAGCTTTAGCGCTAGCCAGTACTAAAGAGCATATAATGTATTCATGAAAATTGAAATTAAAATCTTAAACCACATATAATATAATTTAAAATGATTTAATGAGTTTAATTTTTAAAAAATTCCACTTGCAGGAGAAGCAACGAATGAAATAATACAAATTACGGACAAACTGAAAACAGTAAAACTGAATGGTATGAAGGTAAGAAAAGATATGTATGTCATTACGACTGTAGCATGGAAAAGGAATCATTTATATATATAATAGTGCCGATGAAAGTACATTTATATATTAAAGTAAATGTACAGTTTCTTTCAAATTGATCAGTCAATTTCAAGGCTTGATTTTTATCTTTATAGCAGTTTTAGTAAAAACAATATATCACTATGATTTGCTATGATGCTTTCTGCATAAAAAGCTATGAGAAACCTTTTTCATTACTTTACGAATAGATGTATTACATTAATCCAATGACTACATAAATTTACTGAGATTTAAAAGTTGTCCCGTTTCTTTACTGCCATATCAACGGACGGCAACCCACTTTCGGATGGTCCAATTATATTTGGTAATGTTCTGGCAAATGCGGAAACGAATACAAAAAAGTAACCTAAAAATGTACAGCCCTTGTGAATGAATTGTAAAGTGTATTAGTTAGCATAATTGGTTTCCATGTCAACCATACATGTATACATGTTGCAATAAAAAGGAATGCAACAGAGATGGTCAGACTCATGGATGTGAATGCTATGAAGTATCTTCTTATACAATAAATATTCCACTTACGAAAGGTGATCAGAAGTGGTAAGCTGGAAACAAACTTTATGCGTCGGAACTGTATAAAGTCTTTACTGCGGCATTCATTTCTCAAAGGAAAATTTTAAAGAAGGCTTGAAAAATAAATAAAAATGAAATGCATTATATGGTTTTAACTTCTCTTTATATTCAATTTTAGAACAATTTCTTCCTTGGTACGACAAACTGTGAGTTTTGAGAGAGAAATTGTATTCTTGCATCTATATAATTATTTACATAGCAGTAGTGCACATACCTGTTAACTCAAAATAGCCACAATGAAGGTTTATAGGCTGTGCTTTACATCACTGCCCTTTATGCAACAATATTGTTCGATGATGTGCCTGATTTTTTTTACATCAGTCGGAAGTAGTTTTTTTCCTTTAAGCTTGTAATATTATTAGATGCGGATGGATATTTTTCTTATTAGACATTATATTATAACATTTTTCTCAGCTTACCATTAAAGTCTACTAAACTACTAATTCCTTCAAAAGATCAAAGATGAGTTATTAAAAACTGTACTAATCACTTCCGTTTTAAATTTTGAATCCGTAATACTCCAATTTTTACTTCAGGGTAGGCGATTCTCCTCGTGTACTATGTCCTTGTCCCAATAAAGAATAAAAATTATTCGTTACCTAAGAAACTGCTAGAAATGGCGAAAGACCTATTTTAAACAAACTTTAAATGTCAAGTAATTAGTCAGAAATCAGATCAGCGCATGGTAATAGCTTGTCTTCTTACAAACATGATAGTAAAGAAACATTAAAATCAATGGTCTACCTACAATCAGATGTGAACGTGAACTATCGACTTGCCCGTCATTAAATTATTAATTATTACTTCAGAACAATGCAACAATCGTTAACCATTTATCCAGCAAAACGTTTTCAATCTACTTACAAAAGACCAATGTCGCTGAACTCCATCCGACCAGGGCAACATTTTTTATCAAACAATCAGGTGGACCACCAATGACACATTAAGCTATAAAAGGAAATGATCCAGTACGTATTTGACCTACTGTAAATACCCCAACACATTAATTAAAAAAAGCAATTGGTAGCATATATTCCAATAGGCATAATATAATGGCATTGATCTGTAGACACAAAGGGAACGAAAAATCAAACAATTGGTCCTCATCATGAAACGAAATAGTCGAAATTTACAACACAAAGTCTTCCATCACCAAGATAATAAACTTTGGAAGATAATGGTGTTGATTAACACTTGGACGAACCAGCAATATCATGAATGAAAAGTGATGTGGTGTGGGTACTTTTAATGTCTTATTAAAGCACGTTGCCATTGGTTATTGTTAGTGCTATGATAATTAAATAACTTACCTAATTGTTAATGCATCCTAATACATCAAACGTATTTTCGGACCAGTTCTTTATTATTGTTCTCAGTCAAACTGACATTTTTCCCATTTGCTGTGAGAAAAATGTCATCTTATCTGAGAGACGCGGTCATATTTTAAGGTGACTGCATGCTAATCTAGCCAATTGATATACATGTACGCACAAACAAGACAAGACTGTTCACATACTAGTATTACCAATAATAATAAAACAAGGCACATATATTTTAGTATTTGCAATTTAATAAACGTTTTGGAAGATCAATACTCTGATTCACATTGGAAAAAGTATATCTGTACTACATAAAACAAGATAGTTTATTTAACACAACAGAAAAAAAAACAACAACAACACCAAAAAATAAGGAGAGCAAAAACATGAAACACAATGAATATTTTTTTCATGAACTCAATATTTTTATATCGTTTTTTTCACATTGGAATAAAGCTTTATTTTGACATTTAAGCTTTATTTAAAGGGCATTTAGTACTTTTGTCGAAATGTGCTTTACAAAGAAATAATATTATTGCAAATCTTAAAAAAATAAGCAATGTATTTAATTATAATACATTTAATAAAGTATTATATTGCTATGATTTCCAATTTCGAAGTCCTCATTCAGAAAACATTTTACCTATTTACTTTGAACCAAGCTTGAGCATTGTTTAGTGAAATTCATATTTTAATGAGTAAACGAACGGGTGTACGTTGTTGTATCAATTAGCTTTGTTTTCTTAAAACACAAAATGGTTAACGACCTCCTGTCGTGTATAACGCACCAAGTTAAAACTGCTGCCTCGATATCCTTCTTGACTTTTCTGTGTAGCATGTTAAAAATATCTTCATTTAAACAATGACTGCTATAATACAATATTGTGTACTTATGGCCCCATCATATAAACAGTATGATAGTTTACTTGTTAAGTCAAAACTAACACAAATTATAATTTATTATTAAATGACTAAATTATCTAAACAACTACACAAATCATAATCAAAAGATAAATTAAACACATAAAACACATTTGAATATATATTTAATATTAAACACATTTGATCAAAATAAGAATTACCTATTTACAAGGACAATATATATCTTTAATCCAATCTGTGACAAAAAACGTCAAAATGAGGGATAAAATCTCCATCATATTGTGGATTGAATGATATGCATTCGAAACATATAGTGAAAGCAACAATATCCCAATCCGCAACACTAATATTTTTCACAAGTTTGAAAAAAAGAGTATAATCAAGTATTTGTATTAATGACTTTAAAATGGTCTTTCATGTAACCATAATATTTACAGTACAATGACCCTTGTTCCTGCGTACTTAATAAAAGCAGATGAAAACACAGTTGTAACAATAATAATACACATGTACATTGTACAAAGCCTACATATATACAGTCCCTGGAACGTATAAGTTAACAAAACGAACGATGTACGAACGATGTACGCACGATGTACGAACGATGTACGCACGATATACGGACGATGTACGGACGATGCACCATAAACGAAACGATACACGATATACCATCTAAACGTTTATCAAATCGTATAAAACATCGTGTGTTGCATCGTTGCGTGTATCGTTTGCCGAATCGTATGGTTAATCGTATCGTTTATCGTATGGTACATAGTACATGGTTTCGTGCATCGTATAGTTTATCGTTTTTTTGTATCGTATCGTACATCGTATCGTTCATCGTTTCGTCCATCGTTTCGTGCGTCGTTTGTTACTTACTTACTTTTGGAGTTTTTTAACGGCATTTACTACTGTAAAACTGTCTCGCACAGACGTACTGCCGAATGGCTTTTATTAAAACGTTACATATTTATTTTTGAGTTATTTAGGAAAAATACATTAAAACTAGTACAATAAAGTGAAATGATGAAAAAATATAGAAATAAATATATAAAGAAATGAAATAAAGATAAATAAATAAATAAATAAATAAATAAATAAATAAATAAATAAATAAATAAATAAATAAATAAATAAATAAATAAATAAATAAATAAATAAATAAATAAATAAATAAATAAATAAATAAATAAATAAATAAATAAATTAAAAGATCGGTGTACAACCGAAGTCTGCAAGTAAGTAGCCAGAGAGGCCGCAACCAGTGTACTGCACAGGTGTATATTGTCGGTTTTTTATTGAATCTTTCTATGTGATAAAGTTGTTTTTATAATGTAGTTTAATGTGTATGTGTAATTGTGCTACTGGATTACAGAAAAGAGATAAATTATTTTTTTTTGATATCGTTATCAAATAAATATTGTTATAATTATACAGTTATTAAATGTACAAACAATGCATGTACTCGAGTTCCTTTTATTTATCACATGTTTCGCTTCCGTCTCGGTATTTTAGTTTGTCATTTGTCATACAAATAGCCGATGATAAAGAAATTGTTTCAATATACAGATCTGTATTACATTCTGGTTCCCCCATACATGTGCCAGCCGAAATAGATCTTCATTCAAGGGGCCTCGGTGGCCGAGTGGTTAAGGTAGTTCGTCTACGTATTGATCACGTGGTCTGTCAACACGTACTGAGATTGCTGGACAGGCTTGATTCTCACTGCGGGCAGTGTGTACTAGACTCCAAAAACGAAGAGTTCTCTATTAAAAATTTAAAATCGTAAATAAAATCATAAGTATACCTTATCACAGGCCGAATTGTACTGCATTTAAAATCCGATGTTAGTTTTGTGATTTGTCGGATTAACAGCAGAATTGAGTCCTATTACTCGTAAATGTAGCCAATAAAAATTTCTAACTTCGATTTATTTATACACAATTTAAACATAATATACATCTCTTTTACGTTTTAAAGCTTAAGACATTGCGAACATAACCGGATTTTTTCCGTCTTTGAAAATGCACGTGGAAAATACTATGTTGATCATTTTCTCGTATATGGATAACACGACCTAATTTTTTTTTGAAACGCACAGCGGATTATTAAAACGGCAATATATATTATCATCACGTATGGTGACGCTGTCGATAGATACAAGATTAACCATGGCTGATTATATATGCAACTACTTTTTAACATCAAAGTGCCGGAGGTTGATTCACTCCCGCTCTGCTACATTACGAGTAATGGGACTAAATTAGTACCATCTCCAAAAAAGGGTGAGGGTACGATTATTCGTTCTAACCCTGTCACTATCTTTTCTTAGCGTTGTTCTAACCCTGTCACTATCTTTTCTTAGCGTTGACGTTAAAATCAATTTCATAATTTCTTTTAAAAAGAGCAAACAAAACAACGGGTTCCGAACTATGCAAAGTTAAAACCACACAAAAAATATAACAATTATACAGCAATCTTTTCTTAAACAAATTTAACAACTGCATTCACGTTATAATGAAATAGTATAGCTTAAAGTTTTTTTTAATGTATTGGACTTTTTATAATTGTCTTTATAAATAATTAAAATGCCAAAATTGTGTAAACCTAAATATGTATCAGAGACAAATAATAACATAATTATATGTCTCACAAATTATAGGATCCATGGAGACATAATTTCTTTAACTGGGAGAAATTCTTATTCATTATTGACATGTGTAATAGATGAAGCCATACATGTATATCACTGTAATTGTAATTACACAGGTTGTAAGCTTACAAGATCAAAAAGCTGTTTGACATAACATTTAGGTTTTTAAAAGTTAGTAAACATCCTGTTTCAATAGTTAAGAAAACAATTTTTTGAGTCATAACTTAATTGGAACTGTTAAAATGACATACGTCTCATTTTTAGTCAGAAAAATATTTTTTTATGCCCTTTATTTTTTCTCGTTTTCTTTTCTCCGACACAATATATGTATTAATAAATAAATAAAAATTCGAAAGTAAATGACCTAAGGACCCATTTTTGTGGGTTTTTTTTATTGTTTTGTTATTGGTTTTTGTTGTTGTTGTTGTTGTTTTTTCATTTGCGAAAGAAGGATTCTATTATGGCTGGTCAACAGTAAAAATATACATTTAAATTTTAAGTGATTTGTTTGTGTATCCATTGGATATGTTCGTTTGGTTCTGTTTTTGTAAAGAATAAAGCAATATCAAATAAATATTATATATTATGAGACATTAATTGATTCATTAATTGGTTTAGTAGGCATGAAATGAATAGTTGTATATTATTCTAACCCGTTTTTAAAATTAGATTCGTGTACAGAGAATCTGAAGTCATACATCATAGGGCGTGTCCAATAGAGTCCAATGGAAGTTAGTACATTATGTGCCACAATGCATATATTATATAAATAATAACCGGGTTATCAAACGATTGCAATTAGTAATTGTATGAAGTGCATCCAGTGAATAGTTGTACCTTATTTGGAGTGGATTAAGTGGAGAATTAAACGCTAATATTCTGTTTGAAGGACCCTTTTCAGTCACCTTGAAGATTACAAAAAGGTAAGTAATTTTCTTTACATTTTTTACAATGTTACTTTTACAAAACGTCTATTACACATAGAATTTTCGCAAAATATTTTCGGTAAAAAATGTGGACATAGTAATTTCATAAATATGTCTCATAATATTTCTCAATTGTATTTTAAATAGGTAAATTTCTAAACATATATAATACATACGATCTTTTCGAAATCCCATTGTAACGAGCTCTTTGTATGTGATTTTTTTTTTTGGGGGGGGGGGATTTATTGGTTATGTATCGTCGGAAGATCCCCCTTAATTAATTAGTATTGATTCAAAAAGATTTGCAGTTGCATGTATTCCAAACCTATTCATGTCCATACGAAATCTGAAGGACCGTAACTGCCGCCTTTTCGAAATCCCAGTCACATGGTTCGGATGAGGCAGATCGGCAATTATCGTGCCTTTCCGTCGAGAATCGACATACCGAAAAATGTTGAATTTCATTGAAAATTGTGACAGTAACTATATATGATTTCATAAACTGTAAATGACATTTTTTTTATTGTTAATGTTAGTTTTAAGAACTTTCTTTACGATCGTTGATCATTTTTTTCAGATGCATTTTTTTAATTCTTACGCGGAAATGTTTAAATCTTTAAGTTAAACAAAATCTGTATGTTTTGTAACTTTCATGATTAAATAGAAATTTATTTGTCTCCCTCATTTCTATTGCATTTTTAACTGATTTAGACATTTATAGCATACACGAGTTTAAAATCTGTTTTTCGTATAAAAAAATACTATCGACTAAATTTACATTTCTCGGCTTATGTCGGTCTTTTATTTGTTCATCATTACTTTAACGTATCTTACATCAAAGTTAAGTCCGGTTATATATGAGCAATTAACAAAATGCTTTTATCTAATAAACAATTACATGTAATCTCTTTCCACCACGCGTGTTCTACGCGAGAGATTTCATAAATAGATAAAGGACAATGTGAAAGCGACGACAATTTGATCCCTTTCAAAAAAGCCATTTGATATAAATAAATATAACTAGTGCCTTCTTATCTATTACTACAAATCAGCTTTCAACTATTGTTTTGTTATGTTATACTTTTTCATAAGTAAAAGCTTTTTAACATTTTAATATCGGTACCTGTAAAAATGCCCAAAACACATTAACAGTAAATATCTTGCCCTCATCCCCCCACGTTTACAGCTTATAAACGACAGGTATTCCCCTTAAAGTAGACTGTATTGAACCATTTTAATTGTAACAGACAAAAATATATTGTCCAAATGTCTGTTTTAAGTAAGTGGCGACCGAACAGCTATTTCTTCATTATTGTATTAGCACGTGTGTATTAGTCCTACTCACGTAGACCGAATATTCTAAGAGCAACCTAAATTTTAATGGCTCCCCGAAGTAGTGACAGCTCCCTGTCACTTAACCAGTTCCGTTTCCGGAAAATCGTTGCCCGTTTGTTATAACCATGTACAGTAATCAAATTTAGTAATAATAAGTCACCAAAGTGTCGCTTGTGTGCAACACTCATTTACTGGTCTCGTAAATTTTAATACTTCCTTAATTTCATAACGTTCAGTTCAATATTTTCTTGGGTTGAGAAATTGGACCGAAGGTATGAACTGAACCAGTTTGTCATGTTTGTACATGCTGTTTCTTCATCTTCTATTTTCGTATTTTCTGTTCATTTACAACGATTAATAATGAAAAAGCAACAGTTAAGTATCAGCTATAAATAACTTGCGTTAGGCATGCCATCTGTCAAATTATTGTTCTTGATTGGCTTAAATATGTTGCACTACTATAAATAGTATTGTTTTGTAATTTAAAAAAATTAGCATTTAACAATAACAAAATTATAAATTCAGTAATTCATAGATCTATAAGATAAGATAAGATACTTTATCAACCATGTACATGTATGGGCCAATGAAGGTCATGAACAGACAATACAAATAAAAGATATTGATTTTTAATATGAATCAAAATAAATAACAAGGAAGTAAAAATGGTAACTATACAATACAATACAATACAAATTTTATTGTCATAAACAGAGTTTGTGACAAAACAATATAACCGCAGAAATACACAATTAACATATAAAACATAGTATTTTACATGAACAATGTATGTATTGGCTTTGCAAGTATTTAATTAAGAGTCCCCCATCCTCAATGCTAATGATTGTTTTATATAGGAACTTATAACATTAACTTGTTTATAGCTTTTTGGATTTAGAAGTATTTTTAATTTTTTAATGTCACTATATTGTTCGTATTGATCAGCATCTTCAAAAAATTCTTTGAGTAAAGTATTTCACAAAGACTCATTTGTCTTGCAATGCAGCAGAAAATGAACCTCATCCTCTACTACGTTGCAAACAACACATAGTCTTTTTGTAAGGACCTTTCTAGATTCAAAATCTTTAAATAAAAGATAGAATTTTCTGTTTAAATCTTCTTTTATGCTTTTATAAGTATGTTTTATTACTTTCATTTAGTAAATCAAGTTTGTTCTGATATAATTTGAATAAGATTTTAAAGTTTTCAAGTTGTTGCATAAGCTTATCATCAGATATAAAACCCTTAGCGAAGGTGTACCATGTATATACATTTTGATCGTTTAATTCTTTGGTGAGGTTGAAGGCTTCATTTAGTAGTTTATTTATATTTTTCAAACAGAGTCTTAACATGTACGACACTGTTCGAAGCATGATCATTTGTTCGAGCGGGTTTCGACCAAGTTCCAACCGTGTACACAAGTTGGAAGATGTTTTACGTACTCCCAATATGTGTTTACAGAAACTTGTGTGGTTAACCACGATTACAAGAATATATAGATATAGTAACAATTCTTCCTGTGGTCAAAGCAAAAGTAAAAGGTCGACCATCTGACATGCTTCTTCTGTTCTTGTGGGTTTTTAACGCCATACACTGATAAATTAATACCCTCTGTCGGAATGGATATAAAGTTTTATGTGAAATAAATAAAGTCAGAATGTATATTTCAGATAATTTAATGTGGTTACAAATGCTCCCAAATTAATATTGACATTCCCATAAAGTTCGAAATTAGAGATACATATTTTTAAATAAGAACAATAATAAACAAACCATTAACAGGAAATGTTGATCTTTTATTGCAGGTATGGCTAAGTGAGGACTTGTAATGTTTGACCATGATGGATTCACAGGTGTAATTGAGACAAAAAAATTGAGAAGTAAATCAGACAGTAACATCATATGTAAAGCAGACCAGGCAGACATGACCTTAGGAGCAAAGACTTACCTAGTTGAAGTTTTGGAGTTAACAGGTACTACATAATACCTGATAAGAACACAAAAGGTGGAATGTTAATTGTTGAATGGGGTTCGGCACACTTCACATAGTCAGTGAATTTTTTGTTAATTATAGTTTGTAATAATAATTCCTAATAACAGTTAGGGCTTTCAGAGCTTATTTTTGACGGGTTAAGCAATTAAGTTTCAAATAGAGAAATAAATTGTTCAGAAAGAAGAAAAAACACTAAAATACTTTATTTACAAAGTTCTGTGGATTGAAATTACTCAATTTTGTTATATAATGTCAAGCAATTGGTATACATTTTAGTGATGGAACGAAAAATAGGGGTTATGTGTTAAATGTTTGTTTATTGGAAAAAACTGGTCAATTGGCTTTTGTTTCCTGGTCAAAATTACCTCCCTTTCTTAAAATTTAATTTCATTATATTTGTCTATATACTTAACTTGTTTAAGTGAGATTTTTTATTACAGACACGAAATCTGCTTTAAACCAACATGAAAAAGAATGGTTGAAAACACACAGAGCTTTTGCAGTTCAAGCTGAAAGAGAAAGAAGAGAAGCAGGTGATGGAGAGTTTGGTGGCTTTTTGGAGATTTGGCCAACAGATACCAACAGACCTAAACAAGTAAAAATAATCATATTTCAGTTTATAATCATTAATTTTTTAATAAAGGTATATGTGAAAACCTCAATTATTAGCAGATAATTATTAGGAATTCAATATTGTTTGTTTCATTGCATGGCATTAAGAATATAATTTTACAGTGTAACCGGTGTATTCCGACACATTTACAAAATGGAATATGAAGCATGAAATGAACTGTTGTTAAGCATTAATGTTGACATGCATGACAGAAGTTATTGTGTTAACTCAGAGGATATGGTAATATCTAATTAGCACATAAATATTTTAATTTTAATAATTATTGTTTATCAATTTTAGACAACTAACAGAAGACGTAAACAAACTTCCCCAGCTCAAGATGAAGTAGCTCCTAAAAAAGTTCACTGTACACAAGTTAATGAGGTAAACCGAAACAATTACTATGGGAATTAAGTAGTAAATTGTAAAAGTAAATACAATAACATTCTACTTGTCATTGATCTGTTATCATCACTTTTTTGTCCATATTCGACTATTAAAATCTTGGTATTTTAATCCTTTTAATGTAAACAACTTGCCAAACAAGTAGACAAACAGATGTTTTTTCCAATCGTTCGTCTGTATTACCTACGGTATACCCTTGAATCAAAGCTTTTTTTAATAAGAATGACTTCACACTTTCATGAAACTTGGTTCACAGTTCACAACATTGAGATCACCATACTGCAAAACTATGTAGTGCTTCAGCAAATATTTTATGTTGTATTGCACTAAGACAAATGGGGTGCTTTGCCATATGTGCCAAGCTGTATACATTTTTATGTTGCCAAGACTCATTTTCTTATTTGCTCTTAAGATACTCCACAAAGATTCATCATTGGCTGAAATTTTAAACCCAGTTTTGCAAAGACAAGTCTAAATAACTTAAAATCATGTCTAAAATTTTAATTAATATATATTTATTGTTTAACATAAACCAAAATTCATTTGTTCTATTTTTAGGGATTAAATGGTAGGAAAGTTACTGTTCTATACCAGGGCAGTGGGGATTACAGCAATAATCCTTCAGAACCAGGAAGACAACCCAATTATATTGAAGACTTAACAACTGATCAACATGAAATACTCCAAATGCAAATTAACAGTGTTGGAAGAACAACCCGCTTTATGCAGACTGATGATGTCCTGATATTTAATTCCTCAGAAGAATTGATGAAATATATGGGGGAAATATGTACACCAGCTTCGCCAATTCTTAATACACTCCCCTCATCCCCAACGTGTAAACCAGTCTCCCAGCCAGTCTCACCAACTCCATCATTAGAAAGTTATCTCACCGAAACTGTTCACATGGAGACGCAAACGCAACCATCAGTCCTTTTCAGCCAAATGAGGGCCAGCACCAACGACTTTAGTTGCCAAGTTGACAGTAGCAATTCAGTCGAGAAAAAATTAGATGAAATAATTAAATTACAAAGATTAATACTGCAACAGACCCAGCCTAGAACACATGATGATCTCCTGTCAGACACAGAACTTTTCAACACCACTCTGGACCAAACATTTATTACAAAATACACAGTACCAATATCACCCACAACCAGCTTCCAAAACTCTGTTGAAGCACCAAGTAACATTCAACCTTTTGTATTTCCAGACAGTCACATTCCAACAAACGATGCACCCCAACAAGATAGCCCTACACCTGCGGCATGTACCTCTGCAGTGCAGTCTATAATGAACAGTAAAAAACCAAAGGCAATGGGATCATGTTTTATTGGTCCAATATTTGAAATTGAACAGCCATCAGACCTTAGATCAGCAGAGCCTAATACTGAAGTAAGAGTAAAACCAGATAAATTGAGAGAGGTAAAAGATAAATCTGTGTCGGACAAAAACTTTGGTTGGAATTTAGTAAAACTGTTATATTCAGGAGAAGAAATTACAGGCAGAAACTTCTGGGGAAAAATGGGAAGATTAGGTCTATCACCGAGGAGACGGCATGCCATTGAACATGGTATATGTGATGTATATGGACACTCTGCACTACAAAACTGCATAACTGGCATTAACACTGGTATCAGAAATTATAAATGATGATGTCAATAACATGTTTATGTGCATGTGTACATTTTGTAGTCTGTGTGATGGACTCTTTCAAGGTGTGTGTGATGACTTTGTGAATTTATTTATGTGATTATCAATGAGTTGTTAGTGTGCATGACTGATTCTGGGTCTATAACTGATAAATATTTATTTATTCGTAATGTTATTACGACATTGTCTGTATTACCATGCTTATAGTTTATTTACTACACGAGTCATGATATTTACTATTATATGAGATTGCACTTCTATTATATAAAAAGAAATAAAACATCCAACCCATGTAGTGATGTTAATAAAAATAAAACCATTACGCAAAATGAAGACAACATCTTTTATTAAATAAAAGTAACAAACAACCAATTCAGTTGATGCAGCCCCTACAATAGAAACATGTAGCACAATGAAAGCTGCATATTCATATCTGCTCAAAATAATTAAAAAGGGGACAGATCTTGGAAGTGATACAATGTGAAATGTTTTTTTTTCAAATAAAAGCATGCACATCATAAACATAAGTATGATAAGGTTTATGTCAAATTAAAACTTAGTTGGTGCACCTTCATTCAAAACAACATGTGGTAGTACACGATGTATATGGTCAATATATCTGGAACACTTCTTCGCAGTTAAAGATTCCCAAAATTGCACAATGCCGTCAACCAATTCATCGTTTTTCCTAGGTTTTACAACATTCTGTAAATACTGCTTAATAGCCGACCAAGTGTTCTCTATAGGATTAAGATCAGGAGAGGATGCTGGTGTTTGCATGACTTTATCAATCACATTATTAGCAGTCATCCAATCCTTAGTTGATTTGCTGCAGTGTTTGCTGTCATTGTCCTGAAATATGAAACAAAATAAAGTCTACGTTACTCACATTGGAAGTTAATATTTATGAACAAATGAAAGAATCTTAAAAAATCTACATAGGTACCCTAATGTGCTTCATGTATTCTAGTTCTATGAATCACATGTACACTGACCATGTTGACAAAAAATGACCAATAATGTTCAAATACCAGTATTTGCTGCCTTTATGATCAATATAAGGTCTATATTTGTTGATATACTTATATTCCTATTTAGTTTTGCTGGTTTTGTTATCCTAACACATAACAAATGCCCTACAAATAAAAGTTTATGAAGTGAAAAATGAAAATACATATTCACCTGATAAAGACGATATCCATCTGGAAAAACTTTACTAACAAAAGGTAAAAAGTTGTCAGCTAAAATCTTCTGATATATCACTGAATCCATAATGCCAGTAAATATGCATATGTCTGTTCTGCCACGATAAGAAATTCCTGCCCACACATGTACCTGAAAAGAGTTTTGTCACTATTAAGACATGAATGAATAAGTATAAATATATACAGGTCACTGAGGGGTGTGCAGGCAGTTAAGTCTTTCTCTCGTGTGTTTGTGACATCACAAAACTGTCAATTTGAATACGAGTAGAGCATTTCAGATTGCACAAAAATTTTCTCGCTTTTTTACATTTTTTATAGTGAGGTCAACATTATTTTTGTGTTCATATACAATATTTTCTCCAGATAGATCAGCTACCATCTGAAATGGATGGTTCATATGGGTCATTTGTCGCATGCATGTTATCCTATAGCTTGCCTATGCACCTTAATCATGCATTTTTGTTTTGATATGCATTTTACATAATGTGTTATCCTGCCTTTGATTAAATAACTGAAAAATATATATTACTGCAATGCTTTCGATAACAGATGACAAATGTACGAATTTTATTCTACAGGTCATTGTGCAACCCAACTTTTTACAAGTACATGTATATATGTAAAGTATCAACATACCTTGTAAGAATGCTTTGGTTTTTGTTTCCTGGCTTGCAAATACTGCATCCCATTTTCCGGTTTATAAAAGAACAGCCTCCCATCTGAACACATTTCAACTGTGGTTTCGTCAACAAACACAACATTGGAGAATGTTTCTTTTTCACGTAGCATCTGAAGTGCATATTCGACACGCTTCTGTCTATTAACTTTACTAATTAACTGACAGTATTTGTTGGTCCTGTGTGTTGTCCAACCTAGAGACTTTCTTATCTTACACATGTAACTTTGAGAAATAGAAACATTAAATGTGTGTCTTAATTTATGCACGAGGGCTGCTGACGTCAGCTCGCTGTTTTCTCTCAGCCAAAAGTCAATCACTTTCTTATGAATGTCCTTGATTGTTCTTCTACCTTCGACATTGCGTGGTCTGTTATGAATGTTTCCACTCTTGCGGTACTGGTTTAAAAACTTCCAGATTGAAACTTTTGAAGTTTTCACAAAATGTCTCTCTTCTAATATACACCTTATTTGTTTATACGACAAATTCTCTGATCGGTAAGTCAAAATAAGATGCCGCACTGAAAGAGTGAGTCGTCCTTGTTTCACTGCCTGCATGTTGTCAAAATAACCGATTTCAAACATAAACATCCGGGATACAGTTGATCATGTGCAAAAAAGTAAAACAACTTAAAACCAAACAAAACGTTATACGATATGATGTACGATACGATATACGATACGTTACACTATACGATGCACGATGCGATGTACGATAGATAAAATGCAAAACGATACGACATACTATAGACAAAACGCAAAACGATGCGATATACGATACATAAAACGATAAACCATACGATAAACGCTGGGGTAAACCTTACACGATATACGGAACGATGCACGATAAATAAAACGTTAAACTATACGCTACACGATGAACTAAACGATATACCATACCATAAACGGACGATGTACGCACGATGTACGGACGATAAACGGACGATGTACGGACGATGTACGAACGATTAAATCGTTAACTTATACGTTCCAGGGACTGTATGAATAGTACAATAAAGTACAACAATTGAAACGTAGAACACACTGGCTGACTTCAGACTCCATAATATACAGAAAAAATTCACATTGACACATAGGCCCTTGTCCCCATATGTTGTCAAACAGGAATATCATATCATATTTTTGTCAGGAAACAACACTGAGGCCTTTGTGTACAAGTGTTTCTTTAAAGCTCAGTAGTGGAATTCTAATATATTTTTTGAATGCTTTGCTATAAAAGCGGCCCATTTGACAACGACTCTGTAAATGACCTTTGACTGAGGGAGGGAAAATTAGTTCTTATTTTGATATTTGGCTGCGCCGAGCTGTAGCATGGACAGTGGATTTATTATTCAATGGAATTTAGATATTACGAACGGCCCATTTGTTGAATTTGTTCGTCGGAAAACCCATTGCCCAGGCAGTTGTTGCTGCCCATTTCTAAAACTATATGCTTTATAGTTGCTGATATTTAAACATGCAAGTTTTAAGGATTGTTGCAGTTGATTATTGAAAAAGTTTCGTGTAATAGTGTTATAATACATAAAGGTGAAATATGTTGTTCTTTGGTATTCTCCTACCACTAAGTTGCAGGTAAGTCCATAAAAAATGAACCGGACACAGCATCTTGTTAAGCTTGTTAATAGGAAGAAACAGTTTAGGAATATGTTTGCCCGAACTATGTTTGGACACCTAAATTTCAACGCCATCGCTGTCCTCACAAATTTAATGTCGCTTACACGACGGATGTTATCCTGAAGAGGGCCAAAAATGCATTAAATGCAAGCAAGTAGATTGCACGGAGTAGCATTTGTCAAAAACGCGAAGAGCAGGTATTGGGTGGAGATTGACATAAACGTTTTAATATAGAAGGACTGATTAGTTGTCCTTAACTGCCTTACTTTGTTATAGCATTGAAGAGCTTATTGATGATAAAATAATCAGTTAGGTCCTGATACTCTCCCAATTGTAACAAAGCAAACATATAAGATGTTATTGTTGATGCTGCTAAATTGTTCTTAAAACAGTAAGCGATAAATAAGGATAGGTGTTCTAAATTTGCTGGAAAGACACGTTTGTGGGGAAAGTATTATTCCATAAATTCTATATAAATTGCAAAAACTCGTTTATACGACTCCAGAGAGAAGGTTTCTCTAAGGAGCCATGCATGAGTTTGGAGATATCATGCTCAAATTAGTTGCATTTCCAAGACATCTCTAATAGGAAATGACCCATCAAAGGAAAATCCTCTATTAAACTTCGAAATCTGTAAACGTGAAAGATTTTCCACTGGAGTAGTGGTGTTTAGTTTTTATGGTTTTGGTTAAATTGTCGAATTTTATCTTAGTATATAAGGAAATAGCATCAGAGTGCAATTCTTTATTGACTTGATCCAATTCCATGTTCGAAGTCATGCTCCCGCCATTCTCTAAAAGTGCGATCATAAATAAATAAATAGAGGTGTCACATGATCTGTGAACTAGAGTTTGAAGTATGTCAGCATATTTTATGAGCACTCCAGTTTTTATATACTGACAAATATATGGAATGCAGAAAACCAGTGTGTTATTGATTCAAATCTGATCATAGTGTAGCTGGTTGTTTCTCCCATACCATACCATACCATGCTCCACGGTTTCTAAAGGTTCGAACTGTAGAAATACTTCTCCAACAGTAATTCAGCCAGTTTCTAGATTTTTGAACATGTGCATGGCTAGTTGGAGTTAAATTTAGAGGCTAAATTGAATAAATGTCCAAGTTTGATATCAATATGTTTACAATATCACTACCTCAGTGCACATATTGATTTAAAGCTGTATTACTGGAAAAACTCGCCACTACTCTGCCTGATATCTGTGGCTCATCCTATGTCTGGTAACTATCCTATGCAGGCGTCTGAGAAGGCGGTATCCCAGCAGGCACTAAACGTTGGATCAACGTTGAAAAAATGTTGAAATTTGGTCGCAACGTTGAACAACTCAAATTCAACTTTGAATCAACGTTGATGGTTTCAACGTTGAAATGACAACGTTGAAGCAACGTTGAATTCAGATCGTCAACTTTAACGTTGTATGTCCGACGTTGAAGCAACGTTGAATTGGGGTCAATGTTTCAACGTTCGAAATAGCATAAAAGAAACAATGTATATTACAGTAAAATAATTAAATTAATTAATTAATGCTTCCCATTGATTAGCTTGAATAAAGTTAAACATAAAAACTAAGCAAATAAATCAGAGGAGGGGAGATCCTTCATCTCGTTTACCAGTCTGGTTTTATTGTGCTTTTTACAATTTTTTTACATATAATATGTTTATTGTGTGGTTTTAAATTTTCGCGGCATTCAAACCGGAACACTCAGCCGCGCATGCGTTCTTGCATTTTTCGTTTAAAAGTTGGCAGCCTAGATCTGCGATGTTTCCTTGTGTTATTTTACAGCTGTTGTGTTCTTCTACTTGTTCCAGCTAGAGTAAGTATAATGTTTACTTTTAACAGGTATATAATACACACTGACACGTGCAAATAATAAATCTTTTGACCGATATTGAAGAAGCTCATCTGCAATGATCCGTGATCAAAATGTATTGCAGTTAATAAACACCACGCAGAACGACAAATTGTACACAGCAGCATGTAAAAATTAACATAATTCAATATTAAAATAGCATCATCTATTCATGTACAGTACTGAATAAATAAGGGGTACAAGTGGAAAATCGTGTTGACCCCCCCCCCTTTTTTGAGAAAATTATAGATGTTACATTTTCAGTTGATATACAAATATTACTATATAAATAGGATGTGATCCACTCACATATTAACTGTGCCTGTACAGTAACATTATGCACATTCTCAATTAATAAGCATGTACACGTGTATTTAAAATCTTGCTTTTACACTTCTTTGCAGATATCCTACTAAAGTATCGACTGACGAGTCTGGTGAATTTAAAGCCATAAAGGGGACAACAAGTTTGCAGTTGAACATTTGATGAATAGATTCTCCATAAATAAGAGGTTGGTATTGTCTTTATGTACACTGTTGTCATTATAGCCAATATAAGTGCTTAACAAAACATTTCTCAAGTCATACATTAGAAGATTTGTTTATGGTATTATACCTACATGTAGTTTAAATTACAATATATCTTTTATTTCAGTGGACATTTCCAGAAAATAAAAAAAACCCATTAACATAAATTGCTCTGCAAAAAACATATAATTGTGTTACCCATTTATTATATTTATTACTATAAAGATACTACCAAATAAGCAACTGAGAGAGCTCTTGAAGACTGTATTTAACTTTAATTTTGAATTTTGAGGATTATAAATAATTTTTCTCTTATTTCAGATGCTGTGATAAGAACTCACAGAGTACAAGACATCAATGTTGTTTGATAACTGTACAAGATTTTTAAAATGTGGTATCAACTGGACAGGAGGTGTTTACATAAAAAAATGGACTTAGACCATATAGACAAGAACTGTTAACCAAGAAATAGTAATCTACAAAATTACAGAACATTCTATCGTCTACAAAAAGTTTGCTTAGGATATATATACATGTAAAGGACATGCATGCATCCATGTGAAGCGGTTTGATTTTTTAATGCTTCATTACAACAGAACATTACTGGATTTAACCTTGCTTATAAGTGGACTAGTAATTGAAGTGATTTTAGACATAACTTTTGGGACTAGGTATATTACTTGGACATTCCTGTTTGGATACAGACTGGAACATTCAAAAGACAAATAACATTCTTTTTTGTTATTGTAATTTTATTTTATAAGTAATTAATTGTTCTTAATAAATAATCAATTTCTTTTCTTGTATTTGTCCTTTTGTTAGTCAATATTAAGGGTATTTCATTTTGACCTGTAACACGTGTGTTTAACTTCTGTCATAACTAGTAAAATAGTATTATAGGATTAAAAAACTATTATTATTTGCACATTGTATTTCAATCACCTTTAAAGTAAATTCAGCCTGTTATCAACCAACATTTAGCATACAAGAACCCATCCTCGCAAGTCTTGGTTTCTGTGTCCACATGTTTCCTGGACACAGAAACCCTGAATTGAGAGGATGACAAGGACCAGAATTCAACCTCATTTCAACAAACACTGACCAAAATTCAACCTTAATTCAACATAAACTAACCATAATTCAACCTTATTACAACCTGCACTGACCAGAATTCAACCAATTTTCAACATCCTTTCAACGTTGAAATCTTGACGTTGAATCAACGTCACATTTTCAACGTCAATTCAATTTTCAAATCAAACCTATATTTCAATGTTGATTCAACGTTGAAGTCGGACGTTGATTCAGTGTTGAAACAACGTTGTTGTGCCCGCTGGGATAGTACTCCGGGCGTTTGTGGATTGAAAATTAGATCATGTTTTTGTACAAAAAACATAGGCCATATGCCTTCAATGCTAAAATAACAGAGTTTGTGATTTCTGGAATGTCTGCTTGAATTTTAATGTCAGATGACAAGGCATAGTTTGAGGCACGAGTTCTTTTGCAAATCCTGCCATCGCCGAAGATAGAGCTACAGAAACAGTGTACCAGTGTACCTGCAACTTGTTATGTAGGTCAGTACAAGAGCAGTTTCTAAGTACCAGAGTGTAATTTCAAATCGGTGTGAGGGTTCAAGTCTCATTGCGGGCAGAGTGCACTCGACTCCAATTTTAATTGACAAGGATGGCCAGTTTTCTTACCAAAAGTCAGCCGTTTTCTCCGGATACTCCGGCTTACTAACCCAATAAAAACTGGACGCCATTGTATAGCTGAAAAGTTGCTGAAAGTGGCGGTAAACGCCAAACAACCAAACCAAACCATTAATTCGGTGTGTAAGTACCAGACGAGTGTACTTTCAATTCCGTATGTAAGTAAAAGTGTTCTTTCCTTTTAGTAAGTAAATAAGTACCAGTGGACTTTCCTTTCAGTTTGTAAATAAGTATCAGTGTACATGCAATGCGACCTGTAAATTAAGAACAGTGAACTTTCGTTGTGACCTGTAAATTAATTATCAGTGCGTATATTCTATAAAGTAGGCCTGTACATAATTACAGAGTAGGCATTTAAAAGCAAGTACAAGTGTACTTGAAAGTCAACATGTAATTAAATACCACTACCTTGCAATAAGTATTTGAACATAAAGTGTAGAATAATATATTGTCTAAATAAATGATGTAGAGAAAGTATACTCTGATATAATATATGCATTATGTAATAAATATAAATGTCTGTTAAAACTGTTAAACTAGTGTTAAACATTGAAATGTATAACGTTGAAAAAATAGATCAATAAGTCAATTAATAACTGTGCACAACTGGATCACAATATCTAACCAAGTAACTATGTTGCAAAACACGGACACAATAAATATTAAAATGTGATGGTCCTTAGCTTAGACTGGAACAAGGAAACCTGACATATTACAAAACAAAAGATAAATTTAATGAATCATGATACTTGTCCAACTGAATTAATTGCTTGTAAAATTGCTCCACGGCAATAGGCAACCATTACGTCAATATTAAAATAAACGCCATCCTGGTATATGTTTATTGAGCAGTTATTCACGAAGATTCAAATATATACAGCAGGTTATGATCTTCTCTTTTTGTGTTAACAACTGATTATACGGATAAACCTGTGTATTGCATGCGTCAGCAGGTATCTTGTACACAACTGTACAGTTTGCATCTAGTAGAACACTAGTTGTCATAATATTTTATCGCGTTTTCCAAGTTGATTGGATGGACAAAAGTCTGAAAACGATACTTCGAAATTGCTATTTTCGGAGTCAAGATGATTTCCGCCAGCATGGAAAACTAAATGATGTGAACGTGCATTGGCAATCACTCTTTCACAACGTTCACAGTGTTATTTTTTATCAACTTTACCGCCGCTTATCACATAAAAACGCACTAAAGGAGAATTAACAAAGGCGAAGTTCCTTGTTTCCACTCGAGTTTTTTTCATATGTTCGTAACCAATTAACATGTGAACTACCAACTATAAGTACTAGCGAAATTTTGTAAACAAAGTATCATGAAAATGCAGAATCTAAAGATTATAATACATGAATATTCAACAGCCTTATTATAGTGACCTAGTTGAACCCCTGCAGACAGCGTCTCTATCACAAGCGCGTTTTTACTTAATAGTCTACTATCGAATGACTCATACATCGTATATTTTCCTTGCATCAATAAAAGATTCCAGAAAAACTTGTCAAATAAATGTTTGGATGAACACACCTGATGCTAACTGCTGTGGAAATACATTCAGAACTAGAATGCACTGGTTTACCAATCATGCGCGCAATTATCGCGCAATTTACTTTTAATATGCACAGGAAACGAATTCAAACAAATAAGCCTAATATTACATATACTTGTTCAGACGAAAGTACTTATGATGTGCCATAAAAGATATTTAAATTAAAAGCATTTACAATGTAGAAAGAACTCCGACTATAAATAGTTTTAAACTTTTCTGCCCCTCAGAAATGTATTCGTGCAAACAAAATGTCTTGTAATATACAAAGGTTTCATCGGTGTTACGAAAGACGCGCATTGTTACCAAATTTGATATTTTGCGATCAGCTTTAGAATCACCAGAAAGCAAGAGGCAAACAAGCGGTTGTACGCAAGTTAGTGCCATTTAACAGATCTGTTGATGAAGTAAATTTGAACAGTGCATGATAACATGATCATTTTTATATTTTTAGAAAGCTGAATACTTCATAAAACTGGAGGATAAAGATTTGGTATTATTATATACAAAAGTCACCGTCATTAAAATTGTTTAAAATTAAACAAATCACGATTATATTACGGGAAATCGAAACTGTTTGGAAGAACTGTGGTCCAATGCATGTATTGAAATTAAAATAACTGCAAACAAATGAAACTTTGTTTTATCCATTATTCTTATGTTACATTGAAACAAATGACAACATACTTTTACAGAGAATACAATTACGTGACTATAGCCGTTGTAAATGGATTATACAGTGCCTCATTTAGCATTATTGGTCTACAAATTAGCAACTTACATGTTGCTATAAGACTAATGAAACAGAACTAGTCAAAATGAGCGCGTTTAAAAACTGCATACAGTTAATATTCAATTAATGAAAGACGATGAAATATAAGTGGTGACTATTTTTTAATTGAAGATAAAATGTTACTTTGGAATAGATTTTTATTTAGTCAGGTGTCTATCCATTACTATCTTGTCGTTCTTTAATCACCGAGCACGTGTAAAATCACTTTCCGTAAAAAAGTTTTGAAAACCGTAAGACATACAAACATATTATCTCTACTGTTTGTCATCAGGCCAAATAGTATATTGACTGATGTAGATGACAGAGGTCACCTATGACCTTGATCTTGTGAACGTGAATCTTGTTTTATTATGACACGAAAACCATCAAAGATAAAAAAAGTGTATCTCTTTAAGACACACTTTAGCTGTGCTTGATGAAAACCGTTCGATAGAAAAGGGCAAGTAAATGAAATGATTGTGAATAAATTCATAACATAAAACCAGCACTAGACTTTGTCCCCATATTGCCTGCTCCTTAGGAAAATTTCATTAAAGCTGGGTTATTTACAATTTTCAACCATGCACACAAAAGCCAAGGTGATAGGTTAAGGTCATACCCTAGCAACAAGGTAACCGTTATACTGTCTTTAACAACCATATATTTTTAAACTAAAAACTACTTTACTAACAGTACATGTTACAGAAAAAAATTTGGACATAATGCAGTATTGCTCTCATGTCAAATATATTATATAATTTTAATATTACGTGCTTAAAAGGCTTTGAGATCACTTCCATGGTAAAAAATGACTTGTGTATGGGCAACATGCGCCGAGGAGGGCGTGTCTTGTAGGGCAGTTCCTATTACAAAACTGGACTCTCACCAAAAGCAGACGTTTTAAAAAAGCGACACGAAGATAAACACAATAAGAAGAAGTAGTTCCTATTTTCAACTTCGCAGCTAGGTTAAGGCAATATATTAAACTGATTTTGACGATCGCATTGCAATCTACAAACGATACATATTCCCATGGTTACAACGTTTTGATTGGTCAATTGTTTTAGGTTGGGAGAAAATGTTTAAATTGTTCTGATATTAAAATTATGGTTTTGATTTTCATCTTATTAGGTCAGATTGATGAAAAACAATTAAACGTTTTCTATTTATTTAAACTATTACAATTTTTCCATGATTTTGAGCGTCATTTGCGAAAAAATTATGCAGCTTCCGGTACATTCAACGTGAAAAAGATTCTTGCATCGCCATTGAACGTGCCAGTTTAAAATTGATAGCCAGCGATTTTACTTGTAATAAACTATTACATGAAGATGATAGGAGGTCGGATTCGAATAGATGAAAACTAAGGTATGTCTGTGAAAATACTTAAGTTGTGTTGCCATCATTATAATGAATATAAAAATAATCTTTGAGGTGTCATGGACATGGTCATGGTGCTCGGTCCAGCCCCAGGTCAGACAGTGTTGCCCATTTTAAATTTAACCGAAAATGTTAATGAATATAGGGTGCAACGTTGCAACACGTATAGTGAATATAGGTGTTCAAGAATAACTGTTAAGGAATTTGAATACACTTTTCATATTCACCCCCCTCCCCCCCCAAACAAAAAAAAACAACAAACACACACAGTTACTGAGTTATAGTTTAAACTTTAAAACTTTACAAACTTACTTTAAAATGAATATGGTAAAAAGGTAAACACAACCTTACAATTTCTATAGATCTTGTGCATAATTCCACATAATTAATATAATTAGATGCTTTAGCATTAGACAGAACATAAATAATAGTTCTTTGTGTTGCCCAGATATATTGCTACATGTATATGGAATGTTTATTTTAACTGCAATAACACAGAAATTGTCTTATTAAATACTTATATAAGCAAATGATCAAACTTGGGTTTTATTTTAGAGAGAAAGTTACAGATTTCATTGATGGCCAGTTTGAGAGGTGCATTTAACCTCAGTGAGCTACTAGTAAATGTATAAATTCTGACTCTGAACACAAGATTCATCTTCCTGTTAACTATATCTTTTAAAGCACTTGATTTTTTTAATTAGCTCTCATTGGCTGTTTTAAACATTTAATTATTTAAGTTTTTTAATATATTTTATTGATTAATTAAATGCATATTGTTTCATTAAAAAACACACTCAAAATGGTTCCATTATATAAAAATCGTAGCTTGGGTTCTCCTTTAACCAAAGCAGATGGTGAGGAAAAGGATGGCTTCTAAAGAAAACAGTGATATTCATTATTCCTTTCATATCTGATTAATGAATAATAACTAGACCTTTTTGTTTGTACACAACAGTTATTTCATATCTTCAGAATGCTTAAAATGTGTCATAATGGTTAAACAAACTTTCTTACATGTAAAAAAGAAACTTTTTGTCCTAAAATTGTCCTAAAAATATTTGTATTATTCACAAATAACCTTTTTTAAAATTAATAATACTGAATAGATCTTTTTTAGATTAATTTAAAGATTTTTAACGAATTTTTATTCAGTATAGTTGTAAAAAGTATTCATTTAGTTTTATACTAGTTCATTAAAGTATTTCAATTTTATGCATGGTTCGAAATTGTTTACATACAGACATATGGTACGAATTAATTTACATATAGTACGAAATGGCAAAAAGTTATGGTACGATATGGCATTTCGATGGTACGAATGATAATTTTGGGTACGAAATGGTAATGGTACGATTGGTTATGGTAAGAAATGACTAATTCAATTTCATCTTCCCTAGCCAAGGGTTACAATCCGATGCTCTTATCTTCAGTATCGTATCGTAACCCTTGGCAAGCAAAGATGCACAATATTATGAAAATTAATTTATGATAAAAAATTGTAATATATGGGGTATTTTATGTATTTAATGCATACCCACTTGCAAAAATAAATCAAGATTTGAGCCTTGCACATACCTCTAGTGAATGTGTGGGTATGCAAAAGAAAACATCAAAATCATGAAATAATTTCTGTATTTAAGATCATTTAACAGTATTATAGAAAATTAAGAAATTATTTTTTTCAATTTTCCTTGTTCTTGAAATGAAACAAATGTCCAAAAGCTGTTTTTTAATTTTTTTTAATGAAGTACATGTATTTCTTAAGTAATTAACATTTTTGTACATAAATGAAAATTTCCATTAAATAAATGCTTGCAATAATTTCTTAATTTACCATAATTGTTGGATTTATATTAACTTTAAACTAACTTATAAAAAAATCGATAGTGACCAAAATTTCAGAGTAAGGGTGTGATGACTGGTGGACTAGGTGCGGTAAAGGGTGCGTATCAAAGATGTGCGAAATGGATTGAACATTGTGTACTGTATCACATATTCTAAACTACTCAACTTACTCAAAATATATCATAAATTGAATCATTTTTGTCTTATTTTAGTTAATACTAGTAACTTGTCATATTGTTATTGTATGGAGTCTATTTACCTACCGGTACTACTATGCATAGTGTGATGAGAATACATTTAGTGTAAACAATATGGATTCAGGAAAGTTGTTATAACAGTAACATACTAGTATATGTACATAGTGACAGTACCATACATGTAAATGTACATTTACAACAGTACAGTTAAGCACACATTCATGTACAACTGAAGGATTATAAAACTATAGTCATGATAGTCAAAGAACCCTCTAGATCTGACGTCCCACGCAAAAAAAGCGTTGGACGGCAAAGTGGACTAATAAAACTACTGGACTGCCACTTGCACAAAATCCTCTATCATGTCTATGTTCAAAATGAAAAGATGAATGAATTAATAATATTTGTTTTAGGAATTATTTTTAAGTTGGTTTTTCTTTATTTTAAGGTTAAACAATCTTGAAGAGAGGAAATAGTTCCAGTGAACCAGATTTTCTCCAATGTCAATATGGATTTTTTCTATCTCGCATGCAAGACGGGATAAATAATCAAAAGCTAAACTGTGCAAACCAGTCGTACCTCAAGGATAACAGATTAACGGAGAAACACGGAAAAACAAACGACTCCGGTTAGGAGAAAAATTTTAATTCTTTCCTGCTTACTGACAAGGTTCACATCACCTGTCTTACCATGTATGATAAATCTAGAGATGCTTATCACAGTGCATGCTTCAATTACTGCCTCTGACCTATTTTTCTGTTGCCTGATTTGGCTATCTAAACATTGTGTACTTATAATGAAGTGATGTAAATAATAACAATACATATTCATTGCCATTTAACATTAAAAAACACTACGTCGTTTTTTATGTCTCCCAAACGAACCCCCATTGCCACTATATTCCTGAGAATTTTGAAAACCCTCAAATACGCATGATATTCTTAGTTTGTGTCTTAAAATCTACCTAAATATCACATTTCGTTGCAATCGGACTTAGTTGACGATTTGTTTTCGCAAAAATGCTCCGCATAGTTAGCTGTATCAGTATACTAATATTCTTTGCAATTGCTCTGGTAATTACGGAGATCTGAAAACTGCACTTTTTTCTTCAATTTCGACCATTTAGAAAATTCCCAAAATGGATGCTCCCAAAGTTTTCATATTGATATTACATTGCATCTCAGAGGATCTGTGCGGATAATTTTGAAAGGGAATGAAAGAAAGAAAGATAGAAAAAAGAAAGAAAGAAAGAAAGAAAGAAAGAAAGAAAGAAAGAAAGAAAGAAAGAAAGAAAGAAAGAAAGAAAAAGAAAGAAAGAAAGAATAATAATAATAAGAAACCTGACAATACAATATGTCTCCCCAAAAAAACCTTTAACGATTGTAGATTTAGTGCTTTAGTGAGAGTTATTTTAATACACATCGTGAAATAATTTATAGATATCTTGGTAGCCAAAATTTGCGCGTCTTTTCAGTCTCAAAATCGATCCACAGTCGAAGTGTAAGGATAATCAGAAAAAAACCAAAGTCTAATGATGTACCTTATAGTAACAGCGCAGATTAGTTTTCAGCAATCATGATAGCTTATCAATTAAGATTGGAATCGAGTACACCCTGTCCGCAGTGAGACTCGAACCCGCAACCTCAGTGTTGACAGACTATGTGATCAATAGTAGACGAACTACCTTCACTATTCGGCCAAAGAAGCCCCTCAACGCATCTATAAATTCAACAAAGTAATTACATTTATCAACATTTTAAATCGATTTGGTCTTTGTCACAAAATAATAAATATGTTTCAATGACATAGTCTTATCGAATACTGAACGTACTATGATTCTTCCTGTACTAATGTTCTATTATTATAAGCATTTGATTGTACAGTTTCCAAAAATAAAACTCAGTTATCTTTTGTCCGTTGAAAAAAAAAAACGATATCAAAAGTTAAGATCAAATATTGTAGCTTTAAATTATATTGAATTTAAATGAGTTACTCGTTGATGTATATGCAGCCTTTTTTTAACTTTTCGCCTTACTGAATATGGTGGCGTCCGGATTTATAGAAAAATTGTTCTTCTTAAATTGCGAATCACATATTCACACTTAGAAGAAACAGCAGAACATTTGAAATATCAATAATAATGATATTGCATTATTGTTCCGAAGAACGTAATTATTCAATTCGCAAACCGAAATAAGAAATTAACATTTACTTTTTATTTTCTTCTCAGTTGTTAGCGCCATGGCATATGTTACATTAACACCTTTAAATCAGAAAAACAGTCTATTATTAATATCTTATCTCACATTTATAATAAACCGTTGCTGCAATAATTCTTTATTGTTCTGAACACAATTTGTCCATCGTAAAACCGAAATAATTGATTAACACATCTACGTGTATTTATCACTTCCATTGGAAGCGCTGACACATGATGAACATTTTCCAATTACTCCGTCAAAAATGATATAAAACATTTATTACTTATTATATTTATGAAATCAAAAGGATTTCAAAAACATTTACTCTTAAATTATTTCATGTATTCCTCCAATCAAGTCATCAAGGATCGGCATCACCATACTCTAGAAGTGATGATGATACTTTCATATTGATACATTCATACAATCATGCCGCGAGAATATGTTGTGTTAAGAATTTTCGTTGTGTTCAGTTTTGTTGTAAAATTACAAAACTGTCAACCTTTTTTAAGTAAACAAACCAGAGGAATAGACCAGACAACGAGATTTAAAGAAAAGGGTAGCGAATACGAAGAATCTACTTTCAATTTGGAAGACACATCCAAGAGTTATACCAAAAGCACACATTTAATAAATAACAGTGCGCATACCACTTCGGACGATTTTAGCAGAAGTGTTTCCGCCGGAAGTAACAAAGAACAAACCGTATTTGCATTTTCTAATACCCTTGAAATAACCACTGTGAGTGATGTACATGGACACGCTTTACAAACGCAAACCGTTTTATTTTCAACAGAAGAAAATCCGATAAGCATGGACACTTTGATTTTGTAGGACCCGTGTGCTCAATTTGGAACATGCGCAGTTACATCAACTTCGAATTTTAAATATTGCCAATGTGATGAGAAATGTACAATTTGTAACGATTGCTGTACAGATAAAACATTTCTAAACATTTCGAATCCTCATCAACTTAAATGCGGCCTTTTTTCTAATTTATCAAAATATAAATATAAAGGTGTATTTATGGTTTCTAATTGTCCATCAACGTATGTGGATCAAGAAATCAAAACACTATGGCTGAATGAAGATTTCATGGAAGTTGGTCCATTAGTTTTTGGAACCGATTCTCTTGTGTACAAAAATAAATTTTGTGCACTCTGCAACGAAATCAAGAAATACCAGACTTTCAATATACAGCTGATCAACATACATGATCTTGACCTCGATTTATTATCAAATAAAACGCAAAACGAGAAAATGTCTATTTTATTAAAAAGTCGTTCCGTCAGATATGAATTTGTAGCATCGCAGCCAGACATTCATTATAGACATTGCTTAATGGTACAATCAACAGAAAATGAAACAACGGCATGTCAACAATACTCAATAAATCCGGTTGCAGCGATTGATTTAATTACTGGCAATTCAGTCTTCTACAGAAACATGTATTGTGCACCACTGCAGACGACAGATACAATTTGTGTGGGTCCATATATTGATGCGTTTATGGACGGTAACCCGATAGATCAGTACTATAGTTTGTATCCATTGTCAGTCATGTTTGGTTTCGACGAAGACGATACTAAAAGTGAGACGTGCATAGAAAAGGTATATATTACGTTTATCATTATTTGAACCCTTTTTTTCGTAAGGCTAAATCGGACTACGAGCAATGTAAGGTTACGGAAACAGTAGATACTGGACGAATAACAATAATGACCGGTAACTTGTCTAATGACCTAACTGGCAAATGTTAAAAAAGCCGAGGTTAATTAAGATGGATTTTAGTACAGAAATTGGTCATGCTTGCTTGGTCCCTTTGATCTAAAATTTATCATGGCTTCTGAAATAAAAAATTTTGAACAGAAATTGAACAATAGAATATTGATAGGAATTTTTCAGAATAGACAAAGCCGCCGTGTCAAAAGGACGTCAATAATACGCTTAATCTCTTATACATTTATTCTATCTTTTCGCGCAAAATCACGAACCGTAATTGACGTCCATTGCCGAATAACAATTGGATGACGTTGCCAATACCACAGACGTTCTATGCAGAAAAACAAAATTTAGCGCGAATGACAGAGATGTCACTTTTGGCAGCAAGAGGGTAACGTATTAGGTTTGCCAGCGGACTCACTAAATACTTGCCTTAATACACTATCTAACAAAAACGAAATTCCCTATATTCTATATTTATCAGCTTGGTAATTTTTAATATGTCTCTTTCTATAAAATATTGTTTAATATATAGAGGTATATTATTAAACTTGCATGTAACCAATAATATACAATTAATGACTTTTATGTAGTCCGCTATGGGGATTTATCAGCCAGAAAAAAATGTAATATTATGAGAATATACATTTTTGAGGGCTGAGAAATCCTGACATCGACAGTATATCAAACTCGTTTTATTACAAGAATAAAATCACCAACTTCCTTCATCAGAAAAACAGAGGAGGCTTACATTTTGTAATTGTTGTAATGCTGGTTAACCTTTATATTTTCTGTTAATACTGCATTTTGATATTGATTTGGTGATAATCCCGAAATTCCAGTTTCATCAGATTTCAAATATTGAAAAGAGTATAAAAAGTCAATTATTTTATAATTGCAGATGATTCAATGACCACTAAAATTTAAATTTATACTTTGTTGGAACAGATGAAAAACAGGCTTAAACTGGTAAAAACCAGGTCAATATTGGATTCCACTGCAAGCAAAGCAGAATCCAATATTGATCTGGCTTCGACCAGATTAAGCCTGTTTTTATGTAATTTTAGTACTGTTGCGATTTATCGTGACCCGAAAGTTAATTTTAGACCGATCAAAGCACTCAAAATTCTATTCATGTAATAACACGTTTTATTGATTGTTAGTTTGTCGGGGGTATTCACATCATTGGGTATTGGACTTCCTACCCAAATCAAACTGGACATGATGTAGCCATGAAATTAGCTAAAAAATTTGCTGAAAGTAGCGATAAACCTCATTCAATAAACAATTAAACATTAATAATCATGTTGTGCCCGTTTTATATATTTCGACATTTTAGCTAAAGGCAATCCGACCTGGCGTTTATGTAATCAAGTTGTGCCTGTTAAAAGTTAAATATGATTTGCTTTCGATATCTCCTAGTTTTGTGTTTGTATGTTTAATATATACCACATTTTGATGGGAGGTTTAGTTATATGATACTTTAAAGCTCTTTAAAGGAAAAAGCCAGTATTAATAAGTATAAAATAAAAATATTAAGAATGTTTTCCAGACATTATCTTTTATTTACTTTATGTAAAAATCACTGAAATTGTTCATGCTATTATACAATTAATGGCTTTAGATGAGGTTTATATCATGATTTTCAACCCAAGAGATCAGATAATTACCGAGGCCATCGGCCGAGGTTATAATGTATCTCGAGGGTTGATAAATAATGATATTAACTGAAATCTAACGTTATCAATTGTTTTATTATATGACACATAACAAAAAAAACACGTCTTTTCAATAGAATTATGTTATCAACAAAGAAAGATAACAATAAATGTTGTAAATAAGGCTTCTTCTCATTTAACACGTTTAAAGTTAAAATTTAAAGTTATATTGGAACAGTTATTGAAAACTGGAATTGTTACAGGAAATTTTGTATCTACCACATTTACGTTCTTGAAACGGCCATTTTCCAAACAAAACGACATTCGAGTGATGTGAGCACGTGGATGTGAGCGAATTTATGATTGGCTTAAAACAATTGAATCCGAAAATATCGACAAATCAAAGGAAGGCGTTCAAACAAATGTACGGATTTTCCCTGATACTATATTTAGGTATACGTTAAAACTTACACAAGTAATGATCTCCACGAGTGCATAATTGCGCGGTGATTATCATATTTTGCAATAATAAGTAAAATACCCTTTGAAACAATTAAAATATAAGTTATTTAAAGTCATATAATAATACAGTATATGAAGATAAAACAAAGTAAAGGATTATTGCACAAATATTGGTGAGTATCCTACCTCCTTTAAGAATCGGCGTACTGGATTGGCTGATAGACGTATTTATTAGATTTTACACGGATCAGTAGTAAGAGTTAGCCTTCTTGTCGACATTGGAACACACAGAATAAAAATGATTTTGCTTTCGATGTTTTTTTACAGTTGGTAGGATATATTTGTTAAAGTTACAGATGCAGTTGCTAACCTAATACATGTACAAGATATACATGTCGTCCCATCTTATTTAATTACACCCTGTGTTCGGTCAGCAATTGCCTCTGTAGCTTAAAATATTGCTCCAAGAAGAATATTATATTGCTGGATCTTGCGAGTGCAAGTTTATATTCGGCAAGAAACAATATTCAACAATATTCGTGCAATAATCCTTGTACTGTGTAGCAGAACTTCAGCCAATATCAAAATTAAATAATAATTACCAATAAGTAAAAATACGGCACGCTTATTATTGCACGCATTGCAAACACATATTTGTATTCTTGACGCTACATTGAGCTTCGTTACTGATTTAACAATCATTTGAATATGGCCTCAACATTTGAATATTCACATTTAATTCGAAATGCTAAAAAGGATAGTAGGTTGAAACAATTATATTCTTATTCGCCGATCTCAAACGAATTTAAATTATTTATTAAATAAAAAAACATATGTACATAGATTTAAGTAAACCAACAGGTGTAGCAGCTTTTATTTAAAACAAAATGTTCAAATTTACGATTTCTTTCGTTAGCACTATACGCCATTATTGTAGCATTTAGCAGCAATGAAATTACAAGTATCAGTAACCCTCTACAAAAGAAAATCGATCAAATTTAATATAGAATCACAACTAATCATCATAATGAATATTTGGTGAGAGAGCGTGTATCTCAAGCATGAAAGCTGCTAAACCGGTGGAATGGTAAACTTCGAATAATTATTCAACTCATTTAAAACAATATAAATATCAGTCTTCCCGCCGAACAGTACAAAAGCACTTGCTACCTATGGACATGCTTTCAGCATATATGTCTGTATCTGTTGCATTTATATTTCCCCAATTTTGCGAAGGGTATCGGTGGTCGAATGGTTAAGGTAATTAATCATCTACTATTGATCACGTGCCTGACTGAGGTTGTAGGTTCGAGTCTCACTGCGGACAGGGTGGCTCGATTCCAATCTTAATTGACAAGGATTGCCAGTTTTCCTACCGAAATGTCAGGGTTTCTATCCAGGTACTCCGACTTCCTCCCCCCCTCGCCAAAAAAAAAGAAAACAAAAAAAAAAGACAAAAAAAAATGAAAGCCGTGGTATAGCTGAAAAATTGCTGAAAATGGCTTTAAACCGCATTTAAACATACAGGGTACACGGGCTTCCCCCCCCCAAAACCTCCCCCAATCCCCCAAAAAACTAGACGCCATGTTATAGACGAAAATCGTATTATAATAAGAATGTGATCTTATAATGCAACGTATTCTTTTCTTTTGCACACCCTTCTCTTTTAAACATATCAAAATTCCACTTTTGAATAATAGAATGACATCGCCATATAATACCTGAATACGGCTGCGCGGAAAGGAGTACAATCGATGGGGTTTTGTTTTTTGAGAAATGTGTGCCAAATACAATGTTTGCAAAATGGTCTCCATAGACACAACCTACTATAAAATATAAAGTATCCTTTGATACTTCTAGAGTAAATTAGACAAAAGTGTAGGCTTCTTACCCTTCAAAATGGCGGGGTAATGTATCTAACTCATCTTTTATAGAAATCCGGAATTTAGTTAAAAGAAGACATAAACGATAAAATAATTTATCGCTATTTTGCAGTATTTTCCTTTGATCTTTGTGTGCGATATTATTCCATCTCATTCTACTAGCTTGAGATGGGCCCATCTCAGCTCGCTGTCAAGACGTCGTTAGTAAACACTGTGACGTCACAATGTTACAAAACAGCGATAAACAGATTATTTACGTTTTATGAAACTCGATGCATTTTCTCGTCATCTCATCTCAGGGCTGTTGCCCTTCGATGAGATATGGACGAGAAAACGCATCTCGTTTCAAAAAACGTAAATAACCTATAAGTACGCACGTGTAAATTAAAACATCATTTACCAGTGTGAAAAGTCTCACAGAAGCTCTAAAGTAGGCACTTAAAACGTCACGCCAAGGAGAATGCTGGACTTATTCCTTACATATTTTGTTTTAAAAGTTTTACACCGTGTTTTAGGAAATTATCAATGTGTACAGTCCGAAGGACTTTATGTCAAGTTTGTGAGGGAGTCGACGGAGTTTACATTTAATTCTCATAAATAGTTATAGCGATTTAATAGTTGCGAAACCAGTTACAGAAACCCATCTAAATCTCAAAATGTACCAAAGCCGGAAGGCTTCATCCTCAAATGTCAGGGTTTCTGTGTCCTCATGTTTCGTGGACACTTGTGGACACTGAAACCCTGACTTGTTATGATGGAAGGCGTAGGAATATACAAAACATAGTACAAATGAATCTAGAGTCTGTATATATTAATAGAAAAAACAAAATAAAAACAAATTTTTATGCATATTATATTTTATTTGAAATCTCAATCGATTTAATAGAAATCCTTGCTACAGACAAAATAGTGTTCCTCCCCCCTACGATATGCTGGTAGGACGCCATTTTTGTTTACATTTGATACCAAAAGTAGTCCGCTCAGAGGCAATATCGATTTATAAATTATCTGAGATGACGTAATTTAAGTGTTTCATTCAATCAATGCACTTAATATTCTAAATTACAGCATGAATAGAATTATTGTGTTGTATTTTCTATGCTTGCATGTGCGTATGTGTTTTCGGTTCTTTTTGTCTGCATTGCTGAAACATGCATATGGGTTGTACCTTACATTGCCCCATTAATGCGCCAGCAATCGATAAACAGAACTATAAACACTTACGAACATGCATACAAACACCACACAACGCCATTAACCAGTTCAACCTCATAGCATGGTTAATGTGAATTTCTGCGCTTGTTATTTAACGTCGTCGAATTTCTTCTTTCGTTTATTGGATTTTCTTTAATTTTTGTTAGTTTATTTTCGTCTTTTAAATTGCGAAGTTTGTGTTTAGTTCATCTTCTCTTTCTATATTACTGTGCTCTTGCTTTAAATTCCATTCGATTCTTCGAATTACCTAATTCGTGTCATTGTCTGCAAATGGTAATTAAATGATTCATAGTTATACAATTAATGGCAATATTTTAATAAACTCATGAATTTCAAATTACCGTCTTTAAGCCTAATTACTGCAAATTAAAGGGAAACAACTCTTTACCTTTTTATAACGGTCAAATCTCAATGTTTTATCTCATTTTTCGTCTGCTTTACAGCAGTTTACAATTTTTGTAGCAAGATGTATGATTTTGAGATGTTTATCGTCTTAATGCATCTTAAGCTCTTCTTAATGCATTTTCGTTATCATATACAACAAGGAGCTAGTTACAAATCAAATTGGAAAGATGCAAGTTTTAAATCATTCCAGATTCAATATCGACTGTCAAAGTTAATTGTTGTTAGTGTATTTGTGATATACTTTATTGCTTGTTTGTTTGAATGGTGTTTTATTGGAAGAGAAATACCCGGTAAAAACGCATGATTTTCGTTAGAATAAATGGCAAGAAGGTCCAGTTCGAAGTCAGGCTCGAACTTGCAACCTCAGTAGTTATAAGCCTGTAATGAATAGAAGATTCTCTAATTTTGACGTAATATTTCAACCGCTTGACCGGTGTGGAAAATATAGTTCTCGTCACTAGTGAATTTGTTGTCCTTAGCAGATAATAGGTTTAAAATAATAACGTCATAGTCAAAACACCTTCCATTTACCGCGTATTCAAGTCATGAACGTAAAGTTGGGGTTGGGAGAATTTGTACTTCATTTGGCAAATTTACTACTTTTTAAAATTAGAGAAACATAATCTTACATTAGTACTGTTGGATTATCGGATTTCTCCAATCTCGATAGTTAAGTTATGGAAATTAAGTCCTCGCCAAGTCTCCGATAATCCACTCGTACCAATGTAAGATCCTATATTTTCTAACTGAGAACTCTGCATACATACAGTAATTGATACTTAAGTGAATCATTTGTCGTTATAAATGCATGTATATAATATCGGTGTACTGAATTGGCATAAAACAATACAAGGATAAGGCTTGGAAACGGGTGAAAGGCAAGACTCTCCGTTTCGTGCCGATCCCCTATATTGTTTTTATGTCAAGTCAAAAGACTGATATTATGTTTTCCTGCAATCTATAGTACAATATTTACACACATGGTCCATAATTTTGCAATATCTATGCACTTTTAAACGGATAACAACTTTTATAAATTCGAACCCATATTGGCCGTCTGCACAATATGCAATTGTAATTGTGATATATATTACCTTTGAACACGATGAAATTAATGTCAGCGACAAGAATCACTCGTGACATCAGATTTGTGTGATAAACATTCACTGACTGTATATTACACAAACTATACCGTCAACGCATTTCAACTGTTGCGGGTTTGAGTCTCATTGCGGGCAGGGTGCACTCGACTTCAATCTTAATCGACAATTTTTACTACCGAAGTCGTGGGTTTTATCCGGGTGCTGAGGCTTCATCCCTAATAAAAACTGGACGCCATGATATAGCTGAAAATTACTGAAAGTGGCATTAAACACCATTAAAACAAACAAATAATCTTCAAGACTTTACCTTTCATTGTTGTGATGATTATATGTAATTTAATTCTTTAACATTATCGTAAGTATTTTTAACGTTGCTGCACACACCTGTAATTTAAACCTAATTAACAGTAAATAAAAACTGATCATGTATGCCTTGACTGCATGCGACTGACTATTGCGTAACATGATGATAAGAACTATACAGATTACATAGTACAAACAGTACATGTCTGGACTGAAGGTAGACTAAATCAATACTAACGGAATCTGGAACCTGTTACATTACATAATACAACGATAACTACATACATATTCCATAATAGAACAATTTTAGGACCTTGCTACAAAAACGTTTTATAAATTCATTGATAGTATCTATTGTTTATTTTGTAACTGTGCACAGATTTTACTTCTCAATACCCCAGAATACCTTTTAATGATGTTAAAGCTAGATCACTACAGTCTCATCTGGCAAATGTTTAGCTAAAGCGCGAAGTGTGTGTGATAAGAAGGTGACTTTTTTGGCTGTATGTAACGCATTAATGACCTGGACGACAGACTTAAACCTATGTCTCTGTTTAATTATAAAACCTGATGAAGATTTATCTGCAATAATTAGTCTATTGGAACATGCAGGTGTTCATTATACAGTTCTTATTTTCTCTGTAGTTTCAAAGTAAGCATATTTTGTTGAAATATGTCTGATTTATCTAATTTGCAACCAAATACATTTGAGGAACAACAATTGTTCAACGCAGTCGGTATAATCTCCAATTATGACATTTGAACTAAATGCCGCTCTCAAATGGTAACGAATGCCTTCTGAAGACATACTTGAATTCTGATTGGGCAAAAATAGTAAAAAATTCCGCGTTTGAACAATTAACTATATTCTGCTCTGAAAAGCATCCAGATTTTCAATTATTATTCGACCATAGTGGTGTTCTTAAACAATTAATACTGATAACTAAATTTTAGAAAATAACTTTTATACTACTTTTATACTTCAAAATGGCTTTTAGAATCACTTGGTCAATTATGGTGCGGATACCTTAATTTTAATGGGCGTAAACAACAATTACTTTATAAGTAACCAAACTATACCTTTTTAACGGACATTGTATTTTGTAATATTCCTTGAACTTTTTAGTTATTATTCAAAATGTATTATGCAAGCAACACAACTAACAATTTTCTTATTATTACTACTGTGAATTCTGAAATAGCTTTTATTTGGGACGTTTAAATATGTTTATTGTTATTGTAATTTAATAACCTTGGTATGCTTATCTTCTTTCTGTGCGTACGTCTTGTTCACGTACACAATTAGTTACGACATCCACATTTACAAATAAAATGTCATCAAAGATACCAAGATCAAGATATGTCTTGATTTTAATATGTTGAAAGTTATAAAAAGGCACACATTGGATAAAATACAATTTGACAAAAGAACAATGATTTCATTTTTTTTATTTTTTAAATTGTATATAGATGAAACCATATATCAAGAGTTTTAACAAAACAATATATACGTATATTAAATTTCTATTTTATCATGCAATGGATAATATTAATAAACACACGAATGTTTAAAAAACTCATGTTTGAAAATTGCAAGATAGATGCTATAAGAAGTTCAAGAATGCAGCATTGTTAAATACTATTTTGATTGGACGCAATTAGTATCCCTTTATTTTGATTGGATACAATTAGTATCCCTTTATTTTGATTGGATACAATTAGTAGCCCTTTATTTTGATTGGATACAATTAGTAGCCCTTTAGTTATTTATCTTCCTCTTACATTAATGAAGGGAAATATACTGACATCAATTCCCCATTATATTCAAATATCATGAATAGATCGTTATTGTTTCTTTTTTCTGTCGGTTGATCAAGTTTTACAAGTTCTTTTTCTTATTGTTGTTTGTTCAGTTTCCGTTCCAATTTAGAACATCTATACGAGATAAATGCGTCAAATATTTTTAAAGATATTACTTGTTTCGTAGTATAATAGCTCCAGTTATTGGCAGATGACAGGGATGTCTCATACTTTTATAGAATTCCCTTTACTATGTTTAGAGATCAGCGAAAGACAAACAAATAAGACGCCGTCTAAATTAACCATTACTGTTAATAAGAAAATACCTAACGAGTTCTCATCAAAAGAACAAAATCCAGTAGGACGACATACCAAAAATTGACAAACAACTAACAACAAACATAAGATTGACACAAAAACAAAAACAGGAAAAAACAACACTAAACAAGTTTGGCTGTGCATTCATCAAGTAATAGACTTAAATGCACCATTATAACAATCTGCATGCAGACAAGAAACAAAAAAATATACATGCCTGTTATTAAAATAAATGCAGAGGTAGTCAGAACAACTTATCACGAGTTATGAACACGTTTATTATTACCACGAATTTCTATGGAAGAAATCTAATGTGTTGAATAAAGTTGAAAATGTAGGTTAAAATAAGATTTAAAAATGCCACGTTCTTTTTCAGTTCTTTTTTCTTTTTACAGGCAGATGGAGTTTGTGACAGTGATGAAATATACAACAGCTACACATTTTCATTTAGCCTCGTTTTGAAATATGACAATAAATTAACAGAGGAGTATCTTAAGCAGATATGGTTGTCAATTGCATGGTCTATCTCCATCAGAAACGATACCAAGCTAGTCAGCTTTACTAGTGCAAGACATTGTGATACATCATGCTTTGTTAACGCAATAATTGAAGTTACAGAAGGAAAAAAAATGCAGGAATTAATAATATTGAAAAGACAATTTTATAGTTTAAAATGGAACGTAAAAATTCTTGAAAATATATCTGGAAATACCACAAACGTCTATGTATATGCTTCTCAGAATACTGGTGAAACTGGGCCAGAAATGTCAGTATTTCAAGAGAGTATAGATAATCTTTTAAGAAAGGAAAATATAAGTTTAGCTACAAATTAGGCAATTAATTTTTGTAATGAATTGTTCCTGTTTACAATCGTTAGACTATACGAATCAAACAAATTTTTGATACAGAATGTTCATTGTGTTGTTCCTATATTAATACCACACACTAACACCCATATTTTCAGAACAATAGCCACATATATTTGTATATCATTATCGGAAATTGCGCTTATTTTTTCAATGGTTATCAGCCGCAAAATAGGCATAAGTAAGTCCGTGGCGGGTTCGAACACAGAAAACCTATCAGTAAGTTTAGCATTGGCGAATGTTCTGTTTTTGGTAGGTGCTGGAGCCAATGACTACCAGATGATCTGTTACGTCATTGGAATAATACTACATTACTTATGGTTGACTGTGTTTGTATATATGTCAATTGCTGTTCTATACATAGGACACAATCTCCGAAATCTAGGTACCAACCACGTTGGTAAAAAAGATGGCAAACTGCAGCAGAAAATATGCCTTACTATTGTAGGAATGCTTTTTCCTTTTGTTATTGTAGGACCTTCAGTGGCACTTGATTATTTCAACGTACAAAATTTTCAGTCCATATATGGTACGGATATTTGCTTCCCAACATCGTATCCGGCCAATGTAATTTTTGTCTCTGGGCCTATCCTGCTATGTATTTTCATTAATATTGTCCAACTAGTAATGATAATGATCTATATAGTTAGAACAAAACGAGATGTCATAAATCTTCGAAAATCGCAATCCTTTCAGCAAGCACACGTATATGTTCGTATAACAATCATTACAGGTGTATTCTGGGTAACAGGAATACTTGGCGGTTTTCTTAAGTCTGATATTCTCACGGACATTTTTATTATTCTATGCAGCCTGCAAGGTTTTTTCATGGCAATTTCATGTCTCTCAACAAGACATGTACTTAATTGTATTCGAAGATCTTTAGGCATGTCATCTGAAACAACTCCAAGTGTTATATATAGTCAAACAAAATCTTATAAATTTCATGTAGAAAATAAAACACAGACGTAAATCTGATATTTGACTCAAATTTGTGTTGAGAAATTCAGGCCAGTGCAGCAGTTTTCATGTCTTGGCTTTAAAAACAATCCATTAAATGCTCTCTATTCTGTCTTTTTTCTAATGTAAGATATTTTTTGCTTAATCTTGAAAGGCAACAACTAAAGCAATTGAATTGAAGTTAAGGTTATATTAAATTATATCTTATAATTTGACTCCTCATTATTACCAGCCTTTTTTCATGTTGCCCGGTCAATTTACTTGTTATTTGTCTTATTACAACTTAAGATGGTTTGATTCTGCGTACTTCGTTGTTGGAAATGATGTTTAGCCAAATATCTTGAGGATACGTCGCAAGCACTTGTTCTGGAATACCTCGATGTATAAACAAGTTTCTAAAATCTGCATGGTATTATCATAAGTACAATATATGTCCTGAAAATATTTAAAAATTACCGTCCAAGAATTTATTTTTAGATGACACCTATTGAATGTAAAGCCAACTGTTAGGTAATCCCTATGTTGGTTTATACCCGTAAGGTATTTCTGGATTAAAATTTAATGATCCCGAAAGATAGATCGTAGACAGATGGTTTCCTGACATAATGTTAAATACAATTTAATTGAAGCTTATGTTAATCAACGGCACGCACAACGCTAAAATTTCGAGTTCGGTTTATACTGCTGGCAGGGTGTCTCAATCAATTCGAGGGTCAAGATTTGCATTGGGTATTCCGAATTCCCGTAATTTTTTTTAAGTTACCATTGTTTTCACATGAATTTTGTCAATCCTTATAGAAAGTTTGTGAACGGTCTTCAACTTGTTTTGTACATTTCAGTTCTTTATATCGGCGAATTTTGTGTTTATTGTTTTGTGGATGTCTCAGGTAGCTTCCGGTGCGCATGACCTAGCATGCCCTTTTCTTTTTATAACAAAAAATTACTTGTATTATATAGAGAATATTTCTATCTCTTAATATTATTAAAATAATGTAATATTGTAATTTTTGAAACGTTTTAACAATTATTTTTCTTTGAACCAGAGGAAATTCTATGAATTTTCAACTTCCAACAATGTTCCAACGCTTACGTCGAATCCAGCGTGTTTGCAGTTGAACAGTTAGTATTTTTGACTCAAATGTATATTTTAAGTAAATATCAACATGTTTCGTAATTTCTTGAGGTTTTCACAAAAAAATTATTTAATAAATGTAAATTTGACGTTTGTTTATTTCTGTAAAAGTTATTTATTTTTTAGCAGTCGACTTTTCGGAGCTGGACTCTGATAATTTTAGTTTCTCTAAGCAGTAGTTTCATGAAACAATTTCAGAACATTTTCTGAAAGTATTGTGCATAAATAATTTACTTTTTGTAAATTTTACTGGCAATACTTAGTTAAAGGTTAATTTATTCTTGTTGTTAAAAGTTAGTTATATTTTTTGCCACTGTTGCATTAACAGTTCATTATGTTGTTAATACGTGGGAATACATAGGTCTTTGTCTTATGAATAGCTTCCTAAAAGCTTTGAAGTTATTACAACATAAACAGATTATTGGAAGTCAATAACTGTTTCTTTGGCTCTGATAAGTAGAGGCTACTTGAAGTATCAAATTAGTCGAATATTTTTTAACTGAAGAGGTTCAGTTTATTGCAGTAAACTAATCAGATGAGGAATCAGATCTTTTCCGACATTCTTAAGCTCATAAATCTTTGAAATTTATGTAATTATGTAGCAGGACTCAACCACTATTGTATTTTTATTTACATATGATATTTAACTATTTACTGTCGAGTAATGATATCATTTGTTAAGCAGTTGAGGAAATATGTGTTAATTTCTGTTAACCATATATTCTAACCTACATGTAAATATTCAAACGTATTGTTGATTTAGTTTATTTAATTGTTAATGTTAAAATATCGAGTTTAACTGATGAAATAATAATAAAAGTATGGAAAACAAGTTATATTATAGCTCACATAAAAACCTTGCATTTTGATTGGTTAGCAAGCCGTATAACATCAGGCTATGTATACGTCTACAGCCGTATACATAAAGCATATTTTTATCCCGTATGGGGCCCCTGGGAAAACAAATCATCATGGCCGCCTTCGTTCCGCTTCGATTGAAAAAGTAACATATTTTAAACGACGTAAATTAAAAAATGATATGTAATATATTTGTTTAAATAACAGAAGGGAAGTAAATTAAGAAACAAATCTACTCAAATATCAGCGATAGAAGGCACGGAAAAAGGGGGGTGGTTCTGGGTCAATAATGTATGTCAGTCTCAGGTCACAAATCCTGTATGATTTTTTTTGTGTCCTCTATAAAACTGTGTCAATGCACAAAACAACAAACGAAAAACTTGATCTCAAGCGCACTAAAAGTTAACAAACATGTACCTGCACTGCATCATCATGCACTCTTCAGTTACGACATCGTCAAAATCCGTTGATATTCATTTTGATTTCCATCGCCCAAAATCCAATGATATTCATTTAAATGGCATCAAAGTGACATTACCGTCAATAACTAGTTTTCTTATTTTAATTCACTTATCAACGTCGACATCCACACATCAATCAAAAGCAATACAAGCTCCACCGATATTGAATTTGGTGCTTAGCAAACTTTTACCTTGACACTTCCCAGTTTAAGGATACAATTGGGTTATTTATTGAACAGAAGACGATTAATATTTAAAAAAGATAAATTTTCTCTGTTATTTAGTATAAAATTATATTTTTTCTTATTTTTATTAATTTAATGTTCAACAAAAGTATAGTTTGTTTTTATATAAACTTTAGTTATAAATCCCGAATGGGCCTCGATCGTCTAAGCGTCATAAAAGTAATGATGGGGTGCCATAAGGGACAATATTTATTGAATATATTTTGATTTTATCAATAATAACGTAATTTTCACAATTCCAGAGTGTAATTTTGTCTCATAAAAACTATAAATAAAAAAGCATTTTTTTAAAAATATTATGCGTTCACTTAACGTATGTTTTCCAAACAAATACGGATAACTTTATCACGTATCCAAAAAAATTTACGCTACATAGACCTATCTTAAATATTTGTTTCTCACGTAAAATATTTCTAATTTAAGATGTGAGCTATAATATAATAGTTATTCCGGTCTTAGACAGGGTATATAATGTCACATTCACGGCTTAGGACGTATATTCCATTCGCCTTCGGCTCATGGAATATAAATCCTAAGCCGTGAATGTGACATTATATACCCTGTCTAAGACCGGAATAACATATAATGGATTGCTATCAATGCCAACCTTGCCCAGTTCATATTATTCAGAGAATAAGTTGATTTTTAAGGTTCAATTAGAGTCCATATCATAGCCCCATTTTCTGTATGTTCTATTGATTTGATAAACGCTTGTATCTATATTGGGGTAGTCTATGTATACTGAAATCCCTTGCCCACTACAATATATTGTGACCACGTGACTTAAAGGAATATACTGTAATTTAAACTGAACAACATAGATGTATGATTTAACATGAAACTGAATACTAATTTTACATGTTGACAATATTATTTCCACTTTTCTGTAGCAGAATTTTTTGTAACGCAAATTTTTGTCACAAAATTGTTAAAACCAATTAGCGAATCTTTGATGTTAATATATAATAAAACTTGAAGGTACTATTATTACAACATTTTAACAATAGAAAAACAGGAAGGAATCGGTGAAAAAGGACGGACAGACACACATCCAAACGGGGTGTATCACATAACGCCTCACCACTTTTTGTTGCGGGGTAAACAAATAGGGCATCTATTAGGACATTAAATGATATCCCGCCGCATTGTGTTGTATTTAAAATCTATGGACACATGCTAACAGAGAAAGATGACTCCATTTGAAAAAATGACAGTTTCTTCTGACGAGAGGTTACTCCTCAAAATGGGCACATTCAGCATATTTAAAATTACCGTTTATATTGACCCGCACTTTGATACTTCGTATTCCAAGAAAGATAACTTCAATCCATAGAAAAAAAGCAATAAAATTAGAATAGATCGAAAACTAAAATCGCAATTGTGCTGATAATCTTTGTTAATAAAATCGGTTGATAGGTTTTCAAGTTATCATCCTGAAATCACAGGGGGACGAACAGACTGAGGAACATTTCAAAGTGAGAGTATCACATAATACCTCAGCTTTTCATGTAGCGCTGAAATTAAAATGGATATTATTAGTATTCAGGAAACAAATAAATGAATCAAACTTAAATTAAAAAAATCCCTTATGATCATGGTGCTAAATACATAAGATGCATCTCATCACGAACCAAATGTCATCCCACATTGCTGATTAAGATAGGCATATAAACAATATACTTAGCCTAAGTTAATAATCACGGAAATTATTTTGCAGTGTCATGAGGTACTTATTAGTTTTGCCTTAGAGACGTATTTTGCATTTGTTTGGCCTTATATGGCATTTCATTTGTTTGCAACAATTTTTTACTAAGTAATTACAATTTATTGTTATTTGTTTACTTGAGAAAAATAAAATTAGAGGAATAGTATAGAACTATTTACTACGAACTAATAATAAACGAGTAAGCTACAAAATGATCTATAAAATTCTAGAACATTCATTTAGGATATATATAAAGGACTTGGTCAGTTGTGAGAAGACTAGATTTTGGTTGAACTTTAATTCGTGTTGTTGGATAGTTCATTACAATAGCTGGATCCATTAGTGCGGAACATTGAATTTAACATTGCGTTCAACTGGACTTATTCATTCATGACTTGTTTAGAAATTTACCTTAATTTGGATATAACATTTGGAATTTCGTTTATTGATTGGATATTTCACGTTGGACACCAGTGGGAACTTCGAAAGACAGTTAAGCTAACATTATTCTTTATGTAAGTGTAATTAATAAATAATTAAATTGTAATTTGTATTTATCTTTGTTGGATAATTTAACATAACGAGAAAATGACAAATTCTCTCCCGGACGAATCAAAAACTTATGTTACAGGTAGAAATAACCTTTAAATTAGCCAAAAAGAGAATAAAATGGAAAGTAACAGTGAAAGTAAGTCGCAACCATAGAACGAATATTTTTTATCATGCAGCCTTAGTGATAAAGTCACATCACACGCAACCCCAACAACCAGGCAGTAGCTGCACTGAAGGTCCGCGCAAACATCAAAACCAGCAGTGAAGTCAACAGTAGGAAGCCATGACAGATTTTGACTATAAATATAAATATTAAAATATGAATACGCAAATGCAAACACATTAGCTTTATTTAAGTTCTACATGTATGATAAAAGGAACGTAAGCTTTAAAGAACTTTTAACAGAGTATGCACATGTTAAGACATTACGAGCAACCATTAACAAAATACACAAGTATGAATAAAATGAGCAAGTTATAAATGAGAACTGTGACATAACATCAGCTTCTGGTTAAGATATAAAAACTAAAAATATAACATACAGTTACATATAAATCAGCTGATTAACATATTACCAACTGGCTTACATACATAATCAGAGTTGCCGTCAAACCAGAAATTAAAACCATTTTGCATATACACATTTAAAATTAGCTGATAACATATACGCATTAGCATGAAACATAAAGACTTGCTATCAAAACATGGGTAATTAAACGAATTTATGAACATATCAGGACAATTTAAAGGATTGGTGTAGACGTAAACACATTAGGGTAGAGGAATTTTGTCATAAGGGATTTTGTCCGCAGATGGGGAATTGTGTCCGTCCTCCAGCTTATAACATTATTTAACTACTGATAGTAAAATTTGGCAAAACTAAACTACACGCAATATAAAAGAACTCCAAAGCTGGTCATATAAACAAATATTGCACATCATTTGGCAGGAAAAAGGCCAACTATTTATAGAAAAGAGTCGCATGCACAATAAAAGGTCATCACGCTATGCGGCTTTAAAGCTTTTCAATCTTTTCATAGAACCAATATTTTTTATCATGCAACCACAGTGATAAAGCCATATCACAAGCATGAGCCAAACAACCAGGCGTAGCTGCACTTAAAGTCCGCGCAAACATCAAAAACAGCAGTGAAATAAATATTAGAAAGCCGTGACAGATTTTGACTATAGATATAAATATTAATATATGAACTTTTAACAGAGTATGCACATGTTAAGACATTACAAGCAACCATTCCCAAAACACACAAGTATTAATAAAATGAGCAAGTTATGAATAAGAACTGTGACATAACATCAGCTGGATAAGATGTAAAAACTAAAAATATAATATTCAGTTACATACAAATCAGCTGGTTAACATATTGCCACCTGACTTACATACAAACACAGAGTTGCCATCAAACCAGGAAACCAGGCATATACTCGTGTAAAATAAAGGTCATAACATATATGCATAAGCATGAAACATTAAAGACTTGCTATCAAAACATGGGTAATTAAAATAATTAATGAACATATCAGGACAATTTAAAGGATCGGTATAGACGTAAACACATTCATATAAACAAATATTGCACATCAATAGGTGCAAATGCTTTACGGGAAAAAGGCCAACTATTTATATTAAAGAGTCACATGCACAATAAAAGATCATCACGCTATGCGGCTTTAAAGCTTTTAAATCTCTAATTCAAATAACCTTTTTGTTCTGTGAGTATGGATCACGTGCCCTGAGGATACTCACTATTCCTTCACAGCAATAGGCTATGTTGGTCATATATTCCTGTCGAAAGGTTAACTAAAGCTTGAAAAAAGACACTTTTTTGCCAGGCGCTCTTGACCTCTCTATCGCCTGTCAACATGGTTAAGAATACAAGAAAACAATATTATAGGATTGAACATCGTTTTCAATGAATTGTTTGCAATGAATTTATGGTATATCACCAAGACAAATTCACCGCAAACAAATTAAAATCCCACGGACTTTTATGATATGTCTGTGAGTGACTTGATTTTGGTGCGATACTGATAATTTAATTGAAAACGGTGTTAAATCCTTATGATTCTTTAAAGATAAAGCTGCAGTTAATTATCGTCTTTTTAATCATATAAATTTAGAATTATACTGTCATTGACCTGATATGACAAAATTATTCGATCAATGGATTTCTGCTGCTTTAATAACATCTTAAGCCAACTAATTCACAGTATTATTTGTTTTCTGGTGAGTGGTTAAAATAACTGAAATATGGAAAAACGAAATTAAGAGAGATTCCGTGCATCTGTATGTGTAGCACAAAACATGTTATCCGCTTTATAAGCTTCATCAACATTTTTAAGGAAGCTGATGAATCGGAAATTCAATGAAGCTAAAAAGTTACAGATTCGGAATAAGACCTGACGTTTTCTGTTGCTCCAGCATAAGACCAGATTTGTTATATTGCTCCAGCTAAAACCAGTCTTATTCTGTTGGTCCAGGCAAAACATACCTTTGTCTGTTACTCGAGCCCAAGACCAGACTTTTTCTGTTGTTCCAGTCTAAGAGTATAAGATAGAACTTTTTCTGTTAGTCCAGCAAACGACAGATTTAAATAGAAATAAATCCGCTGAAACCAAACAATGTATAACCAGTATACATGGTTTTTCGGTTTTAATAGCTCTCTCGTGCCTAGCGGTATGTACATGAAGGTTGTAACAAGTGTTTTCGAACTGAATTAAAATTAACCTTTTACACTTTTAAAATAGATTTCGTATTTCTATGATTTTTAAATCAAACACATAGCAAATGTTTTTTATACTGCAAATGCAATTGAATTTATTAAGCAGTAAACGTTACCTTTCCTAGTAGCAAGACTATAAGTAGGTCAAGGTCGGCGTAGTGAGCAGATACGGAAGTTTAAAAAATTATCACGCTTATTATTTACTTTGCCAGATGTTCCATTCAGGATGCCTTTTCTTTTAATAAATAACAAAATAAAGAAATTTTGGATAAACAAATTATACTTAAAATATTATACTTATGATAGTTACAATGTAATCAGATTTATGTAAGAAAGATCTATAAAATAAACTATAAACTCTATTGTAGAGATACTTAATAACCTACTTGTAATTGCTTTTTGAATGCGGTATCATGTCCGAAAATTGTGACCGTTTACATACATTCAATCCACGTGACCGAGCTCATACAGCCAATCCAAGCAGCAAACTATCTAAAGCATTTGCGAACAGAAAACTCGCATCCAAAACATAAAATAAGATCTCTGAAGAAATGTGTAATACCATGTATTGTTGAAGGGTGAGCTTATCTGGCTGCTTTCACGATCGAAACCCGTCGTGTTAATTTTGGTCAAAATCAGTCAAATGTCTTATAAAAGATAAAGCCAAGTTACCCTAAAGAAACAAGCCAAGTTACCCTAAAGAAACAATGTGTCGTGGACAAAGCCACATGACAATATTTAGACCAATCTACAAAGCTTAAATATACTACAAAAAGATTATTTCAGCTTTGTAGACTGGTCTGCAAAAAGAATGGATATAAACATTTCACACCTTAAGGCGCAGAAATGAAACTTTAAATAAGGTCATACCCTCAATAGTTTTGGAAAATATTTAACAACAAAAAGAGAGAACACACTGAAGTATCTTTAACGACTATATTTAACTAATTTCAAGATATACATAAGGATCAATCCTGGAATACATAATTCATTTTGATATAGAATCTGATCTTGCTGACGCCACGATATTATTCTCTAACACTATTTTTCAAAATATTGTGAAAATGGAAATTGAAAAAATACAAAAAACAACGTAATGATTTTTTTCTAAAGGAAGAAATATCAAACAATACCAATACTATTTGAAATAGTAAGTCAATATAAATATCTTGGAATTTTGTTAAAAAAAAATCGGATCTTTTCTAAGCACAAAACATACTTACAAGGAAAAGCTTTAAGATCTATGTATTTTCTGATAGGTAGATGGGCATTATATTATACGAGATTATAAAGCTAAATTTTTATTTAAACTTTTGAAATTTACATATTCGTAAAATACACAGGTGAATATCAGCATAACCCTCATATGTCGCAGTAGTTTTAAAAACAATTTTAGAAACAAATCTATGGTAATAGACGCATGTGGATCGTCACAAAATTTCTATATCTTCTCATTATAAATACGATATTTCACGGTATTATTTGTACATCATTCCATTTTTAAGGGATGTGCTAGTCAGCCATTCCTAGGCATTTTGTTTATATTCGTTGCATTATCCGGATACCATCTGTTACCGGAATGCATTTTTGTATTATTCATTTACAGTCGTTATGTCATGATTACGAATTAAGTGCACAATTTAAATTATTAGACACTACAGTAATGTAAATTGAACGGTAGAGAAATGAAATTATAAAACTACGAAATCAGTTTAATATCGGAAAATATGTATAAAACCCAATGGTGTTTTTCCTACATTACGAGTAATTAGACTCTAGTAATTTGCTCGTCTAGAAACAAAATTGTCACAGAAGCTACATTGTATCTTCTAAATGTTTACGACCGAATTTGGTTAATAAACAATAAATCAGTTCGGGAAAGGGATGGATCGATAAACTATCTACTTGGCCTGCCTGCCTGCCGACCGACCGACCGACCGACCGAGATCTATAGTTTGTAACATGCTTCATATGCCTCATTCTTTCAGGGATATATCCAATGTCAAAATTACTCCCTTGATATTTGAAAATAATTTAATATTCTTTGGTTTTTATTCGCAACGTGTAGATGGCCTTGGTCGAATTCCGAATAACCTTGGAAATATTGATTATTAAAGTCGTGTATCATCTTAATCATTGCAATTTTAGATACTTCTTTTATTTCAGCGCTAATGATAAGTCTTGGTTAGACGTAGTAATTTTTTAACATTAGTTTCTTTGATGACATTTTATTTCCTCATACAGGTCGTTTATTTAGCACGTTTCTCATTTTTAATTTTTAATTTCAAATTAGGTTGATTGCAAGTAATATATTTCAGTGCCTGCATGAAGTTTCCATAATACAAGTAAAGATGACTTACAAATATTTTGTACATTTCTGATTCAGACTCCGTATGTTTTCTTAAATTTAGACAACGACGCACGACACAAAGAAAAATAAAAACACAACAATATGGATAAAATTGATTCAAACGGGTAAGCAATGTCTAATTGCACACCTTTCGAAAATTATCATTGTTAGGTCAGGACAAAAGTCTTTTTCAGGAAGATGAAGATACTAAAAACATCTTAGCTAGTCCAGATGGTAGGACAACTCATTGCAATAATCCAGCGGTTCTTCCTTCTACACTCTGTTTGCAGCGTCTAATATACAGGTACAAAATGTTTTCTTAACACGAATGGCCAAAACCTCAAAAGGCATCTCGAAAGCATTTGTTTAATTGATGCCCCGCTTAAATTTTTCAGAACTTTTTTGCAAACATTTCTAACGCTTTTTTGTGTAAACGTGTATATTTCATATATAAGCATGGTCATACATGATCACATAAAAACAATAAAAAGAAATCATAACAATTAGGGTTCAGTAATAAGCAAAGTTGCTTTTCTACTCTGTCTCCTAAGGAAAAAATATTCCAACATTTGCAGATAGCATGATTGTAATATATTACCCATGCTCTATTAAAAGAAAAGAAATGGTTTAATAGCAAAACTGAATGGGTTAAGGTGGGGGTAAGGGGGTAATAGGCCAAATACAAAAATGCAAGCACAAGTGTTCGGAGGTGTGAGTTAATTGCAATGGGAAAATCTATAAGGAAAACATTTTAGATTTTAAAATAAATTTTTTAGTTTAATTAAAAATGTGCACATTGTCCTCATCGGAAAGTTGATCAGATCCATACAAAGCAAGTTAACATCGACTGGAAGTGGTAGATTTGATAAAGAGTTAAGTAAGTCATGTCTGATGTTATTGTATAGAGCACAGGACAAGAGAAATCATACAGTTGTTTCAAGGCCACATCGACAGTTTGCCGAATCAACTACATTTGTGAAAAATAAGTGGGAATTTAGCAAGCTCGAATTCATTCGTATTCTGTCATGTAATACTTGCCCAATACGACTGATGGTGTAGAAGTGTATGGGGACGTAATCGTGTTAGGATCATAATGTTTTCTTGAATACGTTAAGTGAGGTACAATGTTTAACATATGTTGGCAGTACATTTCATACAGCGGAAGGGATAAAGTAATTAGAATCAAACATAGTCCGCATTTTAACTGATCGTGTCTGCTATCTACTCGGGAAGATGACAGGTTGTGTGAGTATTCCGGAGCACATTTGTTTACAATTTTGTGCAGGAAGATTTATCTATGTTGTTTCTATAGTTTTTTCCAGTGGGTTTCTTCGTAAAGTTTTGCAATGCTAGTAAGTTTTGTTCCACTATTCGGGCAGCGTCGAGCTGAACTTTTTCTAAAGTGTCAATAAGGGTTTGGTATCCCAAATAACGTCGGCATACTCTAGGATAGGACGAATAAAAGACATATACAATTTTTTCTAGCGAAAACCTAGCAAGTATATTCCTAACTAATCTCTAAATAATAAATCTCTTGATTTTTGCACATATTCGATGTCATTCCATAGGTCGTTCCTTGAGAAATATCCACCAAATGTTTATGTTTTTCAATGTCGTGAATTCTTCGATTATCCATTTGAATTGGGGGATGAGATGTTTTAATTGTTTTACGACTTATAATCATGGTTTCGGTTTCGTGTGGATTAAAATTAACTAACCATTCTTGACACCATTCATGAATTTTGCACAGATCGCTGTTTAGTTTGTCAGCAGCCCATTGAGGATTATCAACCACAATAAGTAGACTCGTGTGGTCAGCAAACAATTAAATTTTCTTTTCTATATCAACTACAATAGCATTAATAAAGATTTAATATAGCAAAGGTCCTAATGTTGAACCATAGGGAACACCCGCGTTAACTGGTAACCAATTTGAGTTTGAAAACGATTAACTACAGCCCGTTGAACCCTTTCCGACAGATAATTTGCAAACCATCGCCGATATACCAATTTGGTTTAATTTATGAGGAAGCCCTTTGTGCCAGTCTCTATCAAAGGTTTTAATTGTGTCTCAAAAGACGACACGAAGTTCCTTCCTGTAATCTAGAGCTTTACCAAAATCTTTCGTAATGTTGATTAACTAATTTACAGCAGAGTCTCCTCTTGTAAAACCAGATTGGTGTGAGGTCAAAATTTTATTACGTATCAAATGATTGAACACGTATTTATAAATACACCTTTTCATACATTTTGACAAAACACTTAGAAGAGAAATCGGACGAACATTTTTACTTCGTTGGGCTTCCAATTTTTGTATACCGATGAGACGTTAGCTCTGTTCCAATAACTTGGAAATGTGCTATTTTGAATTGACATGGCATTTTAATGATGACGGAGGCTTTTTAAGAAATCTGGGGTTAACAAGATCAGGACCCGAAGCCTTCGAGGGGTTTATAGTATCTAAGACGTCTTGTACGTCAGTTTCCGTAATGACTATTTCGGATAATGAATTTTTGTAACGCTTTTTGTATACATGTGACCTTGAACATTGATGAAATTCATCCAGCATTAATAGGCTTCTTACCCATCTGATATTTAATAATGTTCTTGCTTCTAGGTCTGTTTGTTAATGCTCCTGATCCTACGTCTGTTTGTATGAATGCTTCTTAACCAGTCTGTTCTTCTGCAAGTAAGTCTGTCAGCGTTCAGCAGATAAGTGGGGGAGTTCCATAACTAAACACGTCCGAAATTGAATTATCAAACAAATAGGAAATTCTGATAGTATTAAACTATCCTGATCTCAATCGTGCACCTGTGATACCTTAAAGTGGTAATGTATTGTCGTTCTCTTCTTCTAAAAATAGATGATTGGAAATGGACCAATACTCATGGGTAAATGATGGTATGTATCCTAAAGTTTTTGCAGAAAATACTCCTCTTATGGATTAGTACATGCATTACAAAATTCATTTACCGGGCTATGTGACGAAGGGCTCGAGAAAACAACCAATTACTTCAATTGTTTTCCGAAAGGTTGCTTTCCGTTTACCAAGAAATTCTTTTACTGTTTGATTCACTATATAGACGACGAAAATATTTCCGAACACATTTCACATGGTAACAGTAAACAAGAAGACGAACCTAAACGATGTCCTCCGTTCTTGAAAAAGCGGACGAAATAGTTAGTGTACCAAAACAGGTATATAAAAGCATGGTTTGTTTTGACATTGTAGATGGTGTTGCAAATCTCAGGAATATACCTCAAGTAATATATGTAAGCCAATGTTAGAGAAGATAAATTTAATAGTAAATTCAAGTAATTGAACTGGCTCACCATTTCCATTTTGATGGTTTTATACACGAGGTTTGTGTTTATTCAGATTTATTAGGAATTATTGTCCTATCTAAAATTTAAAAAAATAGTTTAATGAATTATAAGACATGAAGTGCTAAGAACAACTATATTTAGTTTATGATACAACTTTTAGTTAAAGCAATTTTTATGGGGTACTAATAGCTTTCAAGCATTTTCTGTTCAAAGAATGACGAATTATTGCACTACTCTTTTAAGTCGTGAGAGAAAACATGAAAAGTGGCATCATTCATTTTCGTTTCTTGGCAGAACTCTGTAAAACAATTATCAAAAAATTACATTGTAGTAGACAGAGAACCAGGTTTCTCTCATTTTTACTTTTATACTTTTAGTTTAAACCACCTGATCGGTGTGGAGAAATAGTTTTCGTCACTAGTGAATATGTTGGTCTCATTTGTTGATTGGTTTTAAATAATAACGTCATTAAGATATATAATAACGTCATAACAAAACAACTTACATTCACTGCTTTCAAAAATCAAGAAATAAAATCTTACATTGATTTACTACTCTTAGATTATCGGACTTCTTCAATTTCTATTTTTTATTGATGGAATTTTATGTCCCCGACAAGGCAGGAATTACCAATTTGCTAAGTTGTTTTAGGCTTTAATTTTCTACAAAACTTTGTACATTTTGAAATTTCTCCGGGATTGTCCGGTGTTGAGACTTTCATTTAAAATCAGAGTTGTCTCAAGCATATATTCCTCCGCATGGAACTGCCATACTTAAAAAATTGTTTGCCCTGATAATGTCGAGGATTACTTAAAAAAGACAAGGAATGAATGTTGACATTGAAAGTCAAACTCATTCTACATCCAATATAAATTCAGAAAAGAGCAAATCGTTGGAACCAATACTGGTCACATAAATATTGAGAATGAATGCAAGTATGATTTTAACTTGACAAATACGGTAAATCGTGTTACAGTGGAGTTTTTTCACACAAAAACACGTATTTCCTTTTGTCGTTTCTAATTTGGGTGCCTCGCCCAACTGATGTGTTAAATCGATGACAAGGAAAAATTGGAATATATCTTGCAGGTCGGCCTAAAAGGATGCCTAAATGTAATTTGTGTTAGATTATATAATTACCACACATATCATTCAAAACAAATGTTCATACTTGTTCTTTTTTTATCCGGCTATTCATCTTGATAAGGTGTTTTTTATTATCAACAGCGTCTAATTATAATTATCATAACCCAGACTCGTTATGGTGAATACAAATTCATACATTGTGTTCTCTTAACAATTTTATAAAAGAATGGAAATATACACACAAACGTATACCAGTAATTGCCTCTCACACCCACTTGTGTATTATTGGCAACAATTCTTTATTCCTTTTAATGGTTCCATGGCAGGCGGCTTTTATATTAGGTAGAAATAATACTGTGTTACACTTTTCCAAAACGAAACGTGTCAGTGTCCATCTGCAACTTCTTGTCATCATAATTTGGCTGTAAAAATAATTTTTAGGCTTAAAACCTACTGAAAAAGACACGGTAGTTAATTTGCGTGTATTATCTTCAAATTGAATGCCTATTTAAATTGTAAAAATCGGGAAGAAAGCAACCAAGAGAAAACGATGTTGAAATTTAAGTTGAGCTGGCTCCATATTCAATAATTTCCACTTAAACACAATTAAAAGAAACATAATGTTTAAATGCCACCTCTGTTAATAGAACTACAGACTCCCAGAAATCTTCATGTGAATCCACACCTGAATCTAACAAAAATAACAAGTTTCTTTGATTTGTCAACATTTAATGAAGAAGATACCTGTAATGATTTAAAAGTTAAAAAACTATTATTAATGTCGATGATGAAAATGCCGAAAATGACGAGGAAACTGTTAAACTAACAATTAAAAAAACTTTATTTTAGAAAATAAAGAATTGACCTCTGATATTTTTATAGCATCAGAACATTTTGCAAAAACAATTTTAAACATTAACGAGTTTTAAGCTACGACATTAGCCACTTGTAAGAGTAGTTAACAAAGGGGTAAGTAATAGAACAATTAAAGCAAAATCCCATCTGTTTATCAAAATTCATCATATGGGTCCAAGTCATAAATGGGTAACATCAATTCAAAGTGACAAGAACAGTGTAGTTGCTGCAATTAATGGCTTCAGCGGAGAGGTTGTTAAAACATGTAATATTTGCAATGATAGAAATGGTGAAATTTAACTTATAAAACGAATCAAATATTTATTAACAAAAATAGATTCTAATAAATATAAGAATAAATAAACGTTTAGAACATGTCAGAATGTTATTATTTTGAAATATGAGACTGCGACATTTGTTAAGTTTAAAAATATCAATTCCAAATGTGTTATAAATTTACTTTATGAGTAGAACTTTAAAATTGCATGGACGTCAGCTTTTTCTACTTTCACAATGACGTATGCTATAATTCTTTGCATATTTAGTTTCCCCATTATTGTCAACAGTAACGAAGCACTAAGGCGAAAACTGGACAGAGATCATGGCAAATACTGTTCTAAATCACTGGGTTAGTTGATATTTTGTGTACCTTAGTATCTTTGACGATATTTAATTTCACTACTTCTGCTATACTATATTGCTATCAGTGTAGGTAATGAACTATTGACATATGTTAGGTTTTAAATGCAGTGTTTCTGGCATTAACACCTCAACTTTTAAACCTAAAAAGAGAAAATGCCAAAAAAATAACGCAGCATTGCTACTCAGAGCGACTAAGTATATCAAGTATAAACATTTAGGAGCTAATTTTTACGTTATAAATGCTATTAGTTAGTTGACGTAAATATGCATATATCTTTAATGCTAGATGATACTGAAAACTTTTAGCTTCGTGAACAGTGAAATGAATAATAGCATCACATAATTCTTTTAACATCAGTTCATGGTTTTCGTTTGGTAATAATTACAGGAGATGCGATGAATGAAATAATAGAAATTACGGACAAAATAGGACATAAATGTAATGGAGGTAAAGAAAGTTATGTTGTTACGACAGTTACATGATAACAAAATCATAAATTTATTATTTAAATTATTATTGAAAAGAAAGTCAGAATTCTTAAGTGGATTTCAGGTTGATTTTTGAACATTATTTGTTTATTGCAGATTTGTAATTATCTAAAATGATACTTACTTTGATATAGTTTGTATTATCAAATTATCATGATGATAAAGACAGAAAACTGTATGTCTAAATGTCAAATGGTTTTCGAAACAAAAATAGATTCGGATATAAACAAATATATACAGCTGTTCTTTTAAAGCTTAACACATGCTAACGTTACATTAATAATGATATGATACACATTTACAGGGATTAGTAAAAGTCATGTCGTTGCCTTGACTGCCATATTAACGGATGGTAATGCACTTTCCGATGGTCCAGTTTTATTTGGTAACGTCCTTGCAAATGTCGGAAATGCTTACGATAAAACGACTGGAATATTCACAGCCCCTGTCGCAGGATTGTACATTGTATCAGTAAGCATAATGGGTTACTTTACCAACAACGTAACAGTTGCAATAAAAAAGAATGGAACGGAACTTGTCAGACTTTGGACTGAAGGAAACAGGCATGAAGTATCATCACATACAATAAATATCCCACTAGCGAAAGGTGATCTGATATGGGCAGGTGGTACTGCTGGAAGATTTCTTCATGTAGGTGGACCGTATAACGTGTTTTCTGTCGCTTTAATTACTCAAGGAACATTCTAAAACATATTGAAAAATAAATCTGATTGTAAACAAGTTCATGTTTTACTGTTATTTTATGAAAGGTCCGGGTTTCTGTCAGACATATAATACGGATCATCTTCTTGAAAAGTAAAAACGTCATAATACATCTAAAAGACTAGTTGTGTGACTCACGATTCAAACAAAACATCGGCGTTTTATGAACTCCTTTTCTGCGAAAACCTTTTTTTTATCAAAAATTACAATTAGTAGCTTATTTATACACACATACACACATCTTACGGAAAACACATCTTCACTTGAAATTTATTTTCAAGTGCTACATTTTTTGCATTTGATTTGGGGACATTTTAACTTAGTTTTGCATTTCGTACAAAAACTGGATTGAACGATGTCGACCTTCCCCTGTATTATCTTGCAATTTTAATAGAAAGAAAAAAGCTAAAATAACTTAAAAACTCGAAATCGCAAAAATGATATCAAAACTCAAAATTTTGAAACGAAAAAGAATTTCCGTTTACAAAGTGGAAACTGAAGACGCATTTTCGTGCCAGTTAAAAAATTGCTTGCAAATTCAGTTGGGTTTACAAGCCCAATGCTGTTATAAATTAACACTAAGTATTGTTTTATGTAAAAATTTGTAAGTCTAGTCGATCATGTCATTTTATATATTTTGCATGGTTGGTACTCCAAACCTCAGCAAAGATAAAAAAAACTGCAATAAACGGACCTGACAACAAGAGCCGATACTCACGGTGCAACTACAAACACATGAAGCACACACAACCATCTAGGAAAGCAGAACAGATAGTTTACAATAAAAAAGTATATTAAACAAATTGTGTGCACGAAAACTGGTTAAAGATTAGTTATTTTTTAATATGTACAAATTTACTTCTGATGCGAAAAAGCGAAAACCAACCAACCGAAAAAATGTGAAAAAGCAAAATATTGAAAAATCCGAAAATTCTAAAGGTAAAATGTAGTCATCATTCTATTATCGCGTGCTCTTTTTGCGTTTCTTAGGTTCCATAACTCTAACTTAGTATTATTATTAAAAGTATTCAACATTAAATATTTCTTATATTTAAAGAAATGATAACCACAAAATCCTAATTCAGCGGTTAAGCCTTACAATGGTAAGTTTTGACAAAAAAATTAATTGTCAACGTTCTGCAGCATTCATCCTTGTTTTCTTAATAAAGCTAAAGAAACCGTAAAGCAAAGACATTATTTCTTCATATGTTATTATTATTAAACCTTGTTGAGATGTTATTCACGCAAAAAAACTAGCTGTGTTATATCTCAAGCATCAGTAACAACTGTTACCTTTGATTGTCGTTTAATAAAAGTCCTTCCTCGATGCAACCCTTTACCTAATAATTTGCCCTGATCCTCATGTGGTAAATTCTCTGGTTTTCAGCATAACGTTTTGCAAAGTTTGCAAATCAAGAGAAAAAACCCTCTCACAATCAAACAACTACCTCAACATATGCTACCCTATATAGCAGCAGTTTATAAACCCCTTGTTTTTTTCAATTGCCAATGAACCAAATTATCTGTACTGTAAGTGTGTAATCCTGCCATTATATTAACCTTTTTCAAGAGTCCTGCAACGACTTATAATACATTTCATCAAGATAACAAAATTTATAAAAAAGTATGTAATCAAAATTAGTGTGGGCTAATTTGCCTTCAACCCAAAAATATTGCGAAATAATTGTAATTTACTAATAAAGTACAGAAAAGAAGTAAATAGCAAATAAATCGAGAAGCGACAAAACAAAGTAAATATAAATATCGAGACAAAAAGACTTCTGAACATAATGGTATCTTTATTCTCGTTGTAATAGTTAAACATAAAATCTCACGTATACAGCGGATCAAAGATGACCAATAACATGCTATTGTGTAAATTATGAAAACTCACACCCAGTGTGTTCTCTTTTACAGCGTTAGTATACATAGTATTTTATTTTAATATATGCATAGTACTTTTAAACTTGGAAGGACGTGGGTGGCAGAGTGGTCAACTACCATTGATCACGTGCCTGTTACCTTTGGGTGTGTCCGTTTGAGTCTGACTGCTGGTAAGGTGTGCTTGCCTCAGATCTTAACTGCCAGTTTTTCTGTCAAAGTTCGATGGATTTCCTTGAGTATTCCGGCTTCCTCCCCAATAAATACTGCATGATATAGCTGGAAAATTCCAAAACATGGTGTTAAACCAAATTTAACCAAACGCAAAAAAAGTCTTCTAAACTTAAACGGACATTATCTCTACCACGTTTGGGTTGCATTTTGAGGTTCGTTTCATAGATAGAGGTAACAAAGTACTAAGGCTGAAATTGGAAAAAACATCATAAACGATATGGTTTTAATTATCTAAATTATTACATGTGCTTGCAAGTGGGGTGCAATAAAGTCTTTATTATTATAAAATTCTGTGGAAATAACAATCTGACATAATGCAGACAACTCACGCTTAAAAAGCTGCAATTCAATGTCCAACCTCTGTTTGTTCAACACGGTTTCATTATTCCTTCATCGGAATACATTTGTATTGCATGCAACGTTGTGTATGCTCGGCATGTCCTATTTATGTGGTTTCAATTGAAATTGGAACATTTGTTTACGTTTACATTTGCACACTGCCATTCTGTTGTATAACGAAGCCACACTTAAAAAATAGACAGAAATGTATGTCTGCGTGTTATGTGTTCGTGTTAAAACGTTAACTACTATTATATTTATAATTTGTTTAATATGACATGCATGACATGTTAAGTTAACATGCATGTGTAAAAACGCCACTGAACCATATGACGAAACCCATTTCGAATGCAGTCGAGAAGCCATGAATCGATTTTTTTCATTCAATATGTTAAAGTAGGCGTTGTTATGACCGTAAAGTCATTGGAAATAACCACAATGTTCATAAGTGGCGCGCTAATTACAAATTTTCACGTTGACCTAACAAATCACATAGTGTTTTATTAGCATGAAAATCAATAAAAATCATAAATTATTCCAAAATAAAATAACGAGATATAAGGTAATTTTTTAGGTAACGTAAAAAATACATTTTCATAATGATTTAATTTAAATAGACTGAAAACAGGGTTAATATTTATCCGTCACAAATGCATCCCCAGTATCAAATTTAAAAACATGCCCCAAAAAGATTAATTTTCTCTCGATATGCAGAACTGCATATAGTGTCTTTCATTCCTACCAAATTTCATATAATTTTGATCAGTAGTTACTTTGGAGTTACGCTTACCAGAATAGAACTGACGGATGGAGTGACGGGCCTGTCAAAAACATACCCCCCGCAACTTGTGGTGTGGAGTATAATAAGCTGTTTGCAATTAACATTAATAGTAAATACATAGTGTCCAAATATACGGACAGGCATAGACTAACGAGTATACTCATGATAAAAAGTAAACATTGAAATACAGCCATGCAAAGGTATTTTTGACCTATTGCTGCATATTCACTACTGCAAAATATTTTAGTATTTATCATTGGGACTGTCAAAACTTAAATGCACATGGACCAGAGTGTATTTGGAATCTTAGCAAGCTAAAACATCTGCCAGATGTCATTTGTTTACAAGAGGGGTTTTGCAATACTGTACAGGATAACCCTCCCCTAAAAGGGTACAGCTTAAATCAGACTGCTCAGTTCTCCTGTGTACCATATAACCGCCTCGACTTCTTCATAGACATTAACCAAAAGGTACAAGAGCTCAATAATCCTCAACATACTCAGCAAGACTAAACCTAAATACTTATCTTAGATAATCAATTGCTTAATTAAGAACTGTGTTCATTCTGTTTTAAAACTATTTTTAGCTTTCCTGGTTTTTGAAATACCTGTTATACAGCTGTTGATAAAACGATAAAAGATTGTATTGAACATTTTCTGAGTTATTAAACCCCTTAGTACAAATCTACCACACTGGTCATGATCAAAATTTAACATTAATACAAACAAACAAATGTGTATTGTACATCATGTTTAAAAAACGTACCACCCAATACAATTATCACAATGTATGTACGGTATCCTTACATATTGCCGATATCCAAATTGAAAACAATCAAAAGTTAAACTGTATTGTATTAATGATTTTTGAAAAAAAAAAGTTTTTTTTTCGAAAAGTTGTTGATTAATATGAGCATTATTTGACAGACGTATATTTTTAAAAAAAGATATAAGACCACAATGTCATTGTTAACAAAATCCTGTCCTGTCAAGATTATTTTATTCACTTTGTATCGAGCTTTAAATTTTAAAACTCTGTGTGATCGAAACTAGAATAATATATAAATATTTCTAGAGAGACAATAGATTTTATGTTAAATATTTATCGTGAAAATGGATACTATATGAATTTTCGGTCGCCTCTTCGTGTGACAAGTTCCATCATGTCAATAATTTGTGGCTTTAATACCATTTTTTTTTAAACTTTTTTTTCTATTTCATACATTTAATACTGCTCTAAGCCTCCAGCTCCCTTTTCAAAAATACCAATGGCAGAATTAAATCATTGTTGGTTGAATTCACTCATATTTGTTTTTATTGTAATTTGTATACTTATGTTTTAGCATAGTGTTAATACATCATGCATACTGATACAGGTTGACAATTTAAAAAATTTGGTTTAAATTTCAGCAAACAACGGTGTCTGTTAATATTCAGATTCCATTTGTATTTAGTATATATACAGAGAAAACGATGTCATAATGTGTATCAAATGCCTAATCATCTCGAGGTACTAATATAAGCTAACAATTTAATTAGGTCCTATCATGAATACACGAAAGGCGCCCTTAAAATGTTACACATAAACGCTTTAAAAAAAACTTATATTCAACTATGAATCATTGTGGTTGTGGACAATTTGATACTATGCTTGAACAGTGTTTATAATCCATATTTGGTATATATATTTAAGAAGTTTGGCTGCTATAAGGAAAATTCCTATTTTAGTTATTGGATGAAGATATTATTATTCTTAATAATTATTGATTACTAAATTTATTTCTTTTTAGATGGCCTGACCTGCGAATGTTCATTTTACAAAGTTTTTGTTTTCTTTTAATCTGATTTTGTTCGTGGTCTACTCAACCGTCTATCGACAGCGTATATAAGGAACAGGTTTGATGGTCCAACTCGTCAAAACGTAAAGTTATGTCGTGTCGAGGTCGGATACTGCTACTAGAAACATCATCGGACGACTACAGGATGGAGTCTCCAAAGTGAGGTTGCACGGACCGAGAAAGTAAACCAGAGTACAATTTCCAGGCCATGGACACGATTCCAACAGAGCGGTAAGACTTATGACAGTCCAAGAAACGGTAGATCATTCATAACGACAACACGTCAAGATCGGTACTTCCGGGTATTCCATTTACGGAATCGGACAGTCACAGCAACAATTGCAGTCGGGATATCTGGACTGGGACGAGTCAGCTACCAAACTGTCAGAAACTGGCTGTGACAACATGGAATTACATCTAGGAGCAGTTTTGACGGCGTTACATCGACGAGAAAGAGTGAGATGGTTCAACAGGTTGAAGTTCTGGACATTTCAAAACTAGCGTAGAATCTTGTTTAGTGACGATTCGCGGTTCCTGCTACATAACAGTGATGGTATAACACCTGTTTACCGCCGACTAAATAATCGATTCGCGCAGTCATGTGTCCAGGAAATTGATAGATTCGGCGAAGGTAGCGTCATGATGTGGGCTGTGATCTCAGATGCCAGAAAATCAGAGCTTGTGTAAGTAACACACAACTTAACGGTTCAGCGGTACAATGACGACATCCTTCAACCACATCTTCCAATTATTGACCATCAGGCGGATTTATTCCAGCGGGACAATGCTAGGAGAACACATCTAAACTAACCAGAGTCTTTAATGTGTTTCCATAGCCTTCAAAACCGCCGGATTTGAAACCCATTCAACATCTGCGGGACCAACTGGACACAACTGTGCGCCAGCGCCAATCACCACAGACTTGTTAAAGTGTATTTTGTCCACCGTACATTGCAAACTTGAAAGGATTTCTTGACCAAAAATTGTTCATCGTGAAAATGGCCGCAAGAAAATCACGTCATATGGGGCCCACTTGAATTGAAAAACACACGATTTTGTCATATTACAATTGTAATAATTTATTCTGGGTATAATATTGTACTCATTTACACATGGACTGGGCCATTATATTCATATTTTCAAAATAAAGGCCCAACCCATGTGAAAATAATTACAACATAATTAATTCATGATATTATTTCTTAATTATATACCGGAACTCTTCGGTCGTGTTGTACAGAAGGAATACTGATAAAACGTCGATAAATGTTCTTTTGAAGATTTTCATAATGAAGAAACTCGACGGCGGTCGAGTGGTAAGTAGCTACTAATCTACTATGGATCACCTGTGTGTCAACGTTAAGATTTTCCGCTCGAGCCATAATGCGAGGAGGGTGTGCTCTATTCATCCCTAAATTTGCAATGATTGCAAGTTTTCTTGTCGACATGTTTGTGTATAAAACTCGACGACATATTATATAGCATAATACGATTTTTGAAAACAACTTCAAAAAAACAAGCATACAAAGAATTCGATCGCAAAAGCGCGATGCGAAAAAAGTACTTAATGATTCCGCCTTGGCGTTTTTCGCCTTTTCGATTCCATTCCGCTTTATAAAATTTTAAAACAAAATCACTAAGTTCGCCTTCTCACATGAGGTCACATATTAATTGACGTACCTGTTTGTCTTTTTTTCAATAAAATGACACTCTGTGATTGTCTTTGCACAGTTTCAGGATCATCATTTACTTAACGGGCAAACATCATGTGTTTATATTCCGTTACAGATGTAGAAATTCTACATTCTCTAAATTTTAAGATTTTTTTAAAAATATTTATCATTCATATTTAGACTAGTTCAAGCCTTCTTTTTACGTAAAACAAGCCCGAAATAGCTTTCGTAAAATAGGGGAAAACACAGTTGACATATTTGTACTTCTATTATTTACGAGTGAAAAGAATTTTTAAATATAGAAATATTTATGTATTAATCAATCCGTCAATTTCGTTGACCAGACTTTGAATGGACCGATTGATGTTTTTTTGTTTGATGGTGTTTAACGCCACTTTCAGCAATTTTTCAGCTACATCATGGCGTCCAGTTTTTATTAGGGGAGGAAGCCGGAGTACCCGGAGAAAACCCCCGACCTGCGGTAGGAAAACTAGCAATCCTTTTCAATTAAGATTGGAGTCGAGTACACCCTGCCTGCAGTGAGAATCGAACCCGCAATCTCAGTGTTGACAGACCAAGTGATCAATAGTAGACGAACTACCTTGACCACTCGGCCACCGAGGTCCCCTTTGGACCAATTGAAGCGATCAGTCCAAATCAATCTGTCAGACCAATTAAGTCGTTATAAACCCATCAATTAACGGATTGCTGACGGATTGTTGAGTGATATGTGACGGCTAACTGATTGCTAAAAGTGTTGCGTTTTCAATCTCAAGTAATGTAAGAAAGGTTTTAATAATATGATTATATGTTTTTAGTTATGTATGAAACAATAAACTTATTTTGGTGCCACGCTTTGAAGTCTTAAGCTATTAAATGGTGTTTGATGAAATAAAAGTAAGCCTACCTCATTCGAAAATTGACAATTACTGAAATTACAACTTCCAAGTGAGTAATTATTTGTCTTTTGAGTCTCGTTGAAACACAAGAACAAATCTAAGTATAACATTACACAAGTTATGCTGTCAGTGATGATTAGAATTTCCGAGACGAGAATAAAACCTCCAGATGTCTAATAGGATATTCTCAAATGGTTTATGTAAAAATCTCTATATAATCTCGATGAGACATTTCTACGTTTAATGTGATAAAACGAACACCCCCCCCCCACCCCCAAGGTAATCAAAATCACTTCCTCAGTCGATATTCATATCGTAACATCATTTTATGTACATTAATGAACTAATGAATGACGTGTTACGAACGGTAAAAACTGAGTGTCGACATTTTTGTTTTGGAACCCCTTTCTGGAAGACGTATTTGCATAACTGTCACAATTGCATCCCCCTATAGATTAACTGTAATACATTGTACGACCCGATAGTTGATATTTTACTTCAAAGCATGATTTACTGAAATGCATCACTTTGACGAATGCTACTTGAAATTAATGGAATTACTAGCGCGGAAATTTGCATGGAACAGTCGCTCCATCAACAATTTTAGCTGTGAATTTAGTTGTATCTTATTTTATCGCATTGTTCAGACATATTTATATACAATTCATGAACAAATTATTTCATGTAAAGCAAAGAGCGGCTCAAAATAACCGAATCTGAATGACCTTGGTAATGACAATAGAACTCTCCGTAGTCATTGGTATAGCTATTCGGATAAAACGAAGAAAAAGGCACTAAAATTACTCAAAATATATAAAAATATGTTTGACAAATTTAAGAGTTTTGTTTTGAAAAAAAAAATTTTTGCGAGAATACCACTTTTGCTTGGCTGAAAAATATTTTCTATCAGAGGATGGAAAACAATTTGATCGTCATGGAGACACGCGCCATTTGACGTCATATATTACTCCACGGGAAACTAACAGTTATTTTGTTGATCTCTTTTTTCAAAAATGTTCAGTTACAAAAATAAAATTGTTGAGTTTAATCTATTGTTTGAATTTATTTATAAGCATTAACTACAAAAAAATATTTTCTTCATCGAGGGATAACAAAATTTCCGTTGTGCACATTTAATATAATCCGCTACGCGGATTATACAATGTGCAAAACGGAAATTTTGTTATCCCTCGATGGAGAAAATATTTTTTGTAGTTAATCCTTAAATAACAAAAAAAACCAAATACAGACATCGCTATATTTAACAATTGACAATAGTATGACATTGATTCACTAACGCGTAGAGAAAGACGTCACGTGAACACTGGAATGCAGGGGCACTGTTAGGGAGCACGAAAGTAACGTCTGGAAAAATTACAATGTGCAATACTCCCATTTAGACACCACCAATTTTCATATTACAAATGTACATGTACATAATATTGTCATTTATGTACCTCTATTTTGGTTTATTAGAATAATGTCATTCCAAAATTCCTAGCCTTTGGCCTCACTATCAGATCACAGGTGTAAACAGTACTTTCATTTTCATTATGTTCTCATTACCTTGGTTCAACCAGTGAACCTAGATAACTATTTTCAGTGTTTATAAAAACGATGAAACGGTTTGGGCTAATAAATGCATTTTTCCTCATAATCTACCGTTGTCACTATTTATAAGAGAAAACAGGTTTAAATAAGAGAAGACAAGTTTAAACTGCGGTTGTTATTAATATATACGGTATTTCCCTATTTTTGTCTATATATAGAAATACAACGTCTTCCGGTGAGATCATTCGATCAGGTGTGTTGTCAAACAGTAAATATATGTACGTAAGTTTAGAGGTTATTTAATTCACATCTATAAACTAAAATTTGTTGAAAATATAAATAAGCAAAATTGATTGAACGGGTTAAATGTTAAATCTTTGGAAAATTTAAAAATATGTGATTTAATTATATTTTAAATGATAGCGAAAGTGTAAGTCGTGTTGTCATGACGGATTCTTTAGTGACATAGTCTAATTGTTTTTAATATTCTTCATTGGGAGTCAAAACCACTCGTTGTAAAAATGTTAATGTTGTATTTAAGATATGTTTGCAACATCCTTTTACATAGAGTCTATTCCCAATCGCGCAAGTTTTTGCTTGGATTTGTTTACTTTTCATTAGTGTACTTATTTGTTATGAAAATCCGATGGTAAACATTATCCCACCGTAACAACTCGATATTTTGACTATGGCTCGTCCTTGACTTTTCCTATTCGAACTTTTTATTGTAATTTAGCCAAGTTGGTTTTTAAACAGATCTTTGGTTATTTGGACCAAACTCGAAAATTTTCATAACTTTTGATGTAAACAAACATCAACTTGCGTCGTTTATCCACAAAAAATCAACAGAAAATGAACGTATTTTATATTAATAAACTAGCTAAATGAATAGGATGAAACGGTTTGTTTTTGCTTACTCCTACTTAAGCGTATTTTGGGGATGAGAAAAATATTAAGTTAATTTGCGTGCAAATAAATTTGTATTGCAGTAAATTGTAGTTTATTAATGTAAAACAGTTGAAAGTATAACTTTACTTTCAATCAAATATTATTTCAATAATAATTATCCAATGCAGGTCCTTTGTTCTATGAAACGACAAATAGTATGAACGGGAAGGTCATAATGCTCCACAGTTGTCCCTTTCCTATTTTAACTTGTATATTGATCGTTTTTCTTTCAAATTTGATAGTTTCTCAAGACGAGTTATAGTTAAGATGTTGAATAACAAGGTCATTAAATAAAGTCAAGTATCTCTAAAGTGCATTAAGTAAAAAGATCGATGGCAACATTCCAGCAGTTCCGGTGTATCCCATGTACATTTCACAGTTTCTGTTATACTTTATGCTAAATCCAGCGATCGGTATTTCATTTTCTAGACCGATCACAAAGGTTGACTACTAAGCCACTCAAACAAGGGTTTGGTGTACCTCGCTTGATATTTGCAATTCAGAAGTTCTATGGTAGTCACCATGTCTTAATTGATCATGGAAATCCATATCTTAAGTACGATCGGACATTTTCGCTTGGTCATCTTGTCTTTCCTATTCCTGGATTTGACTTTTTCGTACACATGGAAATGAGTAACTCGACGTAGGAATGCTTACTCGCCCAGAGCACGTGAGTGTTACCTGGACCGAAGGCAGAAATGATTAGCAATACCACTTGTATTGCTAATCATTTCTGCCTTCGGTCCTGGTGACAATTCACTTTATTGGTCTAAAATTGTCAGATGGCTCTCTATAGCAGTAATTGCCCTTACGTGACATTTTTAATAGCATTTTTCATTTTTTCCTGTAACCTAAAATTTAAATCTATAACAGCTAGAGTCAAACTTTAAATTAACCAAGTCCTACAATTTATTTTATTTATCTGAAATTGTCAGATGAGTCCTTATAAGAGTTATTGCCCTTTAATGACGATTTTTTTATGAATTTTTTCATTTATATCTTGTCACCTAAAATCTTTAACAGCTTGAGTGAAACTGTAAATTACAAAAAAGATCAACAATACAAGTCCTACAATTTATTTTACTGATTCCGAAATTGCCAGATGACTCCTTATAACAGTTATTGCCCTTTAATAAAAATGTTTGGTAAAATTTGTAGTTTTTGACGTGTAGCTTAAGTGCCACAACAGCTGGAGTGAAATCTATAAATTGCACAAATCATCAGCAAAGCATGGCCTGCAAATCATTGCCTTGTCCAAAATTGTTAGATGACTATTTATAGGAGTTATTGCCCTGTAATTACAAATTTGGACAAAATAATGCGTTTTTTTATTCATTAAAGTCTATAACACCTAGAGTAAAACGTAAATTTACTAACTTAACCTGAAGTACACGACTGCAAGTCATTTATTTTCAGAAATTGTCTGATTGCAAAAAATAGGAGTTATTGTACTTAACTAAAATGTTTGAAGAAAATGTTTAGTTTTTGCCCAATAACTTCAAAGGTTAAAAACTACAGACAGAAACTGCAAATTGCAAAAATCAAATATAAAAACTCCTGGAATCGTCTAGTTATTGGGTTCGGTTTACTCACTTTGTTTGTATGTGTATGGGTAAAGTTGTAAATTAATTTATTAAAATAAATTAGGGTTATCTCTCGTTTGATTGTACTTTACTAGTACAGATATGTTTTTTATAGTACTAATCAAAGTACTAAAATAACACTTTACAGAAAACAAACTAATATATAATAATCTAGAAATAAAGTCAGTCCATCACAGTCTTAAATTTACCCATGTTTTATTCCAAGCTTGAAAGTCTTAATAATAATCTATACTATGTCCAAAAGTTTTTGAATTCTGTAATTCCAAAACTAAATTGCAATTCATATCCAGATATTAAGCTAACCTCCAAAGTAATAACAAATTACTTAGTCTATAAAACAAAATTTCACAAAATAATGATCATAAATTGTTTTCCAAATCTTCATCTCATGCTATAAGTTACTCCATGCACGTTATTTAATACGGGTATACAGACACAAAGTATAGGACTCTCTGTATATAATCCCAAATCTGATTGGCATAAAACAATAATAGTGTTCCAATAGACAAATCAAACGTCCTGGGCACTCCAAATCACGTTGAAATAAAAGCAGCCAGAAAAATCCCCTGTGAAGGAACAAAATGCCTATTTTGAGACAAATGTACTCAAGTATTTGAACACACGTAATTAATTCATATAATATCCGAAACGCGCCATTTATACAAGCGATTTAATATGCAAACCGTATGAAACTTCAACAAGAATACCGGGTGGGGCTTGGACAACATGTGCAACTTGAAAACCTACCTGGGAACCTTTTAATGCCCTGGTGAGCTCAAATAACCTGGGAATTTCTTTTATTTCATTGCTATGTTGAACTGTGACAATAATCAGGTTTCATCTCAAAATTTGCACAAAACCATGTGCTCAGACTCTAGCACATCTTAACAACTCAATGTCTAGGTGCCAACTGACATACCTGAGGCAAAACTGGTTCTTATTGTGTTATTTTAATACTTAACCTTCAAAACCTGTTACACCTGTTCAGGTTGATTAGTACTATAAATAACATATCTGTACTAGTAAAGTACAATCAAAAGAGAGAGAACTCTAATTTATTTCTACAACTTTACAGTATGTGTTTTGTTTTGTTTTTTGTTTTTTTTTGTTTTGTTACGTATGTTTGTATATATGTGAATTTGTAATTGTCTCTTGACATTTGTCTCTTGCTGTTCGGTCTCGGTTCCTTTCTATTTTTCTTTCAGTGGTCCACGATCTACATGCAATTCAAAAGTGGAGACAACTCAAATTAAGGAGGAGGTGAAAAAATCCTTCGCGCTATTTATAACAATGATTGCAACATACTACAGACCATATTGGAACAAATGTCATTGCGAAATCTTTTACGGTTTCAGTGTTTATCTGCAGACAAGCTTTTTGTGACCGGCGAAATAACTCCATACAGAAAGAGTTTCGGAGTGCATTTTGATTTTAACTAAAATACTCTACAGAATTGTAGCATGAACATAGTATAAATATATAATGGTAGTATAAATGTAGTGTAAATTAAATATTAAATGTTTCAATTAAGTAAAATTGGCAGACATCTAACAGACTGACAATATCTGCTATTCACACACACTCAGCAAGATACTAGTAAAAATTAAAGTAACTCTTTTAAAAATTATCTTTGCTATTCGTTGTTTGTGTCTGTATAATACCTTATATAACTGTTATAAACATTTTCATGTAGTTATTTCGATGTGTAGAGATTCCGGCGTTCTACCCTCAATGTTGCCTCCGCTTCCGTGAGCGACGGACAGGGAGCCTAGAAGGTACTATTTTAGCGTATCGTCTGATTGTTAAAAGCTTGTTACCTGGAGTTTGAGTTTTATTATAACGAATAATCGTACGCTCGTTTTTCTTTGCGTGCAATTTTATGTCAGGTATTCATGAAGTTGATGAAGTTTTCACAAATGAAGTCGAAAGTAACCCATACCTTTGTAACCAGGTATGACAAAGTTATGTGGAGCCGAGCTATTTTTATGTTGTTTTCGAATGGTCGTTATTAAATGTTTTATTAGGAACATTTGCAGAATTGCATTCATCACAAAAGCAGCATCGGAACGGTTCTATATAAAGCTGAGCGTTGGGATCTAATTGATATGCTTGATTTTTACATCCTTTTACCTATTTTGTCAGCTGTTCTACCTAGACATAAAAACACAAATATTAAAAAAACCTATTGCAAACAAAAATAATTAAATTAAATAAAGCTTTTTAGCAAAATAAAATTATAAGCAGCTAAATGAAATATTTCAACTAAAAATGGGGTGCAAGGATCCAAGAAAATAGCAATCTATCAATTATCATAATGAGTGCATGTCAACAATAAATGGTTTATTTTAATATTCTTCCCATGTATGTTATTAGGCTGACCAATAAAAGAAGAACAAAGTGACTGACTTAAAGAGCAGAAAATGAACACAAGTAAAACACGAAGTCAGAACCTCAAAAGAAATTATCCGGACATTTTAATAGTATGTCATGTGATTACGTCCTGTTATCGAAACATGTGTGCTAGAAGTGTAAGCAAAGTTATTTTACCTTAATTTAAACAAACCTTCACACAAAAAGACTTTATGAGTAGAAAATCTTGTTGCTTTTGTATGCTAAAATTATGCCACTTTATGGTCAGGGTTGTGGTGGTTTGATTCGCGATTTTACCATGCGGGTTCAATTATTTATTTATCTATAACGTCCATAGATCAACCGAGTTGCATACTTAGGTTTAGAAATAAAATGTAAGTATAACACATTTAATATGTTTAGTTAAAATATTGAATATCGTTTGCAGGTGCTGCAAAGAATGGATTTAACAGAATATCAAATTTTGCGACTATGGATAAGTCACTTATCCAGTGTTCTACAAGATATGAATCATTGCTTAACGAAAGGAAAATATACAATGACATTTCAAAACATGACAGTCTACAATTTTTATTGCCACTAATTTGCATGACGTGTTATACAAGGTGTATTTAACATTGTGTTTAAGAACGTTCGAAGGTGCATTCAGTTTATTCCTGGAACTCGAGTCATCATGTTTACTGTGTATTGTGTTTTCCACTCAGTATTGTTTGTTTATATCCTATATACTTATGTATTCGTAATTTTGAATTCCGGACCTTATCATCTTTTGCATATACATTCGAACAGATCTGCTATATCTGTAATGGTTAATCCGTCCGAGAACTTAATGGCATTTGACATTAAGCCGACAGTGTCAAAATGCAATCGTATATCATATACATAAAAAAGACCAGATTGAAAGCCGTGAAACGGCTGGGTATACAGCACGTATTAGAAACCTTCAATTGCCCATATAAAGTAGAACATATTACAGAGTTGAAGGCGAAGATATTTTGTTAGAAATCGACCTAGAACCGTTTGCAGCTTTTCTTATATATATTGAGGAATCCTGGTTTTCTGTGAAACTAGAGCAATTACAAAATTCCGAATGGACCATTGATGGCAAACTTTTACAAAACGATTCATTTCGACACTTAATTATGCAGAAAAAATTTAAATTTAAACTAATAATTATACCTTTAACAAAACAACTTATTTTATGAAATTATTTGTTGGGCTATCACAAAACGATTTTCAACGGTGCATTGCAAGCAATCAAACTAAATTTAGCTTCATTTGTTATTCTACCTCGGCCAGAAGAAATCTTTTTATTTTTGTCCCCCGAGGTCATATTATGTATGTAAAACAAATTCGTTTGTACACAGTATCTACTGTTGACAATTTATCAGTTCAACATGTATCTAGTATATCTTCGAACAATGATACTTCGTGCGACATAAGTAATATTTGTAACGAGTCAATATATGACTTTAAAGGTTGTGGAACGATGATAAATTCGTTCTACAATTTTACCAAATTAAAATAATTTGATGACCATGAACTTAATTCTATTCATTATATGAAACAATAACTGATGGTATAATTGTGTTAAGGTCATTGTCGTGTATCTGCGAACCTGTTTATGGAATTCATACATTTACAATTTTTCTAACATTGTTCAATACATCGTCTCGTCGGTATTATTTACATGAGATCAAACTTCCGTATACCTTAATTGTTCTACCACGAGGCATAACAAGGGTCGCCGCTAATAAATATAATGAATTAAAGATGCATTTTAAAGAAAGCATGCGCTCTCATAGTACTGACTGGCGTCGGCCATGGCAATATTTTGTTGATGATGAAAATTTTTACTATTTCATTGCATACAAGGGCGAATATGTTGTTAATTGTTTTGTCTCGGCTGATTTGGTAATGCTGCTAATTATTACCATCAAATAATATAACAAATTTATGTTAGTGAAGCGACAAAAGACATTCTTAATTTAGGTGGATTTGGAAATGATATCCAAGACTTCTTATATGATGTAATTATTATTAGTAGTGAAAATGACCGACAATTTACCGTTCAAACTTTAATTCCGTATCTAGAAAATATGGGATTGAAAATTTGTTTCCTTGAGACAGACATTCTGGCTGGACAACAAAATATATCAGCATATACCAATGTAGTTATGTCTTCAAAATAATATGTTGTGGTTGGTATTAGGGATTTTGTAAAAGATAATTGGAATAATGAATTCGTCATACAAAACTTAATCCTTCCACGAATTTATGAACTAGAAATCACGGTCTCCACATATTCATTGTTACAAGTCATCCATGTGAAATTCCTCTACCATTACGATGGAATAAATATATCACCCAAATAAAATTACCAGAAACAACTGACGAAGCTGCAACTAAAGCAAAAATTGCCAATAACATAAATTATGTTAGACAACGAATGCAACTGGCTATTCAACAAGTATAATCGAAAGTCATAGAATTTATCGTGAAAAAAATCATCTTGATAGCTTGACATAATAATTATGTTTATATACATGATGATTCTTTTTTTTACAACATGAATAAAAAATGTATGTTTATGTGTGTAAAAGCTTTTTTTAATTACATTAAATTTTAAATTATGATAAATCACGTCAAGATTTTTATGCCAACAACAAGTTCTAAATTACAAATAACTATGGATTGGCAGTTAATCCATCCAAGACGTGGATGTCGAAAATGGTAGATGTGTAGAATATATTCCATGAAGTCATTCGACTATGGAATTTACACTATGAAGTACAGTACCGGGTAGTAACTCACGCTAAGTCGTAAAATACTTAAAATACTTAAGATAAGACTTATTGTTCGAGAACAGTTGGAAGGTCTTTTCCATATTCCTGTTTATATCATTGTCATAAATTCCTTATAATTACTGGCTGCTAAAGATTTTTTAACCGGAACTGACTTTACCTTAAGGGTAATCTTGTGCTGAAACCGTAAAAAAGTTGTTAGGGACTTACAGGAAGTGACTTAAAAATTTCATGACTCTATTTGCACATGATTATGTCTTGAACTCAAAATGAAATTGCAAGTGACCTTTTCTCATCGAAAGTGAATTTTGAACACCAAAGTGGGCTATTTTGATGCCACGTCATAGATTAAATTACCATTAACTCAAAAATATGGAAATTTGACATTGACAATATTACCAATAGTGAAGAAGACCCTAGGTCTTTACGACTTATGGTAAATGTATTGGCCTATAACGACTTTGCTGCAAAAACTTTCATGACAAATGTGCGTCTTAACGCTACAAACATTTTACTTGTTTAACTTATAGTCTGTGTTTTAGAATTTTCAAGTTTTTACAGCAACAATGTTCATGGTCAAATGTGAAGGTCACTAATTAAGTTTGATATTGAAACCATTAGTATCAGTGTCTTAGGATGACTAATCACAATCATCGCTTCTTTTTCCAAAAGTCATATCATCGGTACACTCTCTTTCAGCTCCTACTAAATGGCGTTATTGTCATATAATGAATGCTTCTACGGGCAATAAATTGACTGATGGGATTGATACAAAAATCCATATTCAAGGTACGCAATATCTTCAGTTACACCGGACGTACGATGATACTAGTACTAGTTCCTTTGACAATGTGCTTGAGGAAGTCTATCATGTCTTCGTGCAGCATTTGGTTTGTTAAAATTATTTCTTTCAGTCTAGTGATGCACTTAGATGCATTCTTTAGTAGGATAAAATCGGAATTCTTAAAGGTCAGAACTTTAATGCAATAACATATAGCATGTCCTATAAAATACTGATTTCATTTTCATATGTTATTTTAGTATATGTTCCAAGGAAACTTGAATTTTATCATTTTTTTAAGTTTCTGAAATTTAATGTCACTGTTCATACTCCAAAACTAATAGACCATTTACATCTGAACTGTTTGCATTGTAACGTTTGCACATCATTTTTACTGCAGACAAGTACATGCATATTTAGCACGTCTTTGATACAGAACGCTGCATTAGTTTCTAAATAAAAGAATGTGTTTATAACTGCTGATTGACTTTCAATGTTACATGGACTGTATGACGTCATCGCTTATTAAGAATCTCCGGCCCACAGTTGAGTACCGCTATCCATTACTGTTGTGAGCTTGAACTAGCTTTATCTCTGACTAAACTTAAGGTAAGAGAAAAGGTTTTGTTTTATTAATTTATAATGTTCTATTCAAAAAAGTGTGATGAAGTGGTCATCTCTGAACATGCTAAATGATTTTTAATTCAATCATTGTTAGGCGTCCATAAAAATAACCTTTAATCTTTAAATAGTCGTAGCGAATTTATACTGAAAGTATTAAGAATTATTTAAAGTACTTCAAATTTTGAATAGACCTTGAAGTAAGAATAGTTGTGATTATTCGATAATTTAATCGTTTAACCCGATTTCCATGTTTTTAAACAACTTTGATGCCTTTGAAATTTGAATCCTGTCATTAAATTTATGGGCATAGCCAGATATTTTCACACTATCTTTCTTTTCTCTTACTTGTTTATACAAACCTACAACAATAATGTACATTTTACAGTAGCGTCTTCATTACAAGCTGCATGTTTTCCAAGTGATAAATTATTTGCATTAGTTCAATAACCTTAACCGCTTTCATAAAGACAAATTGAGGTTGGCGTTTTGAGTCTATTGGTTAAATTTTGGGGATTTTTGTAATGAACATATACTCTACTACCTTATCTCAATTTTTACATTAAAAATAACATCATTTTTCATATCTTAATGAAAATGCTTAGTTATTGTTGACATAAGTCATATGTGTGTAAAGCAAATTCGCATTAACATGGTGACAAGTGTTGTCAATGTCAATGTATTTGTCGAATTTAGTTCTAATAGAGATTTCTAATGTTACATAAAAAGTGTAAACAGATTTAAATTTAAGTAAATGTAGACCGGTAATAGGTCCGTCATTAATTTCACAATGTTTCCTTTAGTAGGCTGTTGTGAACCATGTTTAATTTTTTTTATGCTAAGCAGTAACTGAAGATTCAATTTCATTGATATCACTGCGAATATAAATATGACATGCAGACATTTTATTATGCTGACAACTCCCATTATCAAACTATACATAAATGATCAGTATCAAATTAAATTTCGGTGTGTCGTTTACCAAAGGAAATGAATAATTCAGACTCAGATAGTACTAAGGTGAAAAGAAACTTTGATTTCAAGTCCAGAAAATATAAAATAGAAAAAAATTTTTCGAGACGCACATTGTAGCTGGACAACCAAACGTATCAACATGTCAATACAGTGTCATCATGAATTTAGTAATTGGAGTTTGAAGTATATAAAAAACAACAAATTAGTTTTTACCAAGCTAATTCTTTTACACACTGGTTTCCACGGCTCTACACCGCCCATAACTGCCGTGCGTAGATATTGTATAAGGTATCCCTCATACGGCAGATGGGAGTGTTATATAACAAAATAGCCAAGTCGGGGACATGGTCTGCTCTAAGCAGCTCTGTGGGTCGGGACCAGAAACTCCTCAGCTCCAAGGAAAAATATTTTGAAAGACAGTTACTGATTTCTTTATTTTGAGCATCCAAACGCTCATCTAATACATTAATCGACTGGATTAATCTACGTCAAATAAGTGCGGCGTTAAACATCAATTGGCTGATATCTGATTTGGTAAAATCTTTATTTGACCTAATATAACATTAATTCTTGCGCGTTCTTTGATGTGTCTGTGTAATTTAACCAATAGTTAAAACATTCGTATCATGAAACATTATCATCCTCACAAGTCAGGGTTTCTGTGTCCACATGTGTCCACGAACCCCTGACAAACTTAGCTAGGAAATTCCCGGGCTAGAAGATTTTCGTATGACGTCAATCCTTTAAAATATCAACTAATGAAATTGCTTGAAAGAAGCAAGTGTTTGGCAGTAGTCATTCTTACTCATTCTGGAGTGTGAAGAAAAAGTAACGCAACTAAATAATAACGCGGTAATAACAAACTATTAACACTACTGTACAAAATACACTGATTTTCACATGGTCTACGCAACACATCCGTTTGGTTTATTTACAATCGACATCGGGATATCCCTTAACCAAGTCGTGAATGAAAGCGAGCTTTTGATTAGCTACATTAAGGTACGATGTAGCCAATCAAAATAGTGACTTCTAGCCCGGGAATTTCCTAGCTAAGTTTGTCAGGGGTTCGTGGACACATGTGGACACAGAAACCCTGACTTGTGAGGATGGAAACATTATATTCTGTATGTTTTCAAGGCAAATACTCAACAGAAAAAAATAACATGCACGAACACTCGGGCACGCGAAAATACGAATTTTGAAACTTTTAGCAATTTTTAGTTATATAATGGCGTCTAGTGTTTACTGGGGAATTAAACCAGAGTACATGTAGAAAACTCAACACCTTCGGATTGAAGTCGAGCACACCCTGGTCGCAGTGAGACATGAATTTAATATGTATCTAGATGTTGTTTTAGAACCTTTTAAAAAGCATATCTTAATGAGTTGAAAACACGTGTGAAATAGTTAAATTGTTCCTGTCGTCGCCATTTGCATCGTATTTCCAGCTGTCACAATGAATGAGTTTAACAGTTGATTATTTGAATAAAGATGCGGAATATATATTGTTTGATAAATTACTAAAAATATTATCACAAACACGCACAAAGAAGAGAAAAGTTTTAAAACTTATATATATAATTTTAATACATGTTATATTAATATATACATTATTATGATTTAAAAACATAATAAACACGATATATGTTTAAAACTGCTAGACAATTTGCCTTTCATACATGGAATCGAAAATAATATGTAATACATGTACATTTAAAAGTCGTAATATAATAAGTACGTACAAGCTCATGTTCTGTAATAAATAAACTAAATTTTAAATGCGACGTTTTCGTGTTATCGTTCTACAATCTGCGAGGCCTCGGTGGCCGAATGGTAAAGGCAATGCACTATTGATCATGTGCCTGTCAAAACAGAGGCTACGGGTTCAAGTTTCACTGTGGGCAGGGAGTGCACGACTTCAATCTTAATATATATATATTGGATTTTGAGATAACGAAATAATTTTTTGTTAAATGTGAATATAAATGTGACTTGCAAATGAAATCTATACTATTGGTATAAGACTACAACGGCATATCTTAAAGCACACGTGTCTATAGGGAGATATGTGTTTGATTATGTGCATTTTTTCTGTATTATTAAGGTTTGAAGATTCTGTCTGGTCCTTTAAAGGTAAAAGCACATAGATTTAAAGTTAGTCTAGGTCAACTATGATTGCGCAAGCTTTGAAAACTAAAATTTAGCTTTTTTGCTTTAATTGATATATGCCATATATAGAGACAATCAACACATTTTTGTTGTCGATCGTCTACGAATAATGTTGTATTGGTCACTCTTTGTATAATTATGAATATTTATGTTTTAAGAGCCAAATTGCTCATTATAAAACAGCTTTTACATCATTGTTGTAAATATGTGCGCAAGTAAACTGCTATTTATCCAATCGATCAAATAGTTTATAAGTTATAGCGATTGGTGTAGACCCTTTATGAAAGAAGATACGACTTGTAAAAAATATATCGAAATTATGCATAATTAAAACTAATTTAATTCCTTTGGCATTAAAAAATCCTGTAAATTAGGAAGTGACCCCACAGTGTATGTCCTTCACTAGCAACTGTTGACACTCAAGATATTTCAAAACAAATTTCCTCAAGGTGTTCTACGACGTATTAAATGTTAGTCAATGTTATAAAAAGAATAATCAATGGGGCAAAATATGAACACTCAAATGCATTAATATTTTATTCGTGCATGGAACTAGTGTCCACCGAATGCGTATAACAATGTTTAGAAAGTAAAAGACTGAATGGGGCAAAATCATGAATAGAAAATAATATTTAAAATGGGAAACTGCTTCTCCCTCAGTTTCTCGTAAACTGAGAATATTTCTACACTCTCCATATATAACACAAGGATTTTTAATGCACTCCAAAAATAAAGAGAATCTAAAGATATCAATATCTTTAGGATTTTTTTATAGTCTATATAAAACAAAATAAAAAAATGCAGTTTTTCTTACGCTTTTAATCTGCACTTAATACCTTTAAATCGTTTAGAAAAACCAGGTTTATATATTATGAATAAGTTATTAATTTGCTTCTTACCAGTTATTTTAGAAAACATATGATTGTAATGTTTGTAAGGCGTAAATTTATATTTTTTATAATGTCAATTTTCGGCATATAACTTTCCGATTTCAAAGCACATATCACGTGATTGAACGTAAAAATAGTAACAGTGTGAAAGAAGACAAAATGGCTCAGGCTGCTCGCAAGATATGTGAAATATGTACTGGTGGACCGGGTTCTCAGTTCTGTTTAGATTGTGAGCAGTTATTCTGTGACCATTGTAAATTACTACATAAAAGACAAAAAATTTCTGCTAATCATAAATTTCTAGATGGCTCAAGGGTCGAACAGGAAGTAAAATCTAAATGCAAAGAACACAATGAGGACTTGGTATTTTTGTGTTCTCCTTGCAACAAAGTCGTCTGTACAGCCTGTGTTGTCGGGAAGCATAAAGGTCATGATTTGTCCAGGATCAGTGATGAGTTAACCAATCTCAAGAAAGAAATCCATGGAAAACTTCATTCAAAATCAGAAGTCCTGAACGAGAAAATCAAACAACTCGAAAAAGGCTTGATTCAACTGGACAAAGATGTAGCAACAGCTATCAAGCAAGTAACAGAGGAGGGCGCAGAAATAAAAGCTATAATAGATCGACAAGTTGAAAGAGTTATAAACGATTTAAGAAATAAAACTGGGTCGGAAAAGGAGAAGGTCGACAAAATCATTTCCGACACTAAAAAATTGCAGACAAAAATGAAGGAATTAGAAAAACGACATCTTGAATTGCAGAAAAACAGAAATGACCCAGATCTGCTTGAGAAATTAAAATCGCTTAACAGCAATATTACAAAAATTGAAGAAGTGTCGGTGTCTAGCCATCCATCCGTGGTGTACAAGACTAAAGATGCAACTCAAAAAGATATAGATACCCTAATGGGATACTTCATTTTAAGGTAATAAATAAGAACATTTCTTGCTTTATTTAAAAACTTGTCTTATAGTTTATGTATTTTATTCAATAGTTTTTTTCTCTTATTCCGATTTTGAAATACACATATACTTTATTCGAATACAAACAAGAGCAACACCTTTTTTCCTAACAATATTTTTGTATCTAATTATAACGCGTTTCGTTTTATATGTTGTTAATAGTTTACTACTTTCAGCAGACTTTTATCTCCTAACGTCGAGTCATAGTAACACATATTTGCTTACATTGTGTTAAGCGCACATAAATCATAATTGTTTATGTAATTAAGGAATAAGGTACAAAAACAATCCCCTAAAAACGAAACAGGAGTAATGGACACAGACAAAATTCACAAAGCAGAAAACAGAAAACGTAGAGAGAAGAAAAGTGAAAAAACAGGTGTGTTAGTGGTAACACCTGAGGAGAGGGCAGTGTTTGTTTCCAAGTAATGACTTACTTGTCGAAGTAAGGATAAATAAGAAGTATTAATAATAACGCGTTTTGAATAAGGATTTCATGCTTTATTGACATCGATTTTGTGATATGGTTCAGTGATATATTTGGGGCTAGCATCAGTAATAAATACACGAATTGGTAGCATCCTGGTCCAAAGTTATGAGTAAATATCCATAATATTTGAATTAGATTACTATAAGATTAGTATAATTTGAGTTCAAATATGCCCATTCTAGAAGACTGTATTTTGTATAATTGAAGGTTCCTTTCGCGTTTATTTATAGGTGCAATCCAACAGCACCGGTGTATTTTTTTTTCAATTTTCATCGCTTTATAGGCTGTGCTAGATCTTGCAGGTGGTGTGACTGTTGTGGACTTTCGTCCGGACATGCGTACTAGGCATGTTCCTATACAAAATGTGTGTATTAAAAATCTATTGTGTCCTTTCTAAAAGTCATGGTTAAAGGGATTGTGGGTACCAACCTCTAACTCAGTATCGCATTATTTGTAATACAAAATTAAAGTATTAAGTGTTATATTGCAGTGTTTATATGTGAAACATCTTGAAGTTTACAACAGAGCTTAGAAAGAGATATATATTTCAAAAAATGCCTTCCTTTGTCTGCAAACACAGTATTTGCTGATTTAGTATGTGTGACTCTTTCCCAGCTTTTCTCCAAATTCTTTAGTACAATTTGTAAGTTAAATGCATGTTTTAGGTGTCATATAACTAAAAAGGACCAAATAAATTTTAGAACAAAAAGAAAGTAGTAACTTTAAACAAAACAACCCTGTTCACTTGGTGTGTCTCGCAAACTATCACATTTAATTTAATTAATAAATTAGCACTTTCCTCAAATGTGTATAAAATGGATCAATTTAAGTCTGAATTTGCTTTTATAATGTTGTTTATGATCTTGTATTTCACATTTGCTACATGACATATAAGCCAAGACATAAATGTTCTAATTCAACCGTCTCTGTGAAGTGTTGGTTTTTTACATCATTGACAATATTACGCTCGTAATCGTTTACAAAAAAGAATACATCTTTTTGTTCACCAGATTTCTCTCGTCAATATAATTTGAATAATTATTATCAGTTGTTTGTGCCATATATTCTGTTGAAAAAATTCGGTGAAGCCATTTTTAATTCGAATGTATTAATTTGAACTAATTCAGCCTTAATTATACTTAAGGAACCGCATGAACCACACCAATAAATGTTAAAAAATAGAAATAAATGTATACTAGAACCACATATTACAAAGACGACTTGATGTGAAGAGATACAAACATTACAAAATCAGTCTTGCATACGTAGATACTCGAAAAGTTGCAAATATGTCAAAAATGAAAACAAATTAAGAAGAAATACGATAGACAAGTATCAGATATTAAAATGAGTATAAAATCGCAATAGCAACAGAATTGTTAACCTATGCAATATGTTCCGTTTTTCCTGTGACACTGTTTCAGAAAAAATAGTATTGATTATTATTAAACTTCACAAGTAGTTCTCTTTTAAGATTTTGTACAAAAATCTAGTAAAGGAATAATCTTGCTTTGACCCGGCGATGTCGCGAATAAGAAATGTATGCCGTAAGTCAAAGTAGTCGGTTACCGAATCACAACACGTATTTAAACTTTTTTTTTCTACTCATTGCTACTCTATTTATTTTGATTTCTGATAAATTATGTTTGCTTAACGTCTAGCGAGCAATATTTCAGATACGTTTAGAACAATTAATAAAAAATAAAGGATGGACCCACAGGGACAACATTTTGACCGTCACATTAAACTGTATGGAGAAACAGAAACAGGAGTACAACTGCTTCCTCCCCAAATTGTTTCTTTACTATCGTTCGGTATTAAATAGTGACAATCATAAGGTATCAGCATGTTTCACATAGAGCCCGCTTGCAATAATCTATTTCATAATTAAAACGTGAATAATTTCCTTAATTAACACACGTTTGCTTTTGTTAAAAAAGTTATATTTTTACGATCTATTGTTGTCGTCTCATTAAATCGGTAAGAAACAATTCATCTCAAAGCCAAATTGTTTTTCTTTTGCAGCGAAATAAAATTGGAGACTGGCACGACTTCAACGCGGTAAGAACTAGCGGTAATCGAAAAGGTCTTTTTTAGAAACACAATAAACATAACACCATTAAGAAATGCAAAAACAATACTAAAGAAAGGCAAGTACCTACATGTCCATTTTCAAATTAAGTAGTTTGATTGATAGATAAACAGATGTACATCATTTCAAATAACTATGGTGCTGCTTAACTTTTTGTCACGATTGTTGGTCTAATCTTAGACTGCATATGACCATAGTCGGACAAATGCTTCAAAACTCATAGTATACTAGTAGTACTTGTGTTGGATGCCAACACAATGGTCGATCAAATCCCTAGGATAGTATTTCATTTACCTCAAAAAGCATCGTACATTTCGTGAAAAAAAGACGTGGATTAAAGTTACATGGAATTATGTTAGATTGATTAGTTAAACTGTTACTCTTGTAGCTATATTCAGGTTAAAAAGGTTGAACAATTCGCTTCAAAATTCACAATCTGAAAAACTTCTTCAGGTAGCATTTCAAACGGGACACTTAAATCTAATTCCACGTCAAATTTTGTTAACATCGACGGACTTTAAATTTTAGCAAGATCCGATAACGTTTTAAGTTTGAAATGTTTTATTTGCCATCTGGAAACGAGCGGTCGAAACAAAATCCAACTGGAACACTAATGTGAACCTTGGAACCAAATTTAGTAAAAATCGGAAGACGAAAAAAAAACAAGAAGAAGAAAAATAATAAGAAACCAGTCAAAACAATGTATCTCAAAAGATTGTTTGGGGGACATAATATAAGAAAGGTTGCAAAAAAAAATAAGTCACCAAAACTTTTTGGTCGACTTCAATTGATTGACATCAACTGTTGTCACATACTGCATAATGAACTACCATTATCCCATTAAATGAATTAGCTTCTTATCTTGAAAATTAGTTTAAATATTTTATATTATTAAACAATAATGGATACCAACTTTGACTAGGCCAAATAGGCACAACTAAAATAGCATTTCTAACATTATCATGCACAATCTTATTTATTACCTTCCCTATCAAACTAAAAGGAGGAAATATATAAGGATTAAAATCAGACCAAGAAATAGAAAATGCATCTGTATATGAAGACTGTGGGTCATACGACCATGAGACAAACTTTTCTAGCTGAGCATTTAAACGAGATGCAAAAATATCAATATCAGGCTCAAAGAAATGCCTATATATTCAAATTTCAGGTTTTAACTTCCATTCTGTGGAATAAGTAAAATTTCTCGACATATGGTCTGCATCAAAATTATGCGAACCAGAAATATGTTGAGCTGATTTAAAAATGTCTGTCAAAACACTAAGACCAAATTTTAGAAGACAAATCATCTAACAAGGGTGATGCCATCCCACCCATTTGATTGATATAAGGCTTGTGTTGTCTGAGCAAATACCTATATGCAGTGATTTCTCTTTGGAGAAAAAGCTTTAAAGGAATAACAAATAGCCATCAATTCCAAAAAATTGATATGATTTTGTGTTTCCTCTTTGTTCCATCTACCACCAACCAATTTATCACCAAATTTTGCGCCCCAACCTGCAATTGAGGCATCACACTCAATCCAAAAATCAACAGGATTTGGTCTAATTAATTTTCCATTGATTTTTTTCAAATTAGAAACCCACCATAAAATATCCTTTCTTGCAATATCAGATAAATTTGTCTCTGTATCAAAATCACCATTAGAAGTAGACAAAGCTGAAACTTTGTAACGTTCCAAAGATCTATAATGCAAAGGACCAACAGTCACTGCATTGAAGGCATGAACTACTAATACAATAAAGGAAGCTAAACAGCGTATTAAAACCCTTTCTTTGTTTAACAACGATTTACCAAGGGAGACAATTTTATCAACTTTTTCTCCAGTTAAAAAGACTTTGAAGACAACTGTACCAATAATTAAACCAAAGAAAACTATTCGTTTTGTTGGAACAAGAACAGACTTCTTTAAATTGACTCTGTAACCCAATTTATCTAATTGATTTGTCACAAATACAGTTTTATGCTGACAATCATCAAAATTACTATCCACACAAAGAGAATCATCAATGTAATAAATACATCTAATGCCAAGTTTTCTGAAGAAAGCATAAACAGGTTTTAATACTTTGGTAAAAACTCTAGGTGCTAATGCCAGACCAAAACACTTGAAATTCATATAAATTGTTATTCTCAGAAAAACGCAAGTATTTCTTAAAATCCTTGTGTATGCCTAAACTAAAATTTGCATCAGTAAGATCTATGGATGTTAGAAAATCATTTCTTTTAATCGGATTTAATGCAAAATAAATGTTCTCCTGTTTAAAATGTTGATATTTGACAAACGTATTCAGATTTTTTAAATTAATAACTGGGCGCAAAGTTCCATCTTTCTTGGGAACAAGAAAAATATTTGATATGAATTGCCCTTCAACAGGATCAACCTTTAAAATAGCTCCTTTTGCTAGCAGTTTATTAACCTTATCAGTGACAACCTTAGCTTTATGAGTGGAGAAATTAATTTCCCTCATTACTGATGAAAACTTTGGCAAGGTTTCAAATTCTATCTGATAGCCATTTGTACAGTATCTAAAATCCATAGATCTGAAGTTATTTTATACCACTCAGAACTATTAACATTTCTCACCTTATTTAACAGAAGGTTCTAATATCGGTTGTAACTGCCCCTTGCAGCTCTTGGGGTTCCTCTGTAAGACCCTCTGCTCCTGCCTCTCTGAGGAGTTGGAAATCTGTTGCCCTGTCCCATGACAGGGCCCTTGAAGTTTAAATTTCCATGGTTACTGTTATAATAATTGAAACCAGAACCATAAACCTTAGATTTACCTAGAGGTTTAGACTTAATTGTCATAGGCATTTTGGTAAAATCTCCTTCATTTTCTTTATACGATCAGTATCAAACAACAAATTATCAACTGGTATATCATTATTACATATAGTTTGGTCTCATGATAGACCTACGCCTCTGTGAAAAACTACGAAATGCACCTAAGACATAACGAATCTGTAAGCATAGCCCTTGTTTTAACAGGGTCTAGAGGCTCAGTTTTTGTACAGAGATCAGCCAACTGAACAAGTGGGATCATACCTTTTGCCAAGTATCTCGTAACCTCCTGTAATTTTGAATCTGCATTTTGTGCAGGTTTGGGAAGAGCTGCCAAAATTTCCTTGTTAACTCTAGGACAGCACAAATTGTCACAGTTTGTGGTCTGAGATACTTATCTTCTATTATTTTTATACTATCAACATTGGGTTTTATTGTAACAGCAGCATTAACAGCTTTTGCCAGACCAACATTTATTGAAGGACCAGTTTGTTCTTCTGACCTTAATTGGGGAATTTCCCATAAATCAATTCCATCAGAACGACACGTAACATGACTCGTGTCCTGAAAAACCGAAGCTACAGTACTTGCACCCGTAAACGCAACACTTTGACTGATTGATAACTGATTGCTGACGGATTTTGGAACACTGACGGATCGCTGAATGATTGATGATGAATACATCCGTCCAAAATTATGAATCCGTCATTACCTTGGTAACCGTCAGCGATCAGTGCAATAAGTCCAATCAGTGCGATCCAGAATCCGTCATTTAATTATATGCATAAATCGGTCAGTTTATTGACGGATGCGTATAAATTAATAATTTAAAGATAAAACGAATTCTGCATCATTTGTATATTATAAATGCATTTATAATAACATTTATAATAAAATAAACGCAAGTATTCAAAAGAAAAGTTAATACAATGTCTAGTTCTAAAAAATAAAATAAATAAAAATTTTAAAGAAAAAACTATTTTCTATATATTATATAATTAAGCAAATTTCTTTAAGGCAGGACATATCTGCGGGTCGAGCCCTGTAAACCTTAAAAAAAAACTTAAGCGATTTAAGGCGCATCAGTAGCGACGAGGTAAATGTTTTCCTTTCTTAATCCATTATTGATTCTCTTTTTTTATTTCCGCTACTCGTGATTTCGGCCTATTTTATTTTCTGAAACCTGTTACATGTATATATTTTGTCGTATATTAAGCCGACCCGACTCCCCCAATCAGTAACAGATTTATTTCACATTTAGGAAAGGCCTTGGCCTCGTTTTGGCATCATTAGTAGTTACTTGAATGTATGCCTGCGTGTTTTTATTAAGTCTACAAAATTTTTTTAATACAATCATAAAACTGTTGTGTTTAAACAATTGTTCAACTGTTGAACAAGCATTGTCAATCAGTCCACATTGATTAGTAAACAAAAAGTTGTATTGTAAAATATACAGCGATTCTGGTCTCAAGTTTTATTTGACAGGCAATAAAAGAAGTTAAAAAAGTATACTTACAATTTCGCTGGATTGTTTCATTTATTGCATGGCGTACATTTTTATTGGGGGTGGTCGGAGGAAGCCGAAGTACAGGTTAATTAAGTTGGAGTCGGGCACACCCTATCTGCAGTCTCTCGAAAATTCGCAACCTGTTGACAGGCATTTCATAACTAGTAGATGACTAACCAATCAGCCACCGAGGCCCCAATAAGGAGAAGAATTGTCTGCGAATGTTAAGGATAAAAATGTGCTTCACATAGACACGTGTAATTTTTTGAACAAAACGTCATTTATTCTTTAGGTCTATAAAGATTGGTTTTAACATTGTCATTATAGTCATATTAATAAAACGGAACCTTTTCAAAACTTGCCCTTTAAAAGAGTGTCATTCAATTTGAACAATAACTTATTTGATTGGATGTTTGCTTTTCTTTCATCAAGAGTATTTTAGCTTTATTCATGACGAGAATAAATTAAATATCAATCAGTTATAGATTTGTTTGTTTGTTTAAATATTGTATAACGCAACTTTCAGCAATTTTTCAGCTGTATCATGGCGTCCAGTTTTTTATTGGAGGAGGAAGCCACAGTACCCGCGCAAACTTCCCGACCTTCGGTAGGAAAACTGGCTCATTTTCAATTAAGTCGAGTGCAGCCTGCCCGAAGTGGAACTCGAACCCGCAACCTCAGCGTTGACAGACCACGTGATCAACAGTAGACGAACTAACATAACCACTCGGTCACAAAGGCCCCCTCAATCAATTAGAGAAAGATGCACAAAGGGCAAAAATTTTGAATTCCACTGGAAAAATATGGGGTATGGGTAGGGGCGGAAAATTTACTAATTTAGCCTACTTCTTTTCGAATTCTACAAAAGAGATCCTTATCGTGCGAGGAGCGTGACACTCTCTATACACGTCACTATGTTCGCGACAATTCTAATATGATTTGAACCACCCCCCCCCAAAAAAAAACAAAAAAAAACACGAGAGCACATTCCATGTCCGCCAGCTGAGGACGCGCTGGGCAGCTCTGTGAAACCTAGTAACTAAGTTCAAATACTTTCGAATTTGAAGGAAACCATTTATACTTATATTTCATTAATTATCGAATGACTATAACAGACATCTTAAAATAAACAAATTGTGACGGTTAAAATGCGAAAGCAGAATTGCTTTTTATATTACGCTTACATGTTAGCATCTTTAACTCATGAGCTTCTATATACAAACACGTTTCGTAGTTTTTTCTTTATTTGAGATTTAATTCTGTTTAAGTTCATGTGACACAATGTGATAGTGAATAAAATATATATAAATAGATGTTTTCGCTTTTGTCGTAAATCTAATTCAGTATTATACACCGGAATTCTTCGGAACTGTGGCAGAGAAAGAAAACTGATCAAACCACGACAAATGATCTGTTTTAGAGTTTATAATAAAAAAAACCTCGACCTCGGTGGTTAAGGTAGCAATAATCTATTATTGATCACCATGTAGTCTGTTCGACCCTTACAGCGAGAGGGTCTGCTCGACTCATTCCTTAATTTGCAAAGAGCACCAGTTTTCCTGTCGAAGGTGTGTTGTTTCGTTGTGTACTCCAGCTCTTCCCTATAAACACTAGACGCCATATTATATAGAATAATATAATTTTGAAAATAATGTTAAACAAACTTCAAAAATACATACAAATAATGCTAACGCGAAAGCGCGAAGTGAAAAAAATTTTACGATTCCGCCTTCACGTTTTTCGTCTTTCTCGCTTTTTTTTGCTTTTAAATTAACAAATTTCGAAGACAAATACGAGATGTACGCCTTGGCACGCGAGGTCAAATATTGTTAGAATTGATTGTGTTTGTGTTTTTTTTCATTTCTTTTTTAACTATTTTTTTTATTAAAATGACACTATGTGATGTTTATATTCCGTCATAGATGTATTACTCGTAGTTATTGATTTGGGGGGGGGTGGAATTTCCATTTATCATTTATAACTTTAGACTATACTTTTCGCTTTAAAAAAATTCGAAGACAAACACGAGACGTGCGCCTTGGCATGCGATGTAATTTTTTTTAAAGTTATTGCGTGTGTGTTTTTTTTAATTTACTTTGTTTTAATTATTTTGTAAATAAAATGACACTATGTGATGTTTATATTTCGTCATAGATGCATTAGTTATAGATTGGGGGAATTTCCATTTATATCATACATAACTTTAGACCAGTTTTAACCTTATTATTAGGTAAAACGAGCCATAAATGAGGACATAACAGTTGACATTTTCTTCTAATATTTGCAAGTGAAACGAATTTTCACATTTCGAAATATTAATTTTACTAACCGGAAGTTGAATGGACGGATTGGAGCGATCAGTCAAAATCAATCCGTCAGATCAGTCAAATCGTTCCAAATCCGTCAATTGACGGATGGACGGATTGGGAACGATCTGACGGATTGGGAACGATTTGACTGATCTGACTGATTGATAACTGATTGCTGACGGATTTTGGAACGCTGACGGATCGCTGACGGATTGCTAAAAGTGTTGCGTTTTCAATCTCAAGTACTATACATGTACAGCACTAGGAAAAGTACTACATATACCATTACTCTGGGCCTGTACATCACATGTAGAAACAAGCGTATTGTCAGGTTGTACCTGCTGAATATATTGATCATGGAAAGCCACAGCAAAACCACTCACAGTATCAAATGAACTAGCATTAACAGTAGCAGGACTAGCACTAGCTACAGAACTAGATACAGGTTAATTACCTAAATAATTTATATCAAAATTGTTAACGACATCATCTGAATCTAAATTTGGCTCTAAGGAAAGAATAGGCCTGTAAGAATTTGGAGCCATTCTTGGCACTTCAGAATTAATACAAGTGGGCCTTGCAGCAGCACTAGATGCCCTTGTAACAGTACTAGATGACTGTGGATTCAACAATTTTTGTAATATTTTATCAATACTATTCAATGATTTAGACATAGAGTCAATACCCATTTTCTGTTTTAGCTCCTGAATTTCATTATGTGAAAAAGAAGATTTAATTACTTTTGCAGGCCTAATAGTATCCTCTGCTGATTTACTGGCTTTTCTTTTTACACCCTTATCAACTAATGCAGAGCCCTTTATAACTCTACCAACAGAAGCTTTGCCTTTCTAGTTTTAGTTTTGACAACTTGAGGGTCATCTTCCATCAATTTAGACACCTTATGTTCATCCATACTATTAACAGACACATTCAAATCATTACCATCATCTAATAAGAACACATCAGAATGGTTATCAGCAATAATATTTCTATATTACAACAGCACACCTCCAAAAACGACAAACAGGTGTGTAAAACAGAAGTATTTAGAAAATAAACAATTATAATTTAACCACATGCAGATACACTGAGTGGTGTCAGAAAAACGATCAATAATATGTAAACAATAAACTCTGGGACCACGTAGAGAGTAAAACAAATTTTATTTCAAAATTTCTTGTCGTACTACGTAGACAAGTTAATAAATTCTAACAAGAACAAGACGATAAAACGTCGAAAGTCCATTGCATTAAAAGGTGATAAACAAATTTAGAAAATGTCAGTGAAGTAAGTTCAGAACCACGTTCTAAAAACTACTCACTTGAAAATCGGAAATTTTAATTGTGGTGTACAAGCCAAACGTACACTACAACGTTCCAGAGAAAGGATGATTGTGCTGCACGAGAAATGGGTTTATATACGAGGTCACTATACGTCAGGTCAGTATTTAGGACGCTGACAGACTATAGGTATTCTATAGTCTTTTTCTTTTAACGGAGATTATACTGTAACGCTTCAATGCTCATAGAGAACTAAAGCTATGTAATTATTTCGAAGAGACGAAGGCGAATATAATTAAGAATTAATATTATGATATCGAAGAGTTGCTTGATTGATAGATATTTATATAACAAAGATGTATCTCACTTTAGTTTATTAGACTGTACATTAATATTTAACTAAACGGAACAAGTAATATATGATCCGAGACATTAAAATTTTTTTTTCTCCGCTATGATATCCAGAAACACGTAAATAGTAAACAAATCTTCAATATAAAATTCGTATACTTTTCATTCCGACAACGCGTATATAAATTAAATCGACGTACGGTACAACCAGCCGGTCTTTCCTAAATAAATTGTCAAAAAAAAACCATTAAAAAAGTAAAAGTTAAAAGTGGTTTAAAGTGTCAGTCGAAAGGTTAGCAAGTTGACATAGTGGACATCAATTTCCAAACTAAAAAAATGTTCAGTGGACAAACTTGTCACGTGACAAAATTGTCAGAACAAAAATGTCCTGTTGACAAACTTGTCACGTGACAAAATCATGTCAAGAGAAAAAAATTGTTCAGTGGACAGAAATTGTCAAAAACAAAAATTGGACCGAAATATATTGTATAAAAAAATAGTCAGAAGAACAGACCAAGTTAACTTGGGTTGTCAAAATCTCTGCTCAAACCACTCAAATTCTCTGCTCGAAGTTAACTTAAAGCAGTCAAAAACTCTGCTTTACAAGTTAACTAGCATGTTATGTTAGGACCAACTGTAGATACCAAAACAACCTAAAACTAACTATACTATTGAACCTTCTATTAGTTTCTACAACATTCATTTATCTATCTAGGTATTGATCAAGACTCCCGTTTTTTCTATTTGCGGTCTTGGGTTTCCTACAGTTACTCTGTATCCTCGCACAATAAATATCATCGCCTTAATTGAGCTCAACATTCGCTAGAACTGAATCAAAATATACACATATTTATATTGCAGACTATATAGCAACACAGGTCAATGGAGTGAAGTAAGTTTGAGCTTCGATTTGAATATTTACTTATTACTTTTATTTGTGTTTAAGTTACAGAATGTTGTTTAGCATTGTCATGTTTCTAGTCCATTTATGTTTAAGTCGACAGTTAATTTTAGTTTCACACAGCGAGAAGACTTACAAGCAAACTCATTTGCACAGTTTGGCTAAGTTAGTCCTCAATAAAAAGGATTCGGCCATATATGGTTTTACAAGACGCAATGACAACATTTGTATTCAGCTTTCAATAACTGGCAGTGGAAAATGCGCTCTTTTTCCTTCTGATATGTCTTAGTACAGGACTGTAGTTGCATCCTGGTTCTGGAAAACAAAATGGACCTGGTAAGGCATATAGCACAAAGCACAAAAACAACATTATTTGAATAAATTGTATGAAGGGAACAATTAAAGTGGTAACAATCCACTATATGCTTACATGCGCATAATACGCGAATCAGGTAATTACAAATATTCCCCAGCTCAGTCCGCTCTGTAAATCACACCCGCTGTTAAAAAGCAGCATATTATGAGTAAACAAAATACGTTAAATGAATAAACACTAATGCCTGTATTTCGTCAGTTTTGTTTTGGAAATTTATTTTCATCATTTTAATTTTGATCATCTCCGCTGTCTTGAAATCCAATTCAGTTGCTTTATCGTTAGTCTCTTAATTTTATTCAGGCTGCTCATTCATAACCGGAAATCGCTCTGACTATTTTCTTTGCACTACATTTAGTGGATCATGAGCGTGATTTAGCCATGACTAGTATGCTTGTACAAATAATTTATGTAATCACACGATATTTTTTATTTTTTGGGATTCGAGGAATTTTTCACGGATGATTATTTCAACAGCACATAATATTATAATATAAACTTTGAATTGACATATACGATTACATAAACTTTACAATGTTACTTCTATTATCCTTGTCAGTAATCTATACTCTTCCACTAATGTGATGATTTCAAACATATTATTTGTTTGTTTTTCAGGATGTAAGTGCAAGCCAAGAAAGTAGCGATAAGTATATCAATAAAACAACACAACATTACCCAATGCTATCTGCACTTAAACATGACATTCTGCTGATAGTTATTCAGAAAGTTTTTTTAGTTGTGGTGGTCTTATCGATTATTTCACAAGCGCATAATATTGTAATACAAACTTGAATTGACATATACAATTACATAAACTTTACAACGTTACTGCTATTATCCGTGGCTATACTCTTTCACTGATGTGATGATTTCAAACATAGTATTTGCTTATTTTTCAGCCTGTAAGTAGAAGCCAAGAAAGTAACGATTTGTATATAAAAAAAACAATACAACATTACCCAATTAAACATGACATTCTGCTGAAAGTTATTAAGAACGCTTTTTTGGTTGGGATGGTCTTATCAAAGTTTAACACATTTGTCAATGCCCAAGACCGTGTAGGACCATCTTTGGTTTCACCGTTTTATGTTGCATGAACTTTGAAAACCATATAATTAACATACAAAATCACTAATGAGACGGTAGCAATTAAATTAAAAACTATATTTCACATATAAAGTCACTATGGATACCTTAGCTATGCAATTACAAACCATATTTTATATATAAAATCAATCCTGAGACCCTATTGATGGAATTAAAACCATATTCTGCAGTTACAAATCTACAATATGAAAACTGTAAATCCTATATACAGTGAGGTCATTTTCGCAATGCATACAATTAGGTGCAGTCCTAACATAACATGAAGTCAACTTAAGCCAGTCCAAATCTCTTGTCAAAATCTCTTATTTTGAGAGAAAAAATCTCTGCTTTTTGACAAAAAACAGTCAATTTGACCGCTTTGACTTGACACAATTTTGTCCAAATCTCTGCTTTAAATATTGTCAAATTCTCTGGTTTTGTCAAGTGGACAAAAACGGTCGAAATTTCTGCTTTGGTCAAATTTACAAATAACTGTCAAAATCTCTGCTTTCAAATGTAACGTGACAAAAATGTCCAGTGGACAAATATTGCCAAAATCTCTGCTTTCAAATGTAACGGAACAAAAATGTCCAGTGGACAAATATTGTCAAAATCTCTGCTTTCAAATGTAACGTGGCAAAAATGTCCAGTGGACAAAACCAGTGAAAATCTCTGCTTTTCAATTTTCAAGTCACACAATATCCTTTTGTATAAAAAGTGAAAATATATGCTTTATTTCATCATTTCGTTAAAAATTGTCAATTAGACGTTCACTAAAAGTTAATTAAAGAAATCTACGGCAGTATACTTTAAAGAACGCGATTTCTTTCCCGTCCGTGTTTCGGTAAATGTATAGCAAGCCGCTGTGGTTACAAAGTTAGACTGTAGCTCTCCCTACATTACTATTATTATTATGTTATTATTGTCATGATTATTATTCTTTATATTATTATTATTGATCAATCAGATTTTTTTCGTGTAGTTGTATACAAATATAAAAGTATAAATCCTAACATGTAATATATTTATTAAATAATACTGTTAAAACTCACATGTATGTCGGTATCACTATATCAATTATTAGTACTTACATTTCACATTTTTATCTCAAACTAAATAATATTATTTATTTTTCAAATCTTGGCTGCCATCCCAGGATATGCTTTTTAACTTCAATTCCACGATTTAAAACAAATCACCAATAAAACCCCAAAGTAAATCCTCTTATCCATATCAAATCACCCCTAAGAACATAGAAATATAAATTACAACCATATTAAATACATAATATCACTCCAGCAGCCTTTGCGATGCAATTAAAACACATATTTCTCATATAAAATCACTACAAATACTTTAGACCAGTTTTAATCACGAGACTATAGCAAAGCAATTGAAAACATAATCCACATATATAGTTACTTTGGAGACCTTAGTCGTGCAATTAAAAACTATATTTTGCAAATAAAATCACTAATGAAACCATAGCAATGCAATTAAGAACTATATTTCACATATAAAGTTACTCTGGACACCTTAGCCATGCAATTAAAAACCATATTTTGCATATAAATTTAATCCTGAAACCTTTGCAATACCATTAAAATACATATTCAACAGATAAAATCAATCCTGACTCCTTAGTGATGGAATTAAAACCCATATTTCACATATAAAATCAATCCTGAAACTTTTGAATTACAATTAAAATCTATATTTAACATATTAAATCTCTAATGAGATTAAAAGAATATAATCAAAAACCATATTTCATATATGAAATCGCTCTTGAGACCAAAGTGATGCAATTAAAGACCACATTTAACATACAAAATCACTAATGAGACTGTAGCAATGAAATTAAAAACTATATTTCACATATAAAGTCACTCTGGGCACCTTAGACATGAAATTACAACTTAAATTTTACATATAAAATAAATCCTGAGACACTATGATGGAATTAAAACCATATTCTACATATAAAAATCAATCCCTAAACCTTGGCAATACAATTACAAAATATATTTAACATACAAAATTACTAATAAGACTATAGCAATGTAATCAAAAACCATATGTCACATATAAAATCACTCTGGAGACCTAAGCGATGCAACCCATATTTTACATATTAAATCAATCCCGAGACTTTAGTAATGCAACTAGAAACCATATTTCACATATAAAACCATTCCTGAAACCTTGGTAATGCATTAAAAACAATATCTCACATATAAACTTACTCTGGAGACCATAGCAATGCAATTACAAACCACATTTAACATATAAAATCAATCTTGAGGCTTTAGTGATGCAATTAAAAACCATATTTCACATATTATAAAATTCCTGTGACCTTAGTGAGGGAAATAAAAACTATATTTTACATATAAAATCAATCCTGAGACCTGAGTTATAAAATTAAAAACCATTTTTTATGTATAAAATCTCTCTGGAGATATTAGTTATGGAGTTAAAATAATATTTTACATGCAAAATCATTCCTGATGCCAAAAGATGCAATCAAAAAGCATAGTGCAAGTACAAAATTTCTATGGAGAATTAAATGAAGCAATTAAAAACATAGTACACATATAAAATCACTCCGAATGCCTGCGTGATGCAATTAACCATACTTCCCATATAAAATTAAGCCAGTGATCTTAGCGATGCAATAAAAAACCATATTCCACATATAAAATTAATCCTGAGACCTTGACAATGCAATTAAAAACAATATTTAAAATATAAAACATGCTTGAGATTTTAGCGTTTTAATTCAAAATCATTTTACACATACAAAATAAATCCTGAGACCATGGCGATGCAATTAAAAACCACTTTACATGTATCAAATCAATCCTGAAACCGAAGCGATGCAATTTAAAACCATATTTTACATTAAAATTTAATTGTGAAACCTAAGCGATGCAACTAAACAAATATTACATATACAAGCTCACTCTCAAGACAGCAGAGATGAAATTAAAAACCATGTTACACACACTGGTATAGAAAAAATGTAGGTTTTACCATTGTAAATATAAGATATTTTACATTATTGTTAAGTAGTTGTGTACTATTATGAGATTTAGTGGTTAAAATGCAGAACTGTCATAAATTTTTAACCTTTTTTTATTATTATCACACAATTTGGTTATTGCAATGTACTTTCAATTCGATACATGTAGACATAATTTATATTTTGAATGATTGTTAAGTTCAAGAGTTGTATAAAGTAATATTATGATATCGAAGAATTGCTTGATTAATAGATATGTGTATAACAAAGATGTGTCTCTCTTTATTGGACTGTACATTAATATTGAATTAAAGGAACATAACGGCGCAATAAGTAATATGTTTCCGAAACGTAAGATTTAGAAAAAAATATTTTCTCCGCAATGATATCCAGAAACACGTAAATGGCAAACAATTCTTAGATATAAAATTATTTTATTGATAATTTGTATTATATCGATTGTTTTTGTAATAGGATTTTAATAAACGACAAACGATTTGATTTTCATCTTTCGTATACTTTTTATTCTGACAACGCGCATATAAAATAAATCGACGTACGGTATAACCAGCCGGTCTTTCCTTAATAAATTGTCAACAAACATTAAAAAAGTATAAGTTAAAAATGGTTTAAAGTGTAAGACGAATGGTTAGCAATTTGACAATGTGGACATAAATTTCCAAAATAAAAAATGTCCAGTGGACAAACTTGTCACGTGATAAAATTGTCAGAGCAAAAAATGTCCCGTTGACAAACTAGTCACGCGACAAAATTGTCAAAAGAAAAAAAATTGTCCAGACGACAGAAATTGTCAAAAGTGGATAGAAATTGTCCAAAGGACAAAAATGTCCAGTGGAAAGAAATTGTCAAAAAAATTGTACCTTTTCTCCAAAAACCTGTCACTTAATAAAAAATGCTGAAAGTTTGAAAGTTAGAATTAAACAAATAACTGATGACGTTTTAATTTCATCTATAATTCATCATCTTACCTTCTATATTTCCTACAACCAGCATGCTGCACAAATAATTGATGTAAAACACACCATATTTTTAATTTTTGTACACATGTTAATTCGAGGCATATCTCACGAATGATTATTTCACAAGCGTATAATATTGTAATTTAACATTTGAATTAACATACAAGATTACATATACTTTACAAAATTACTTCTATTATCCTTGGCAATACTCTATACTCTTCCGCTCATGTGATGATTTAAAACACATTACGTGCTTGTTTTTCAGGGAGTAAGTACAAGCCAAGAAAATAACGATAAGTATATCATGGTTATATGTTTCCGGAACATTGAAGATGTTATATCTACAAAATGAAAACTGTAAATTATACACGCAGGCCATTTTCGCAATGCATACCTATTATCCTAACATCTCACACTTAATAAAGTGTTGCGGATAGTCTTAAAGTCAGAAGTAAACAAATAATTCATGAAGTTTTAATTTATAATTCATCATACTACCTTCTATATTTCCTATCATCGGTATGCTTGTACAAATAATTTATGTAATCACACGTTATTTCTAATTTCTTACACGTGTTAATTCGAGGAGTTTTTCACGGATGATTATTTCACAATTGCATAATATTGTAATATCAACTTTGAATGGACATATACAATTACTTAAACTTTACAATGTTAATACTATTATCCATGTAAATACTCAATACACTTCCACTGATGTGATGACTTCAAACATCTTATGTGTTTATTTTTTCAGATTGTAAGTACAAGCCAAGAAAGTAACGATAAGTATATCAATAAAACAACACAACATTACACAATGTTATCTTCACTTAAACATGACATTCTGCTGATAGTTATACAGACCGTTTTTTTAGTTGTGGTGGTTTTATCAAAGTTTAACAAATTTGTAATTGCTCATGACGTGCAGGAGATTGATAACACAATATATCTCTGGTTTTATTGTTATCTGTTAGACGAACAATGAAGATTTTATATCTGCTAAATGAAAACTGTAAATCCTATATGCCGAAAGGTCATTTTCGCAGTGCACGGGGGTGCATACCTATTCACCTTAAACCTGTCACTTAATAAAGCGTTTCAGAAAGTTTATAATAAAGCATATAACATTGCAATATAAACTTTGAAATGACATATAAGATTACATAAACTTTACATGTAACTTCCATTATCCTTGGCAATACTCTATACACTTCCACTAATGTAATGATTTTAAAAATATTATTTGTTTTTGTTTTTCAGGATGTAAGTACAAGCCATGAAAGAAACGATAAGTATATCAATAAAACAACACACAATTACCCATTGTTATCTTCACTTAAACATGACATTCTGCTTATAGTTATTCAAAACGTTTTTTTTTAGTTGTGGTGATCTTATCAAAGTTTAACAAATTTGTCATTGCCCAAGACCGTGCAGGAGATTGATAACAGAATATATCTTTGCTTTTACATTTATATCATGGATAAACAAGGAAGATGTTATATATTTACAAAATGAAAACTGTAAATCCTATATGCCGAAAGGCCATTTTCGCAATGCATACCTATTCTTCTAAAACATGTAACTGAATAAAGTGTTCCTGAAGTTTAAAAGACAGACATAAACCAATAATGGATGAAAATTTAATAATTTGATCTATAATTCAGCAACTTACCTTTTATATATCCTCTCACCCGTATGCTTGGACAAATATGTGATCAAACGTTATTTTAATTTTTTACACAATCATGTTATTGCGAGGCATTTTTCATGAAAGATTATTTCACAAGCGCATAATATTGCAATATAAACTTTGAATTGACATATATGATTGCATAAACTTTACAATGTTACTTCTATTATCATTGCCAATGCTCTATGATCTTACACTGATATGATGATTTAAAACATATTATTTGTTTCCTTTTCAGCTTGTAAGTACAAGCCAAGAAAGTAACGATAAGTATATCAATAAAACAACACAAAATTACCCAATGTTATCTTCACTTAAACATGACATTCTGCTGATAGTCATTCAAAAAGTTTTTTTTAGTTGTGGTGATCTTATCAAGTTTAACAAATGTGTCATTGCCCAAGACCCTGCAGGAGATTGAGAACACAATAAATCTTTGGTTTTATTGTTATGTGTTGGATAAACAATGAAGATATTATATCCGATAAATCAAAACTGAAAATCCGAAATGCTGAAAGGTCATTTTCGTAGTGCATACATATTCACCTTAAACGTGTTACTAATAAAGTGTTGCAGAAAGGTTAAAAGTCAGAAATAAACAAATGATGGATGAAGTTTTAATTTCGTTCTTTTTAATTTTTACACGTGTTAATTCGAGGCATTTTTCCACGGATGATTATTTCACAAGCGCATAATATTATAATATAAACTTTGAACTGACATATGCAACTACATAACCTTATATATTATTTCTATTATACTTGGCAATACTCTATGCTCTTCCACTAATGGGGCGACTTCAAACATATTATTTGTTTGTTGTTCAGATTGTAAGTACAAGCCAAGAAAGTAACGATAAGTATATCAATAAAACAACACAACATTACACAATGCTATCTTCACTTAAACATGACATTCTGCTGATAGTTATACAGACCGTTTTTTAGTTGTGGTGTTTTTATCAAAGTTTAATAAATTTGCCATTGCCCAAGACCGTGCAGGAGATTGATAACCCAATATATCTCTGGTTTTATTGTTATCTGTTATACGAACAATGAAGATTTTGTATCTGCTAAATGAAAACTGTAAATCCTATATGCCGAAAGGTCATTTCAGCAGTGCACGGGGGTGCATACCTATTCACCTTAAACCTGTCACTTAATAAAGTGTTTCAGAAAGTTTATAATAAAGCATATAATATTGCACTATAAACTTTGAATTGACATATACGATTACATAAACTTTGGAAGGTTACTTCTATTATCCTTGGCAATGCTATATAATCTTCTACTGATGTGATGATTTTAAACATATTATTGGTTTGTTTTTCAGAGAGTAAGTACAAGTCAAGAAAGTAACGATAAGTATATCAATAAAACAACACAAAATTACCCAATGTTACAGTTAGGTGCAGTCCTAACATGACATAAAGTTAACTTAAACCAGTCCAAATCTCTTGTCAAAATCTCTGCTTTTTGATAAAAAAACCAGTCAATTTGATCGCTTTGACTGGACAAAATTTTGTCCAAATCTCTGCTTTAAAGATTGTCAAATTCTCTGCTGTTGTCAAGTGGACAAAAACGGTCCAAATCTCTGCTTTTGTCAAATCGACAAAAACGGTCAAAATCTCTGCTTAAAAATGTCCAGTGGACAAAAATTGTCAAAATCTCTGCTTTTCAATTGTCACGTGACAAAAATGTCTAGTGGACAAAAAATGTTAAAATCTGTGCTTTTCAATTTTCAAGTCACAAAATGCCCTATTTTTCTCAAAATTCAAAATATATCCTTTATTTAAATAATTCGTTACAAATTGTCAATTAGGCATTCACCAATAAAGTTAATTAACGAAATCTACGGCAGTCTATCTTAAAGAACGCGATTTTCTTCCCGTCCGCGTTTCGGTAAATGGTTGTGGTTACAAATTTAGATTGTAGCTCTCACCATATTGCTATTATTATTATGTTATTATTATTATGATTGAGCAATCAGATATATTTTTTTCGTGTAGTTAAATAAAAATATAAAAGTATAAATCCTTACCTGCAATATTTTTATTTAATAATACTGTTAAAATTCACATGTATGTCGGTATCACTATATCTATTATTAATACATACATTTCACTTTTTATTTCATTATAATAATATTAATTATTTTTCAAATCTTGGCTGCCTACATCCCAGGATATGCTTTTTAACTTCAAATCCACTATTTAAAACAAATCACCCATAAAATCCCAAATTATAACATCTTATTCATATCAAACCACTCATGAGAACATAGAAATATAAATTACAACCATATTAAATGCAAAACATAACTCTAGAGATCTTTGCGATGCAATTAAAAACATATTTCTAACATAAAATAACTCCAAATACTTAAGGGATTCAATTAAAAACCCTTTTCACATATAAAATCAATCCTGATCCTATAGCAATACAATTACATATGAAATAAATCAGGTGAGACATTAACAATGCAACTAAAAACTATATTTAACATATAAAATCAATCATGAGACTTCAGCAATGCAGTTAAAAACCACATTCCACATATAAAGTTACTCTGGAGACCTTAGCAATGCAATTAAAAAGCATATTTTACATATAAAGTCACTAATGAAACTATAGCAATGCAATTAAAAACTATATTTCACATATAAATTCACTCTGTAGACCTTAGCCATGCAATTACAAACAATATTTTACATATAAAATCAATCCTGAGACCTTATTGATGGAATTAAAGCCATATTTTGCATATAAAATCAATCCTGAAACCTTGGCAATACAAGTAAAAAATATATTTAATATGTAAAATTACTAATAAGACTATAGCGATGTAAACAAAAACCATATGTCAGATATAAAATCACTCTAGAGACCTAAGCGATGAGATTAAAATCCATATTTAACATCTCGTGACTTTAGCAATGCAACTAGAAACCATATTTCACATATAAAATCACTCCTGAAACCTTGATAATGCCATAAAAAACAATATCTCACATATAAAATCACTCTGGAGACCATAGGAATGCAATTAAAACCATATTTAACATATAAATTCAATCTTGAGACTTTAGCAATGCAATTAAAAACCATATTTCACCTATAAAATCATTTCTGTGACCTTAGTGATGGAAATAAAAACTATATTTTACTTAAAAAATCAATCATGAGACCTGAGCTATAGAATAAAAAACCATATTTTATGTATAAAATCACTCTGGGGATATTAGTAATGGAATTAAAACCATATTTTACATATAAAATCATTCCTGATACCCACAAGATGCAATCAAAAACCATGGTACAAGTACAAAATTGCTTTGGAGAATTAAATGAAGCAATTGAAAACCAAAGTACACATATAAAATCACCCCGAAGGCCCGAGGGATGCAATTAAAACCATATTTCACATATAAAATTAAGCCAGTGATCTTAGCGATGCAATAAAAAACCATATTCAATATATAAAATCAATCATGAGACCTTGAAAATGCAATTGAAAACAATATTTAACATATAAAACATGCTTGAGATTTTAGCGTTAAAAAATCATTTTACACATAATATAAAAATAAAATAAATCCTGAGACTTTGGTGATGAAATTAAAAACCATATTTTACATAAAAATTTAACTGTGAGACCTAAGGGATGCAATTAAACAAATATTACATATATAAACTCACTCTCAGGACAACAGAAATGAAATTAAAAACCATGTTACACACACTGGTATAGAAAAAATGTGGGTGTTACAATTGTATATATAAGATATTTGACCTAATAGTAGTTGTGTACTATAATGAGATTTAATGGTTCAAATACAGAACTGTCATAGATCTTTAACCTTTTTTATTATTATCACACAATTTGGTTATTGCAGTGTACTTTCAATTGGATACATGTAGACTTAATTTATATTTTGAATGATTGCTAAATTCAAGAGTTGTAATAATTTATATTATGATTTCGTATTGATTGATAGATATTTATATAACAAAGATGTGTCTTAATGTATTGGACTGTACATTAATATTTAATTAAAGGAAACAACGGCGCAATAAGTAATATGTTTCCGAGACGTAATTTATAACATGTTTTTTTCCGCAATAATACGTAAAAAGCAAACAGATCTTTAATATAAAATTCTTTCATTACTAATTTGTATTATATCGATTATTTTTGGTAATAGGATTTTAATAAACAACAAACGATTTGATTTTCATCTTTCGTATCTTTTTATTCCGACAACGTGCAGATAAATTAAATCGACGTCTTTTCTAAATAAATTGTTAAAAAAAGCATTAAAGTAAAAGTTAAAAGTGGTTTAAAGTGTCAGTCGAAAGGTTAGCAAGTTGACAAAGTGGACATAAATTTCCAAAATAAAAAATGTTGTCACGCGATAAAATTGTCAGAACAAAAAATGTCCTGTTGACAAACTCGTCACGTGAACAAATTGTCAAAAGAAAAAAAATTGTCCACAGGACAGAAATTGTCAAAATAAAAAAAACGTCCAGTAGACAGAAAGTGTCAAAAAATTGTCAAGTGGACAGAAATACATTGTACAAAAATTGTCAAAAGAACAGCCCGAGTTAACTTGGGTTGTCAAATTCTCTGCTCGAAGTTAACTTAAGCAGTCAGAATCTCTGCTTTACAAGTTAACTAGCATGTTATGTTAGGACTGCACCCATCTGTATCTTCACTTAAACATGACATTCTGCTTATAGTTATTCAAAACGTTTTTTTAGTTGTGGTGATCTTATCAAAGTTTAACAAATTTGTCATTGCCCAAGACCCTGCAGGAAATTGATAACAGAATACATCTTTGCTTTTACTGTTATATCTTGCATAAACAATGAAGATAATATATATTTACAAAATGAAAACTGTAAATCCTATATAAACTTTGAATAGACATATACGATTACATAAAATTTACAAGGTTACTTCTATTATCTTGGCAATGCTCTATGATCTTATATTGATATGATGATTTAAAACATATTATTGGTTTGTTTTCAGCTTGTAAGTACAAGCCAAGAAAGTATATCAATAAAGCAACACAACATTACCCAATGTTATCTTCACTTAAACATGACATTCTGCTGATAGTTATTCAGAATGTTTCATTAGTTGGGGTGGTATTAACAAAGTTTAACAAATTTGTCATTGCCCAAAATCGTGCAGGAGACTGATAGCAAAATACATCTTTAGTTTCACTGTTATATGTTATCTGGACAATGAAGATGTTATATCTACTAAATGAAAACAGTAAAATCCTATATGCCGGAAGGTCTTTTTCGCAATGCATACCTATTCTCCGAACACCTGTCACTTAATAAAGAGTGTTGCTGAAAGTTAGAAATAAAGTAGAAATAGAGTCAGAAATAAACAAATAATTGATGAAATTTTAATTTTAGCTATAATTTATGATCTTACCTTCTATATTGCTCAACACTGGTATGCTTGTACAAATAATTTATGTAATCACACCTTTTTTAAAAATTTTTTACACATTTTAATTCGAGGCATTTTTCACGGCTGATTATTTCACAAGCACATCGTATAGTAATGTAAACTTTGAATTGACATATGCTATTACATAAACTTTACAATGTTACTTCTATTATCCTTGTCAATACTCTATACTCTTCCACTGATGTGATGATGTAAAACGTATTATTTGTTTGTTTTTCAGTTTGTAAGTACAATCCAAGAAAGTAACGAAAAGTATATCAATATAACAACACAACATTACCCAATTATATCTTCACTTAAACATGACATTCTGCTAATAGTTATTCAGAACTTTTTTTAGTTGGGGTGGTTTTATCAAAGTTTAACAAATGTGTCATTGCCCATGACAGTGCAGACGATTGATAACACAATACATTTTTGGCTTAACTGTTATCTGTTGCATGAACAATGAAGATGGTACATTTACTAAATGAAAACTGTAAATCCTATATGCCGAAAGGCCATTTGCGCAATGCATACCTATTCTCCTAACACCTGTCTCTTACTAAAGTGTTGGTGAAAGTTTAAATGTCAGAACTAAACAAACAATCGATGAAGTTTAAATTTCAACTATAATTCATCATCTTACCTTCTATATTTCCTACCACCAGTATTCTTGTGCAAGCAATTAATGTAATCACACGTTATTTATAATTGTCTACGCATGTTAATTCGAGGCATTGTTCTATTATCCTTGGCAATACTCTATACTCTTCCACTGATGTGATGATTTAAAACATATTTGTTTGTTTTTCAGTGTGTAAGTTCAATCCAGGAAAGTAACGATAAGTATATCAATAAAACAACACAGCATCACCAAATGATATCTTCACTTAAAAATGACATTATGCTGATAGTTATTCAGAACGTTTATTTAGTTGCGATGATCGCATCAAAGTTTAACAAATGTGTCATTGACCAAGACCATGAAGGAGATTGATAACACAATACATATTTGGTTTTACTGTTAACTGTTGCATGAACAATGAAGATTTTATATCTTCTAAATGAAAACTGTAAATTCAATATGCCTGGAGGTCATTCTCGCAATACATACCTATTCTCCTAAATCCTGTCACATAAAAATGTGTTGCCAAATGTTTAACAGTCAGAAATAAACAAAAAAATTGATAAAGTTTCAACTTCATCTATAATTCATCTTATCGCTATTTTGAGGTATTTTCCTTTGATCTTTATGTGCGATATTATTCCATCTCACTCTACTAGCTTGAGATGGGTCCATCTCAGCTCGCTGACAAGACGTCGTTAAGAAAACACTGTGACGTCACAATGTTACAAAATAGCGATAAACAGATTATTTACGTTTTTTGAAACTCGATGCATTTTCTCGCCATCTCATCTCAGGGCTGTCGCCCTTCGATGCGATACGACGAGAAAACGCATCTCGTTTCAAAAAACGTAAATAAACTATAAATCTTACTTTCTGTGTTTCCTACCACCATTATGTTTGTACAAATAATTTATGTAATCAAAACTTATTTTTTATTTTTTTACACATGTTAATTCATAAAACATAATTTTCACAGATGATTATTTCAAAAGCGCATAACTTTGTAATGTAAACTTTGAATGGACATATACTATATAAACTTTACAATGTTACTTTTATTATCCTTCGCAATACTCTATACTCTTCCACTAATGTGATGATTTAAAACATATTATTTGTTTCTTTTTTTTCAGAAAGTAAGTAGAAGCCAAAAAGTAACGATAATTATATCAATAAAACAACACCACATTACCCAATTCTATGATCACTTAAGCATGAGATTCTGCCTATAGTTATTCTGAACGTTTTTTAGTTGGATTGTCTCATAAAAGTTCTAAGAAATGTGTCATAACTTCCCAAGATCGTGCAGGAGATTGATAGCCCAATACATTTTTGGTTTTACTATTATATGTTGCATAAACAATGAAAATATTTCCTACCACCAGTATTCTTGTACAAATAATTTATGTAATCGCACCTTATTTTCAATTTTTTACACATGTTAATTCGAGGAATTTCCCACCGATATTTATTTTTCGAGAGCATTATCTCGTAATATAGATTTGATTTGACATATTTTTACATAGCGTTTACAATATTACTATTATTATAATGTGTAATCATTTAAAACATATAATTTGTTTTGAGTTCGTAAGTACAAGCACAGATATCAATAAAACAACACAACATTTACCAATGCTATCTTCACTCAAATATGACATTCTTCTGGAGTTATTTACAAATTGTCTTGGTTATTGTGGTCTTATTAAAATCGAACAAATTCGTTCATGCAAAAGATCGGGCGAAAATTGACATCACACTTCATCTTTGGTTTAAGTGTTACAAGTTGTATGAACAATACAAGTTGTTGATATTTATTTCTAAAGCACATAAAATTGTAATATAGACTTGATATGAAATATTTAATTATTTTAAATTTACAATGTCACTGCTATAAACCTTAGTAATACTCTTCCACTGTTGTGATCATTAAAACATATTGTTTGTTTGTTTTTCTGAAAGTAAGTACAAACCAAGAAAGTAAAGACAAGTTTATTAATAAAACAACACAGCATTACCCAAAGCAACCTTCACTGATATATGACATTCTGTTGCAGTTAATAACGAAGGTTTCTTGGTTGAAAGGGTCTTATCAAAATATAACGATTTCTTTTTGCACCAGATCGGTCAGGAGATAGGAAACACACTACATGTTTGGGTTTAGTGTTACAGTTTGTATCAATAATGAAGTTGTCGATGGTGTTTTTACTACTTAATGGAAATTAAATCATATAAAGTCGAAGCTGGTTTATGACAATATATACCTCCTACGGAATCTGTCAGTTTTTTATAATTCTAATTTATCACCTTCTATATTTCGTACCCACAGCTATACATTTACAAATAATTAAAATAATCACACGTTATTTGTAATTTTTTTCACTCAAAGACATCTTTTCACTGATGGTTATTTCTCAAGCACATCATATCCAAATATAGACTTAAATTGACCTATATTATTACATAAAGTTTACAACGTGACTGTTATTATCATTGGTAACAACATTACAATATTATTTGCTTGTTTTTTGTCTGTAAGTACGAGCCAAGATATTAAATATACTAAAAACAACATTATCTTCACTCATATCATCTTTGGTTTTAGTGTTACAAGTGTCAGTTATATGACAATTGAAAATCCGATATGCTTGAATCACAATTATTACATTCATGCACTTTCTTTTGATATCAATCAATTATTTAATATGTTACCTTTAAATGTTTAATGCCTATTTCCTTCTCAAGTATGTCGTCTTACATCTTTTTACCTACAATGTACATTTGCAAATTAATAATATATTAACACTTTATTTATTATTTTTATACGAAAAAATTCCATGCAATGTTAATTCTAGACTTATTTCACATAAATAATTACCTTGACGCATGCGGTGTGGACTTTTAAATTTAAATGTTTGATTAATTAACAAACATTTTCACTTTAGTATCCGTTGCTATTACACGTTTTAGTTTTTTGCTACTGTTAATGATTTTTTTCAGAGGAAGAATAAAAACAAGTAAAGAAAGTAACAGTAAGATTATAAATTAAATTACTCATTATCGTATTAGTTACTGGCACATTTACTGATAATTTTATACCAGCTAAAGACTAATATCTGATTTTCGTTTGGTTTATTTTCTACATAAAAAACTAATTATAAAATACAACAGTCCTGTTTAGTAACAACTCAACTGTTAATTATAGACACACTACTTTTTACCTAAGAGAAGGCACATCATTATCTAACAGTAGATCTTTTATTATGCTGTTTACTATACGGACTTCCTCTAACTTTCTAAATGTCTTACCATCAATGCATGACAATTTATATTGCCATGAAAAGTTTAGTCACAATCTATTCAATAAGATGTTTTTCTTTCTTATTCTAAATATTTCATCATATAAATTAAACTTTGAAGATACAATTGAAGAATTAATATATATGCATATAGTTTTCACATGTTAGTTCTATTATCATTGTTACTTTACATTTTTTATAATCTATTACGAATGATATGTTTGGTTTCAGTATGTAAGTACAAAAAAATTCACTAAGTTTCGTATTTCAAATTTGACTGATAAATGATGCTGTTATTAGGAAGGGCCGTATTGATTATGTGGTCATACACCAGTTATAGGAATTAGTAACTTAACTACATGTAGTTTTTGGAGCCAACAAACAATTCTTAATAGTATCTTTACTCCTTTTGTTTAATACTAATGACGATCATTACTGGCTAACAATGGTAAAACTCTTTACACTTTTGTATAACTTGTCATGATAATATCACTTTACAATTTTCTTTCATAGCTGGTTTTGTTGCCTTATGCCACTTTCAGCATTGCATCCGCTATATCCAGTTTTGAAAGGGTGATGAAATTAGAGAACTTGTCAAAGACCTCCTACCTTTGACATGCTCTGTATATTTCACGAACAATTTAACTAAGGAGATTTTGCTAATCATGTTGGGGATGTCTTAAGACGTGTTCCATGACGACTTTTGTTTTACAAATGATCATCTTTTTTGACTGAATGTTGACAAAAGCAATGAAATTTAAATCGTAATGAGTTAAAATTTGAGTTTATCAGTAACAATGGAACATTTTTATTTTAGTTACATATTTGGCATGCAGTCTGCACTCGACTTTTAGAAAGTACAGCGGAAAGTTTAATTGTGTTTAAAAAGACAAACATTGAGAAAATAGATGTAACATATATGATCTTTCTTTAACGTTTTCCATGTAATTAGGGTTTTGGTAGATCGGCATGCATGTTTCTCTTGTTTATGAGTATGTTAAATTTGTACAGATTTTATATTGATATTTAATATTTTGTAGTTTTAAATTGGAGTGTTTTATGCAAATGCTATTATTTTTAAATGAAGACATTTAATTAATATATAGATATAATTTTTACGTTTGGATTTCAATCTCAAAAAAATCCGATAAACATCTCAAGGTTTGGATCTCTTCCCCAGTGTAACAACATTAACAATTCTGATTTTTCGACCCCTTACACGCTCATTCCTCATATGCAGACTAAAACCAGTCTTAAAGATCCGTGCTTTGTTCAAAGCAAAAACGGTATGAGACAATACAAATACATGCCAATTACCCATAAGAGAACTTTCTTCGTCACCAATGACTCAAAATCAAATAATAAATGTACTGAACATCAAATATGATTGCCAACTTATTTATCATGTTTAGAGGACATATTTTTCAACAGACTGTTGGTATTCCAATGGTTACTAATTATCTCGCTCCTCTCCTTGCCGACCTGTCCTATGAGTCTGTGTTCTTAAAAAGGCTCGAAGAATAAAAAATACCTTGGATCAGAATCCTAATTTCACATTCCGCGTTATTGATGATGTTTTGTTCTTGCACACAATGGCAAATTCATTAACTATTTCCATTCAATCTAGACCAGCGAGCTTGAAATTAAAGACACCACAATACACTTACGTCGGCCTTTTACTTATACCTACTTCTAGAATAAACTCTAAAAAAATACAAACTAGACTCTAAGACAAGCGTGATGACTTTAACTTTCCAATTTTAACTTCCTGTTAATCGGATTTTTAGCTGAGTCATAGATAGTTTTTCCTACTGCTGAATTAGACTTTTCCCAGACATGACAATGAGTAACTCGATGTGTGTCTAATTTGAGACAGGAACTGTTTTTGTGTTTTTTTGGTTTTTTGCTTTGTGTTGTACATGTTTGTCTTAAGAGGAATTTGTAAGTTTTCCTTTGACTTCTGGCTCTGGTTGTTCAGGTTGGTTTTCTTGCTATTTTTTTCATTTTTGTGCTCAATTTTTGTATCATATTTCGCACATACGAATAATTCTTTATTATTACGATTTAGCGTTGTTTAAGTAGCATGTTGCGTTTCTACCAAATTTTTCTTTATATTGAATTGAATTTTTTGCCAATCTTTAAGAATTAAGGAATATACTTTTCTATTATAATAAAAAACTTTGAATAATAGTGCTACAGTTTCAAATTTTGAATTCCTCGTACGGAAAACAATTTAACAGTTGTGGTTTGGAACAGAGCGTGACTGGCTACTGTTTTGTATAATTTATATTATGTTCGTTTGTATTTTTACGGTGAAAATTTTCAACTGTTGTTATGATTCATTTTAAAATAAGATAAATGGGAGAGCAATGAAACTGAAGATTAAATTAAATTCAGATAGGATAAACTAACTTATAGATCTTATTAATGCGAATAGTTAACTCGAAATATTCTGAGATGTACTCATCGTGTGTTTGAGGATGCATCACTAGAATGCTTAGTTTGCTGTGAATCTCTATATTTAATTACTAACATCAAGACCTTATTGTCGTCTATGATTAAGGCGATAAGTATTAAGGTCACTTAAAGGATGTGTCTATAGAATCTGCATCTTCGTAAAACGCTTTGAAAAAAATTTAACATGTTTGTATGTAAACTAAAAGACAACTTATTTCGAGATCGAAGCTTGTTTAATAGCACCCAAAACATGACACTCAGACCCAAAATAATTAAAAACAGTTTCGACTTACAATAAGGAAATTGACACTATTCCCCTGTAATATTATATTGAATCATTTAAACCAAACCAATATATTTTAAAGTGTTGTCTGCAAATCAGTATAATTGTGTATTTATTATAGTTTCTAGGTATGTTTTTAAGAAACCAAAATATGTCTATATTATTTCTGAATCAAATAACTTCTACGCAGAAACGTACATTCAAAAGATTGCTTTAGTACGCGGGAAAACATCATGAAAACCCTGATAATTGCAGACTATTAACACATCGTACATCTCGCATGTCTTCTGCTCAATTTTATATTTTGCCACTTAAGAATTACATTCAAAAGGTATCCCCATCGGGACTTTGCAGGTGTTTTCAATGTGGTAGATCAAATCTATAATTATCTGTCATTTCGTCGTTGATTTATTGAGTTGTTGCTTAACGTGCAGATGGCAGTATTCAACTATATTCTGGACAATAAACAGTTAATAAACAAATCACCTGTGAAAATAGGATGGCACTATCAACAGAACATGTTGATTGCCACTATATATATATAGTGTGGGGTATGGACAGTCATTGATTGATTGACTGAATATTTTAAAAATATGTATGAATGTTTTAATGTCCTTTCACTAAATATGAAAAAAGTTTTTATCTCCAATATCCAATAAAATATGAGTATAGCACTTATTAGATATAAGCAGTAAATTTAAAACCTATTTTTTTCTGTAGATGCTTCTTATTCACATGAAAATGGAAATATTTAAAGCATAGAAAAGGATCTAATAAAGCATTTTAAAAATTTGTATAGACCTGATAAAAAATGACATAATAAAAATTATACAGATTTGCAAAAATATTTGTATGTGTACGAATCATCAAAACAACAATGTAAAGTTCCTCTTTTAAGTTCAATTTTTAAATCACAAGAACTTAACATTAATATTTTCATGTGCATTTGATTCACATCAGCACAATTTGAAATATTTATGAGAAATTCACGGTACTTCAAATTTGTTCATGGGCATTTCAAATTAACTTCCACTTTCAGGTAAATTAAGTGAACGTTAAACTTGTCAGATCGTACATAATTTGTTATTAGTTTTAAACGTTTTAAGTACTATTGGCAGCTTCTATTTTTCACCATGATTAAGTCAAAGTGGTAAAAATCCTTACATCATGATTAGAAATATCCTTGTTAATAGTTTTTGTTTTATATTGCAGCTCTACAAAATGTTACAAATATTCCAATGTAATACCGTTGTAATTGATATTATTATTTTGTCAAAGTTTAAATTTAATGTGAAATTCAAGAACAAATTCACAGCAAAATTTTCGGGAAGTAAAATTAAGGTACAATAATCGTAAATGTACTTTAAGTTAACGTAAAAATTCACGTTCAGTGAGTTTCAATTAAAATATACATTAACAAAATTTAACCGGTAACAGGGAGAAATTTAAAAGAACACACAAGAAAATATAAATATTTATATAAAACAAATCTTAAGTTGAAAATACTAAATTGTATAGCACGTACGTCGAAAGACAAAGTAAGATAAGGATCGCAATATTCATAGCAATACTAGAAAACATAGAGTAAATGTATTTATTAGAGAAATATTTTCTTCATAAGAATCAAAGAAACAAGAGTACAGTACTGCACCCGCCAATGCAACACTTTGACTACTTGATAACTGATTGCTGACGGATTTTGGAACGATGACGGATTGCTGACTGGTTGAGGACGAATACACCCATCCAAAATTATGAATCCATCATTACCTTGGTAACCATCAACGACCAGTGTAATCAGCCCAATCAGTACGATCCAGAATCCGTCTGGTAATTATATTGATAACTAGGTCGGTTTATTGACAGATACGTATAAATTAATAAATTGAATATGAAACGAATTCTGCACTTGTATATTATATATGCATTTGTAATAATATTTATAATACAATAAACGCTAGTATTCAAAAGAATAGTTAATACACATGTCTCGTTCTAAAAAAAATATATATATAAGCATATTTGAAAAAACAAAACAAACCATTTTCTTTATTTTTTATAATTAAGCAAATTTCTTTAAGGCGGGACATATCTGCGGGTCGAGCCCTGTAAACCTTTAAAAACTCCTTTATATTTAATGCAAATCAGTAGCGACGAGATAAATGTTTTATTTTCGTAATCCATTCTTTATCCTCTTTTTTTTATTTCCGCGACTCGCGATTTCGACCTATTTTATTTTCTGTGACCTGTTACATGTATATTTGTTGTCGTATATAAAGCCGACCAGTTCCCCCCAATCAGTAACAGATTTATTTCCCATTTAGCAAAGGAAATGGCCTCTTTTTGACAGACATCATTTTCGTAAGCAGTTAGAAATAAGTAGTTACTTAAATGTATCGTGCAAGGAGCGTGACACTCTTAATACGTCCACTTTGGCCAGGCTTTTCCATATTACAATGTATGACCTGAAACACCCCCAACGGGCATCCAATATCCCCTACATGAGGCAGCTCTGCGAACACTAGCAACTAATTTCAAATACTCTCGAATTTTAAGAAAAACAAGTATACTTATATATCATTAAATATCGAACGCCTATAACAGACATCGTAAAATAAACCAATTGTGACGGCTAAAAGGCGAAAATCAGAATTGATTTTCATCTTACGATTACATGTTCGCACCTTTAACTCAGAAGTATCTATATTCCAGCATGTTTATTAGTTTATTCTTTATTAGAGATTCAATTATGTGTAAAATCATGTGACACAATAAAATAGTGAATAAAATATATTATAGATGTTTTTGCTTTTGTCGTAAATCTTATTTAGTATTATACCCAGGAGTTCTTATGAATTGTGGCACAGAAAGAAAACTTTGATAAAACCGCGACAAATGATCTTTTTAAGCGTTTATAGCAAAAAACTCCACCTCGGTGTTTAAGGTAGCAGTAATCTACTATTGATCACCGAGGTTGTCTGTTCGACATTTACAGCGAGAGAGTGTGCTCGACTCATCCCTAAATTTGCAAAGAGTACCAGTTTTCCTGTTGAAGGTCGGCGGTTTCTCTGGGTAATCCAGCTCTTCCCTATAAACACTCGACACCTTTTTTATAGACTTACATAAGTGTTGAAAATGGTGTAAAGCAAACTTCAAACATACATACACATTATGCTAACGCGAAAGCGCGAAGTGAAAAAAATGTGATGATTCCGCCTTCACATTTGTCGTCTTTTTCGCTGTTTCCTCTTTAAAAAATTGCGAAGACAAATACGAGAGTACGCCTTGGAACGCGAAGTCAAATATTTTGTGAAGTCATTGTGTGTGTGTTTTTTCAATTTTTTTTTAAGTAAGTTTTTTAATAGAATGACACTATCTGATGTTTATATTCGGTCATAGATGCATTAGTTATAGGTAAGGGGAATTTCCATTTATCATTTATAACTTTAGACTAGTTTTTTTCCGCTTTAAGCAATTTAAGACAAATACGAGACGTACCCTTTCGCACGCTAGGTAAAATATGTTTTTGAAGTCATTGTACGTATTTTTAATTTCTTTAATTTTAATTATTGTGTTAATAAAATGACACTATGTGATGTTTATATTTCGTCACAGATGCATAATTTATAGATTGGGTGAATTTCCATTTATATCATTGATAACTTTAGACCAGTTTTAGCCTTATTTTTTAGGTAAAGCGAGACATAAATGATGACATAACAGTTGACATTTTTACACTTCTAATACTTCCGAGTGAAACGAATTTTCACATTTCGAAATATTAATTTCACTGACCGGAAGTTGAATGGACGGATTGGAGCGATCAGTCGAAATCAATCCGTCAGATTATATTAACGGCTGAATTTTGAAGTTCTGATTAAAATAATGGCCAATAAATAAGACTATCGAGGGCACGTTATGGTAAAATATTTTGTCCACCGTGCATTGCAAATTTGAAAGGATTTCTTGACAAAAAATGTTTCATCGTGAAAATGGCGACTAGAAAATTATTGCCTATATGGTCCGCTTGAATAGGAAAACACAGGATTTTGTCATATTAGAATTGTCATAATTCATTCTGGGTATAATTTTGTACTCACACATGGGCTGGGCTTTTATAATAATATTTTCTACTTCGATATCGCTCCGTCGGTAAAAAAAATAATCGAATATAAAGACCCAGCCCATGTGTAAATTAATACATCATACCCCTCACGAATTTTTTTTTTAAACAGAAACATTTGTGTGAAACAAATCCGAAAGCGGCACTTTGTTCCTGTAACAATTAAAAGCAGAATTTCACTTTTTGTTTCTTGAATATGACCAACAATAATTAAAAAAACATAATGTAGTGAATGTTAACATTAAGTAGTTACATAATATTTTTTTTTATAATTTTGATCAAATCTTACTGCTCAAGCTTTTCCTACTAATCATTTAACTTTCGAATAAACAAAAACTATGCCATATCATTCTGCTATGTTTCGGGCTATATGCAGCAAAGGAGTTTTCGATTTAATGAACAATGTGTTGTTGTCTTTTTTACGCGTAAAGCAACAGTTTCATTGCCATATATCTAATTGAAATGAAAAATAAAATATATTTCCCCTAATAGGAATGAACAGTTTACGTAGACTTTATAATTGTAATATACAATCTTCTTTTGTTAGCGTATATTTATTTCCATAATGAACAAATAACGTATGTTGGCACGATGCGAAGCCTACCTATATAATTCAAACTTATGCAACAGTCGGCTTTTTGTTATAGAATCTATGTGAGAGCCAGTGTACAAACTGTAATAATTAAAACTAAACATTCTTGAAACCATATAATTTAGTTCTATTGAAAAATAGAAATATTTACAATCTGCTGAGTCATAAGGTTTGCTTTAATGCATGAAAATATTAATGTGTTTGAAAATACAGTCAGCACATGCCTTTCCATACACACACAATGTGATTTGTTTCTTCTGCGCCACAAGAATTCGAGATACATAGTGGCAGGAAACTGCGGCGAGAAGGTCTTGATCCACCAGGGTTTCAATATCGGAAAAACAAAGAGAGGAATGATGCCATATACTGCCGATGCTGGCGATCAGATTGTCGTTCCATTACGCAGACTAGTGTGTTCAATTTTGAGGACAAAAATCCAAACATTGTTATTTATAGTGCAAGCAATATTTTTCGTTTACGGCATAAATCTTTCAATGAACTATAAGCTACTTAATAATAAATTAGCATTTTTATATACTCTGATGCTTTTTAGTGCATTATAGTATATTTAAAAAAATATATATGTATCCTGCAAACCCTGTACATAATAAAGCTTATATGAATACCTTTTTTTCTGTATTAGGCTTGTATCCTAATAAACTATCTTGGTACCCTTGTCTTCGCTTAAAACAATAAGTACTCTGTTCTAGTTTCCAACATATTTGTGCTTAAGGTGCCGTTTTACTATTTATTCCTTATTTTTTGCATATCAAAAAATAAAATATTGATATAATTTTTTTGTGATATCAAGAAATAATAACTGATACAAAAATGATATAAAATTGGAAATAATTAGTAAAACAGCGCCTAGTATTTCTGACGAGGTTTTTCAATAAAATTTTCAACTAAGAAATCAGCTAGAAATGCCTAACATTGAATCTGTGCACTCACTTTGTTCATGATTTGATAAAGTATTTAAAAAAAATTAGGATGATCGACAAATTGAGTGTCGAACTATTTGGGGCGTCGGACTAATGGGGTGTCGGACTAATGGGGCGTCGGACCAATGGGGTGTCGGACTAATGGGGCGTCGGACCAATGGGGTTTCGGACTAATGGGGTGTCGGACCAATGGGGTGTCGGACTAATGGTATGTCGGACCAATGGTATGTCGGACCAATGGGGCGTCGGACAAGCGGTGCTGTTCCAACAAATCCGCTGACCAGAAGCAGTGCTCAATAATGGACATGTATATTTGTGTTATTTAAGGATTGTGTTCAATTGCTGGTTAGATTATTGGATATAGATGACTTTGGGTCGGTTTACGCCAATAAAATTCGCTGTTTATGTACAGCATAAACCCACCAAAAGTCGTCTATATCCAATAATTTAACCAATAAACAAAAACAATATTTAACAAGTAGTCAAATAATATTTGCAACTCACAATTTTTAGTCTCATCGCTTGTTTTTTGGAGAAGAATACATGTATAGCCAACGTCATCAATAATATAATTTTGACGTCAACAATCAGTCACGTGCAGAAATACCAAGTTAGGTTATACCAAATGAACAATGTTGCTCAGCTGTTGAGTATTTAAAGGAAATTAAAATATATTTTGTTATAAAAAAAGCTTTTTTGGCACGACCCGGTGTTTATTTTTGTTTAAATGCACAGTCTGGATCATCTGTACTTGGCGATCGCAATACTAGTATACCAGTATTGTGCACAATATTGGCAATACATTTTAAATGTGTTCCAATATTGTAAACAATTCTATACAATACTGGTATACCAGTATTGTACGTAATTAGTAAGTCTTGTTGAAATAAATATTTAGCAATACTCAAAGACAATTAGTGTAATGTATTATTTTATTGGCAATAACACAACAATCAAGCTTGATTAAATTTAATCACCAATAACATCAGACATTTAAAATATAGCCATAAATAAGCAACTTATTGAGAAATTAAGAAGTCTATGCTAATCAGTTAATTAAATAATTAGAAACTAACAAGAAAAGCACATAAATACCACCAGATAAGGATAGTCTATGTCCCTGCACCAGACCAGCAACTCGAAGAATGTTAAACCAAGCTAAGTATTCATGTCTGGTATATCGTCTTTATTCCCCGACTTCCTTAAGCAGATGTCTTTTATAATAAGGTTATCATACAGCGACACAAAAACAAAAGCTGGTCTACTCAGGAATTAGATATGTGACATTACCAGATGTCAAAATTTGCCCAGATTTGAAAGCAAATGAGCAGTTCAGATTCCATTGACAGTTATAACTGTTTTTGATATGTAAATTTAAAAACATTTTTTGCAGCCTTTCATTACATATCCATTTCTTTAATTAGATTACAAAACTGACAATACTGATAATACTAATATTTTTTTATTCCAGTATTGTGCACAATACTGAAATACCAGTATTGTGCTCGCCAAATACAGATGAACCCATAGTCTAGATGAATAGTTCAGGTAGGTTAAAGGGAGCAAGTGGGCAGTGGGGTGAAACTATATCAGACGATTTCCACAATGTATTCCTAATCAGCCTTCATATTCAAAGCCAAAAATTTACAACTCATTATTTGAAGAAACAGTACAGTGCTCATGATTCGATGGAAGATGTTTTGGTCTAATTACCATTATTTGAAAAATTATCACCCAGTTCCGCATTGAAATCTCAACTATCAGGAACTACTGAATCAGTAAAGCAGAAAGTTAACAAAACCACTGCTTACAGTGCTGACACCTCTTATTGACAGCAGAGTTATTACTAACTGTATGGCAACTAAAATTGCAAACAATGGATTAGGTCTTTGTCACCATAAAAGTGCCCATAAGAGACGGGCAACAAGGAATAGAGAATCTTTTTACAGAGATATGTGTACAACATCAAAAGCCAGTGTCACAAAGTAAACAAACATAATTCAGGCTTCAGTAGTCTATCTGAATGATTTGGAAGAATGTACTTCATAATTGTAGATTTAGTTTTATAAGCTTGTTTGTTTGACTGGTGTTTAATGCCACTTTCAGCAAGTTTTAAGCTATATCGTGGCGTCCAGTTTTTATTGGGGGAGGAAGTACAGGTGAAAACCCCCACCTTTGGTAGGAAAACTGGCAATCCTTGTCAATTAAAACCTGCAACCTCAGTGTTGACAAGCACTTGATAAATGGTATATGACTAACTACCATAACCACTCGGCACCAAGGCAGTTTTATTAGTTAACGAGACCTGAAACCCAAAAGGTTCATTTGACAGATACTAGACATGACTTGTTTTGTATAGCTATTACAATGAAAAGTGCGGGAAAAATTTCCCGCCAAATTTTCCTTTATATAACCAATCCCATTTTTTTTCAAAAACCTTGGACTTTATTTGAGATTTAGCAAATGTTGGATTTGGATATAGTGCAAATTAAATACATCTAAACAGTTTCTGATCAATTTAAGCATTCCTGAAACATGTACAGGTATATATTATATATTATAAACAAAGTTAATTATTGCAAATATTAATATTTTGATATTCTTTTAGCTAAAGTGCCTGAAAAATCTTTGAAAATGAAAGGCAGAATATTGAATCCTGGGATTTTTTTTACATAGGTTTATAATATCTTTAATTTGTTTTTGGACTTACCAAATTTTTATACCTTGCACATGTTCATAGTACAAATAGATCAAATTCCAACAATTGCTTCAATTATTTTTTATGCATCTTTACCTGATATCAGTATCTTAGAATATACCAAAATATGCAATGTTTGGATGCCGTTGCCATGGAAACGAAGTCATGTACATACCAATTTTATCTAATTTTTCTTATAAGGAATATTGTCCCTATTAGTAGATACCATTTTTATTTTACTTTAATTATTTTTTTGTCAGGTTCGTATGTCCTTAATGGGTTTATCCCTGGCAATCTGGTTGCATGAGTATACAGTCGTTTGCCATGAATGTGTTCCCAAAATGGCGACGTCATCACATCTCACTGATGATGTCGTGGACAAAATTGACTATGTATATTAACAATAAATGGAATTTTTAACCCGAAATGTCCACCGTATATACTCTAATATTACAATCGCCCTTTGGTAGGTACGTGTATTTCGATTATTCCCCTTTGTAAACAAAAATATCGTCTGCTAGCAAAATGGCACCTCACGGTAAAGAATTGACGAAATAGCAAAACGAAATCATTGTTAGGATGTCAAATGATGTATTATCTAGCTATCAAATTGCAGAAGCAACTGGAATAAACAGTAGAACTATACAAAAATTTCTAAAGCGATGGCGAGAAAGGGGTGAGGTTGAAAATTTACCTCGAAGTGGAGGACCAAAAAAGTCAACAGCCAGAAATGACAGAATTCTTTTTCGGTCAGTAAAATCCAACCGTAGACAGACATTAAAAGATATAACTGCTAGATTTAATGCTAGAACTGGGTGTAATTTGTCCTCTAGAACAGTTTGCAGACGATTGTTTGATGAGGGGTACAGGCGGCGACTTGTTGCCAAGAAAACAACGATTTCAAGAATTAATCGGGAAAAAAGAAGACGATTTTGTAGACAAAGACTGCATTGGACAGTAAGAAATAATTGGTCTTCAATTATAATTAGTGATGAGACAAAATCATGTTGGGAAAAAACAATAAAGTTTATGTTTGGCGAAAATCAAACGAAAGATTACGTCCTGAATGTCTTGGTGTTCGAGATGACTGGGAGGACAATTGTCGTGCATCAATGATGTTTTCGGGTTGCATTTCGTACCAAGGAGTAGGAACACTTACATATGTCAATGGAAACATGAACAGTGATAAATATATTTCTATTCTAGACGAGAACTTGTGGCCTGTAATTGCCCGTCACTTCACAAATCGGCGTTGGATTTTCAAGAAGACAATGCGCCTTGTCATGTCTCTTTGCGCTCCAATCAGTGGAAGCAGGAAAACGCTATAAACACTTTAAATTGGCCACCACAAAGTCCGGATCTCAGCATAATTGAAAATGTTTTGAAAGTTTTAAAGGCGCAAGTTCAAAGGAGGGTAAATGAAATTTTTAACGCTACTGACTTGGAAAGAATGGTTCTTGACATTTGGAGTGGACTTCCCTTATACTATATTAGAAGTCTTTATGCAAGCTTGCCAAAAAGAATTCGGTCTGTTTTACATCCTAAAGGACATATTACGAAATATTAAACATATGATATAAGTATAATATCGTGTCTTCGTTAGTTTAAAATATGGCCAAAAGTTATTATTTAATTCACTGAATATTTTTGCGTCAGCCATTTTGCGAACTCATTGATGGCAAACGACTGTATATTAATCATCTATATATTAACAAAATGCAATAATTTTAAATATATATAGTTTTCTTATTATGCTATATATTGTATCTTTGATTTTACCTGAATAAATCTGATTAAATATTATTATTATTACACAGCAACATAATTGTTATCTGTCCAGAAATACCTCATAAGTAACTGTCATATAATGACGTACAAACTTCTGTCTTTAAGGAGAAAACTCTTTTCATGGTTTACTTATTTCAGTGCGTTACAGTATAATATCCAGTAGCTAAAATTATATTTGGTAATAGTGTAAAGATGTTAAATGTTCTACGAAAGTTGAATATGATTTTGGTTTGGTATGGTTAAATTTGTTCAATAATAATGAAATCAAAAACTTAATTTGATGCGTTTCTTTGTAAATTATCCAAAACTCCAGTTACATTAACAAAATTTTATAATTGTGTAGTGCCTACTCAAAGTTATGCGGTTGCCTTCACTGCTGTTACAGCAGACGGTAGCCCACTTACTGATGGTCCAATCGTATTTAATAACGTCCTGGCAAACGTCAGAAATGCATACGATAACACTACTGGAATATTCACAGCCCTTGTTAATCGATTGTACAGCGTATCAGTTAGCATAATGGGACATTATACTAACCACATATATGTTTATATTAGAAAGAAAGGAGTCAGACTTTATACCACAATATCATCTCAAATGATAAGCATTCCACTGACGAAAGTTGATCAGATATGGGGCAAGCTACTTCTGGACACAGACTTTATACAGCTGAACCGTATAACGTTTTTTTTCCGTTGCATTGATCACGTTTTGAATCATCATTTAGTTTAATAAAAACTTTCAGGCATTTACGTTTCTTTTTTTCTTTTTTTATGTCGATGGTCTATGATTACTATATCACGAACACTGATCGAACAACAAGAACAAGAGCAGAAAGTCAAGGGCCGGGACGATTAAAAATACGAATCAGTCAAACATACACATAACAAATACAAGCAAAATCTCCAAGAAAAAAGAAAGAAAGTGACTCATACCCAATAAAACCCAATGGTGCACTCATGGGCACCGGGCAAGTAAGCAATACTTAATTTCTAGTTAGATGCTTTATTAAGAATTATTCATAGTCATTTACAAAACATTCGAAACATCTAATTACGACAGAAATAAACATTTTGTGCAATTATGAACCAAGTGTCATATAAATGGACCTTATAAACACCTTAATTACATGTATAATAGAAGTAGTAGATTCTATTGGAATAAACTTAGGTGGTTAGATACGGATATTTTGCTTTATATTTCAAAACGAGAAATTGGGAAAACAAAAACGCAAAAGCAGGAAATTAAAATGCCATACTTGGGAAACGTACAAGTTTCTCGCTATTACAAAATATATGGACTTCTAAAGTGTCACGATATATGAAAAATCAGTCAATAAACGATAGTCCCGCATAGACAAATGTATAGACATTGCGCGACATTTTATCAGTAATATCGTTTTCACATTGCCACAACAGACATTAAAGAGATTAAGCAATGGTATAAGAATTAAAAAAAATACCTATAAAACATTTTTATATTTTCAAACAATTTAAGTTTTTTTTTTTTTATTCATAAATGATGAGTTTTTCGCATTTTTTGCGTCTTTACAGCCCAGATAAGTGATTGAAAATAATTAATTTTCCTACCGATTAATAAGTCTCATGCAGTAGGAAGTGACGTCACAATGTATGTCTAGAAAAAAAATTGAATATTCAAAATAAAGTTCCACAAAGTTCTCTGCGGCATATTTACAATTTCATAAAAATAATAATCAGTCTGGCATCCTTTAATATTGAAAATATTATCGCGTTTGCCGTAACGCATTTAGATTTAACTCGTGCACGGATTGAGTTTTCTATAAATGTGCGTATAAAAATCTTAAGATATAAATAGCAGATTAATAATGTACTCGATGAGGATAATTGTGAAAAAAAAATGAAAATCATGGGAGAAACATATTCACTTTCAGCATGCAATTATAATTTGAATGAAAAAATTATCCCATATAAATGACAAATTATACCAATTGAATAAATTTATTGCATCTAAATGAAATATATAGAATGTAAATGAAAAATTATACCAATTGAATGGAAAATATAGCAATTAAATGGAAAATTTTACCAATGTAAATAAAAAATATTGAATTAAAACGCAAAAATACACCATATAAATGAGAAAATTATACCATTTAAACATGAAAAATTGAATATAAATGAAATGTTTGCATTTTTGCACCAATATCATGCCATATCTCTTATCTAGATAAGTGTATCAAATACAGATTCAGGAAAGGGATACTTACAAGAGAATAAAGATTAATGAATATAATAAATATGATTTATTTGCCTGGGGCAGGAAAATCTACTGCCCAGAGAGTATTGTTATATTGGCGCTAAGTATTCATACAATTACCATGGTTAAACGTGACCCCAGACTTGTTAAATCTTATTAACGGTGGCCCTGCGTGTCCACCACCTCAATTTGAAGAGGGGGAGGGTTTGTAGATCATCCAAAGGGGAAAGACAGAATGCTATAGAGATGGTCCATTTATGGGGTTAGGAGACACAACTACAAGTAAGACTAAGGAATTGATAGGGCATAGGGATACGTCCTAAGACTCCGACCAGAGACATGGGATACGTCCTAATTCTTTAAATCACCCTTACAGGTGAACGTCAATACTACGAATTTTTATTCTCAGCAGACAGCTCTTACGCTGAAGGCGACTTCTCTGCCAGATTAAAGACAAATATTGACAACCTCTCAGAAAGGTCCGATATATTACTTAGATCGTGGTTACATGACCAGGCGACTATACCACAAAATCCGCCACAACAATATTGGCAATTCTCACCTCGACTTAAGACTTTTACGAGACGATGATTGTGCACTTTCAGTGTCTGAATACCAGTCCCTCCCTCCAATAAAATATGATATAAGGGAAAATGCTAACCATCATTCACCTAAGGTGTAGTCCAATGCATCTCTATTTCAGTTGCTTTCACCTCAGATAATTAGACAGGGCTATGACCCTTTCCACCAATTCGCACTATTGCCTCATCATCTGTTCATTCCCAACTAAACCATAAACAACATACCCGTGTTGACGAATCCGTGTTGAACAAAAACAACCAATCCACACTATTGTATACAAACAATTAAACACGGCGGAACAACAGCATTTCCGTATTAACGCACAACCACAAGAACCTTGTCTTGTTGTTAACCAACAACCACATCCAGTTGTCGTTCCACAACCTTCCATTGACGACAGACATCCACCGTGTGTTGTTAATTCACAACGACAGTATGCCGTTTGCCCCAACGTAACCAAGTTGATCAAGAACAACCAGACTTCATGTTTACTGTAGCCACACAGCCACAGCGAGTACAGCCAGACATCGTTAACCAACAACCTTAACAACAAAAATATCATCATGTTGAGGAACAACAAAACAACCTCAATAATAGGAAAACACGCAAACAACCCATTCTTGGCGTGGAATCGGGACATGTTAAAAAAGCATTAAACTACCACAAACTCCTTAAAGTTAGGACAAACCACACGAAATACGGTCTAAGTTAAAATTACGTCAGCGCACGCCTACAGTTAATGCAAGCATGTGCATCATCTTCTTGGTTTTTCTAAACTCAGGTCTTATAATAAACTACAAAATCAAGGTGAAGAACTGAATCTCCTCTCAATTATTTCCGAGTAATTAGTCATCGGTAGAATTTTACTGTACGTGAGCGATCAAGTTATAGGTGTAACAGTAGTAAATGTGTACCAGTAACAGGTTACCAGAGTGTGTACCCTACATTAAGTACAGTACTAAATACTTTGTTGAGTTCTGATTTGGTCAATAGTGGTTACATGTGTACAATTTTTTGTCTGTAAACTCCTCCATAAATTAAGTTTTAAAAAGTGGTAAAATTTTTCTCAGATCTTGCAAGATAAAATTTTGGTAAATTTTTTAAACAATGTAGTATTTTTACATTCACTGCATTAAAAATTACATGTAAAAGTGGGAGCGTTTCAAAATGTTCTAACTAGCGAAAAAAGGAATTGGTCAGATATATATGGCATATATTTTTTAAATGGTAAATGAAAGTTTATTAATTTCCTAGTCCAGGTAAATGCTGATCAATGTTAGAAAGGTATGCAAATCAAAGAAATGTTAGTACTTTCGACTATAGCCAAAACATTTACTACTGTTCTACCTCAATACACGTAAACACTAAAAAACTCATTTTAAACTTAGGAATGAAATACTTAATCACATGTGATAATCAGCTATAGCTCGAGTGTTAATCTTAAGGAATGTCATCATTTAAAGTGATTATTATAATCACAAGTGTCTTAAAGGAAATGTGCTATCAACTTTATACAGTGAGTTTGTTTGGTGTTTAATGTCCTTTCAGCAAATTTTTCAGCTATATCAGGTCGTCCAGTTTTTATATGGGGAGGAACCCAAAGTAACCGAAGAAAACACTGCCCTTCGGTAGCAATAAAGTAAGTGAGTGATATACACTGTCGCCCCGAGCCCTCTACATGAATAATGTTTTGTGATCACTTTTTTCCGTCTTCTTAAACCACGTTGCTGATTGGAATTATTACAATGGAATTTTTACGGGCCATAATACATACTGATTCCAGACCCTCGGGCATATTTTTCTTCTTCACTTTTCAGAATGCTGGAGATGTAGAAAGTATACTTTAAATATATGTTCTATTTTTATCCAATTGATTATTTCTTCTATTCCAGGAGAGCACAATATTATTTACGCCGGGAGGGGCGGTCATTTTATAAGGTGACTCTTACCAATAGATATACATAATTTGATGCATCTGTATTTAGTTGTGCGATGATGTTATCTGAATAGTTAAATAACTAAAGTAAAATCCATTTCCTTGCAGTAAAATGCTGTTGCTGTGTAAACAAATATCACAGTGTGAACCGATTCTGGATTCCTATACATACACTTTCCTCCAAGGACATTTTCGAACGGTAGGCTGAAATAACCAAATATGATTTAATTGACTGACCTGGTCTCAGTTTCATAAAACATCTTAAAAGTTAGGATGTTCTCTTCAACTCTTGAGCAATACAATTTCTGTAAAATTTTCATTTGAGGTAAAACTCATGGGTTTACAGAAAAAACGCCTTATTGAAAAAATGGTATACAGTGAAAAACAAAAATTTTTTATTCATAAAAATTACAATTATATTGTGACGACTTCTGTTTTACTGAAAATATAATTTCCTAGGCGAAAATACAAACATCATAAAGGTGTGTTCGTGCTGCCTCTTGTTCGATACTTAGTCTACAAAAATGTCAAGCCGCATATACTGATTCATAGTAGTACCCAAAATAAGTACACAATAGTACACGCCCAACTACTCCACGAACCATACAAGGACTTACCTAAAGTGACAGATGAAATGACTAAAAATATTCTTGGAACTAGTGTGAAAAAAGCACATAATTTACATAAAACTATTAATTAACACGAATCTTTAAGATAAAAAAATAGCTTAAAATTGACTAATTCTGAAGTATGTATGATTGATTGATTGATTGATTGATTGAGATCTGAAAATTTCAACTATTCAGGAATAAACAATAAATCGGTTGGGGAAAGGAAATTGACAATATGAAAACAGACCATAATGATGAGCGTAAATAACAATATGAAAGCAGACCCCAGAGCTAAGGGAAAATAACAATATGAAAGCAGACCATAAAGATAAGCGTAAAAGCCATATGAAAGCAGACCATAAAGATAAGCGTAAAAGCCATATGAAAGCAGACCATAAAGATAAGCGTAAATAATAATATAAAAGCAGACCACAAAGCTAAGTGTAAATAACAATATGAAAACAGACATAAATATAAGCGTAAATAACAATATGAAAGCAGACCATCAATATAAGCGTAAATAACAATATGAAAGCAGACCATCAATATAAGCGTAAATAACAATATGAAAGCAGACCATCAATATAAGCGTAAATAACAATATGAAAGCAGACCATCAATATAAGCGTAAATAACAATATGAAAGCAGACCATAAATATAAGCGTAAATCACAATATGAAAGCAGACCATAAATATAAGCGTAAATAACAATATGAAAGCAGACCATCAATATAAGCGTAAATAACAATATGAAAGCAGACCATCAATATAAGCGTAAATAACAATATGAAAGCAGACCATAAAGATAAGCGTAAATAACAATATGAAAGCAGATTATAAAGATAAGCGTAAATAACAATATGAAAGCAGACCACAAAGTTAAGTATAAATAACAATATAAAAGCAGACCATAAAGATAAGCGTAAAAACCATATGAAAGCAGACCATAAAGATAAGCGTAAATAACAATATAAAAGCAGACCACAAAGCTAAGTGTAAATAACAATATGAAAGCAGACCATAATGATAAACGTAAATAACAATATGTTTGTTTGTTTGATGGTGTTTTAACGCCACTTTCAGCAATTTTCCAGCTATATCATGGCGTCCAGTTTTTATTGGGGGAGGAAGCCGGAGTACCCAAAGAAAACCCCCGACCTGCGGTAGGAAATAAATAATAACGATAAGCGTAAAAAAAAACAATATGAAAGCAGACCATACAGATAAGCGTAAATTTATAATGAAAGCAGACCATAAAAATAAGCGTAAATAACAATATGTTTGTTTGTTTGTTTGATGGTGTTTAACGCCACTTTCAGCAATTTTTCAGCTATATCATGGCGTCCAGTTTTTATTGGGGGAGGAAGCCGGAGAACCCGGAGAAAACCCCCGACCTGCGGTAGGAAATAAATAATAACGATAAGCGTAAAAAAAAAAACAATATGAAAGCAGACCATAAAGATAAGCGTAAATTTATAATGAAAGCAGACCATAAAAATAAGCGTAAATAACAATATGAAAGCAGACCATAACGATAAGCGAAAATAATAATACATATGCAAAAAAGCCAGCAAAGCAACATAATATCACATGTAAAATAATAGCGGCTAAGCGAAACTCATAAGGTGCAAAGGCTTCCTTCAAAACTATCACCCCATCTCCCCTTTCCGGTAAGCCATGAATACCTTTACATTAAGCCGTATCCTAAATAAAGAGATAGTGTATTTTTTTAAATCAAAATTGTCATAGAAATCAATTGAATTGTCATTAACTTAATTACGCTTTCACTACGTTTCAAGTTAAAAGTCGTCAATTTCCCCGTCATTCATCTAATCTAAATATGTAGTGTTAATGCCGAATTAACTATTTAAAAGTTGGAATATCATAGGCTCAATACACATTCTCACTCCGATGTCCAATGAATAAACGAGACTGCCTGTGAGCGTAAATATGAATTAACAAATACACTAACGTTTGATTTGTTTCTTTGTTTGTTTGGTTATTTAAAGCCATATCATGGCGTCCAGTTTGTATTAAGGGAGGAGGCCGGAGTACGGAATCCTTTGAAAGTCCTAAACTACATTAAAATCAGAGTTATTGGCAACAAAGCCGTCTTGGAAAAAAGGAACAGAAAAAACTCGAATTTGTGATAGAAATGTATTTGAAATTAAGGGCAAACCGAATATATAGGTACCAGTTTCTGAAATCGGTGAACTGTATGTTCCGTGTATGTACTGATCTTTCGTAACACTGTTTTTGGTTATCTTATCAGACAGAGTATATAGCTTTTTAGGGCGCATTACATTTAAAACTGTGATGATTTATTTATTGTAAATATATATTTAAAATGCAGGTTAGGCAACAGTAGTAATATAGTGACGGAGATTACCTATCGTCCTAAGAAAATGGAATAATCCATTAGGCAGTATGAATACAATTTTTTTAGCTGATGTGAACCTGTGGTCTATGTAAGCTATTGCCCTCACTTGTAATCCGTGGTCATAGTTACAGTGGTAAAAGGCAAAATGATCTATCTACCATTTATTTAGACTTTAGGATTTGTTGTTTTTTAATTATTATTTTTCTTATTATAAGTGTACTTTTTGTGTTAAGCTTGAACACTTTAATAGAGTAGAATTTTAAACAGCAAAATAAATCAGAAAGTCGAGCTTTTCACATGTACCAAGAAGTTGTTTTATCTGGCATTCACATCTTGTTGAAATAGCTCAGTTGATTATCTTTAAGTGCAGGTGCACTGTAAAAACAAGTGTTAATCATTTTAACACAATTATTAACACCTTACCAATAACACTAAATTAACACGTTAAAGTGTATATAAAATAACATTTTAAAGTGTTTTTCTGTAAACATGTAGTGTTAGGCTTTTAACATTATGTGATGTTAATATAATAACGCATGTGTTAAAGACTAAACACATGTGTTATTGAAATAACATGTTAATGTGTGTATAGAAAAACATGTTACACGTTAAAATGGCCAATAACACTTAATTAACACATTAACTGTGTTAATAAATGGAAAGTGTTAATAACTTAACACTGTGTTATAACCTAGTGTTATACAATAACACGTTATTCAAAGTAGGAAACAGATAATGACAAAGGTAGAAGATTTGTGGGATAGGCCATCAAATAGCAGATATAAACTACAAAAACTAAGATTTAAACTATCAGAATTCAAAAAAGGTGACTTAAAAGGTCATTGCTTTCAAATGTGGACAAAAAAACCCAGTATCTTCAATTTTCTGCTGTTGATAGTTATTTTGTGACATTTCTTGTGTAGACAAAGACACAAATATCCGATACCTTTAAGTTTTCCTATACTCATAGTCATATATCATAATAACAAACAGCTCATATACTTTCTATAGCAAAAAATATTACATGTACATTGGAAATATTAGATGTTTCAGTCCAGTTGAAAGCAGCTTAATGTCCGAGTAAGAAAACACAACACCAATAAATGAATGTACACAGTCATGATTATTGTAATTGTTTTTCATTTCTTCTTGACAGTGCATCTGTAAACTTAATCCGATTGTTGGCTTTATTTTTGGTATAAGGATCACTGTCCAGAAAAATTAACACTTAAGGTGCCTCATTTTTTCTTTGATTTTGTCAACACTGTGAATATCCTGTAATTGACAATATTAAAGCCATAAAAATAAATAAGCCAATTAAACATTTTAAATTTTAATTAAAAATTACCAAAGAACATTGCATGGTTTAACAATATAGACAGCATATCATGGAGTGATATTTTTCTTTAGATACAAGTCAGTTGGCTTTCAATCAACGGACTGTAAAATAACTCATAACAATACTTATATTTAGCTTTAAAATGTGTTTGGTGATGTGAAAGTGTTTATTTAAACTAATTCGGCCGTTACTGATCATTATGTCAGACAGCAGTGTTAAAAAATGACTATCAATTTTTATAAGACTGTACAAATATAACATAAATTTATCCACCCTTCAGATTAAGCATGATTCTAAAATGATTAAAAATTGTTTAGTAGTGGTATTTCAATTAAATTCATTTAGACTTAAACATACCTGTATAACCCCATGCAAGGTTGCATTTAAATCCTTTTCCTTTTGTGCTTCAGCATCTTCCAATGCATGGAATCATCCTATACTTTTATTGCTGTCTGATCCCTATAAGTAATATATGATTTCAATTAAGAATTTTTTTAAGAAATTAATATGAGTGTAGGTGCACCCTAAATGCGAGCATCGCACATTGTTCATATCGTTACTTCAGAGCCCCCTAACAGTGCCTCTACATTCCATTGATGACGTGACGTCTTACTCGAATGTGTTGGTGACGTCAGAAAACTCAACAAATACAGCGTTTCAGAGATTGAAAAAAAATTTTGTCTGGCATTTTTGTAGTAACTTAAAAAATAAACACTTTAATTTTATCGATGTCAAAATTATTTTTGTCTACTTTTATATTATATATTTTTTCGTTCGTCTACAATATTTTCTTCGGATAGCTCAGCTACCATCTGAAATGGATTTGTTCATATGGATCACGTGACTTTTTTTTACACATGCGCATGTAACCGTATAGCTCACATCTGCGATGCTCGCTATTAGTCCTAATTCTATGACAAGAATCAAAAGTGTTTATGACTGAAGGAAGTCATCTATTATATTTTGACGTGAATAATCAAATTATTTTTTCAATTCTTCATACTGAACCCATATTTTTCAACTTAAATTACTATAAATCTTCAATCATTCTTGTACACTCTTACTATGTGATTACAAAAATCTTTTATAAATATACATTGTACAGTTATATTTGATATTGAATCCTACAAAAATTCTGCAATGCATGGAAACTTCAAATAAATCCTGCAAAGTCAAAAGTGATTGTATTTAATTCTAACGGTAAAACCCATAAAAACCTTTTCACCTATGATAACAGCTTTTTAGAAACTGTAACTTCATATTGCTATTTAGTTGTTTGTTTGTTTGATGGTGTTTAACGCCACTTTCAGCAATTTTTCAGCTATATCATGGCGTCCAGTTTTTATTGGGGGAGGAAGCCGGAGTACCCGGAGAAAACCCCCGACCTGCGGTAGGAAAACTGGCAATCCTTGTCATATTGCTATTTAGGCATAACTTTAAAATATACAGGTAATCTAAAAGTATCTGGTACTCTGTTAATGGAAAAGGGCAGAAAGGCCCTTTACAAAATAAAAAAATTAATTGGCTTAAATAATCCGTGTAGGTTAATAGAAAAACTTTTTGACACTTTAGTCGTCCCAATTTGCCTTTATGGGAGTGAAATCTGGGGATTTAATTCAAGCCCTAGCTGCAACTACACAGACCCTTTTGAAAAACTCCATATCAAATTTCTGAAAGAAATACTAGGAGTCAACTGTAAGGCATCCAACGCTGGATGTCTAGCAGAATTAAATAGATTACCCCTTTATGCAAAGATCACAATTCAGGCTATTAAATATTGGTGTCACATTCTTGAATCAAATGGTACCCTTGTACATAGTATATATGAAGCAACAAAAGAAACAAATTCTTGGGTAAAACAATTAAAAAGTTCTTTAAACAACCTTGGATTTTCATACATTTTCAATAACCCATCTCTACTGAAAATAAACATTCCAAATATTGAAAGAAGAATTAAAGATATGACCCTTCAGAATTTAGAAAATGATATTAAAAACAACAGTAAGCTATCTTTCTTTAACAACTTTCATTTATCTAATATTAGACCCTATTATGTTGACCTTTGTAAATTTAAAACTGATAGATCAACTCTTGCAAAACTAAGAATTAGTGCTCACGAATTAGCTATAGAAAGAGGTCGATATCAAAACATACCCAAACAGAACAGACTCTGTCTCTGTTGTAATAATGGAGAAATAGAAGATGAAATCCATTTTCTTATTAATTGCAATATTTACAACAACATTAGAAATAATTTTATCGCTAAACTTGATAGAATACTCTCATACAAAACAAAAATTAATAATTTAACAAACTGTATCATTTTAAAATTATTCAATAGCAAATCCCCCACCATACTAAAGCTATTTGCTAATTTTATACAAGAATGCCTACAAAGTAGGCAAAATAAACTTGAAAGGGGATAATTTATTGAATTTCCTTATTTTTTCTACAACAAACGTCTAATTTCAACATTGTATGACTATTATAATAATTGTAACATGAATTTTAATCTTTCCACTGTCATTCCCAACTATTATTGTCTTTTGTAGCTTATAGTTCACTACTTTGGAAATGACCATTTATTGTAAATGTGTTTCGCTAATAAATATTATTATTATTATTATTATTATTATTATGCAGAATTATTTGTAACAAAGACACTTCAACAACATCAAAGCCGATTTGATTTCAAAGCACATGTAGTTACATTCTGTCTACTTTTTGTCTGGACAAAGGAAGTTTGTATTTGCACTTATATTGTAATTGTATACCCATCTGCCCACCTCCCCCCCCCCAAAAAAAAAAAATCTTCATCTAAGTAAAATTTGTCAAAAATATTAACATTAAAGTGAAATGAGAGGAGGAAAGAGATATAACTAATGTACTGTAATGACTGAAAGTTTTAAAAATAGTTAGAAAGTGTACAAGCACTGTTTACACACTACAAATAATACAAGGAAATTTTTCGTTATACCAGCCACAAAATATATGTTAACAGTATACACAAAACTAACTTGACTAGTCCCTGGGCATGTATGCATAAATTAATATGGTGATGATGTTCGACGAAGCTGCTACTTAATTTAAATTAAAAACAAAAGAGACAGACCCTTATTATTTTCGACGGATGTTGATATCCTGTAGATAATATAAAAACTACTTCTGGACCAAATTTCCGGTAAAAGATTCTTTAAACGTTTTGTGCAAATCAGATTTGAACTTTAAATGCACGTTGAAAAAGAAATCAACAGAATAGAAAGAAATTTAACATTGTTTTTATATATAAATTTTTTCGTCAAATCGAAAGTTAAAACTCGAATACCATTAAATAGGTCACACGTATTAGCATAAATGCACAACAATCGTGAATTCCCATTTAATTATTGTCATAATTTTAACATAAACTAATCGGAAATAATAAGAAGCTACACAGTTGCCTGCAGTATTTTTAAGGACTTAAAATAAAGACACGTGTAACTCTCTGTCCGTCCATCTTGAAGACGTGTCTCAAAATCGTGCATGCAGATGTCAATATTAAATTCTTTGTTAATTTATTAAAACAAATTTGTAAATACACTACGGAAAGAAGTTCTGTGGTCAGAAATGGTAAGCCATTAAACAACAACTGAAAACTCTGTCTTTCGACTTCAAACAAAGGAATGGTGCAAACAATTAAAATCTGCGCGGTAAATGTATAACATTCAACATGACATCGACCACGTGATCTAGTAGGAACATCAATTAACACATCTTAATATTAACACAGGCGTAGTGGATTTAACACACGTGTTAATATGGTCTTATACGGAAGCCAATACTGGTGTTTTAAACGGATATGAAACAAGATTTAATGATATTTACATCGAAAGATACAAAAATGCGATTGTACGGATGGAATATTTCTTGACTTGTGCAGAAGAAAGAGAAATTTGAACCCAAATGTGCCTGGCTTTTGAAGTATAATTATATTGATAGAAAATAAGTGTTCCTAAATCCAGACTATTGCAATCAAATATTGGGAGAACAAAAACATTCTACATTACATAAAATGTCTGTAGCCGATCTATGTGTGCGATAGTAGTAATTTTAATTAACACTTTCACATGTCTAAAACGTTAAGAAATAACACATTGAGTTTCAATATTAACACCCCAACGTTAATGGATAAACGCCTGCATAAAACTTTTAAAGCATTAACATGTTAAATCGTAACACTAATTTTTACAATATGAGTGATTACAGTTTCGTGGGATTCTCCGGTTTATTTTGAAATTGACGATATGGAATTAAAATTAATTTGAAAATATTATATATATGCTTTCATTTTTTTTACAATTAAGTATACTGCAAGTATTTTGACCTCGATGAAGGTGAAACAAGGACAACTGCTTTTATAACATCTCATGTATATATAAACCAAAAAACAAACTTTGCAATTCAATGGGATGACAAACCATGCATCACCACATAAAAAAGTCGTCATGCAGACAACTACATAATGCAATAATACATGGTTTTCAATATCCAGGCTTGGAACAGGCACTCGATACTATTTGGGGAGCCTTTAAGGGATCCCAAACACTCCCCCATTACTTTGTGAAGGAGCTGAAGAGATTAAATTCACAAATTCGTAATATACTTAGATTGGAAAAAATAAGACCCAATCTAAGTGTTTTATTTTTCACAGAACCGTAATAAACTAGCGCAATTGTAATACATCTTCAAAACTAGCCAAAGAAAGTGTAGCAATGTGATCCCGCATTCCAAATCCGTTCTCTTGCACATTGCATCTGTCCTGGTTGTCTGATCCATGAATAGTCAGTTCCCCAATATCCTCAATAACTATGTCTCGTTTTAAAATTCCAATATTGTGCTGGATTACGCAGTCGACTGTATAAATACAAGCTCTTGCTGGATTTGTTCGTAGTCCTATCGCCAAACAAGGGAATCGTCGCTTTAGATTACCAAAGGTCTGCTCGATCAAAACACGTGTCCTACAAAGTGCAGCGTTGAATCTTTCTCTGCTGCGGATATTGTCTGTGTTGTTGTAGGGAGTCATTAGTGAATCTTTCTCTGCTGCGGATATTGTCTGTGTTGTTGTAGGGAGTCATTAGTGAATCTTTCTCTGCTGCGAATATTGTCTGTGTTGTTGTAGGGAGTCATTAGTGAATCTTTCTCTGCTGTGGATATTGTCTGTGTTGTTGTAGGGAGTCATTAGTGAATCTTTCTCTGCTGCGGATATTGTCTGTGTTGTTGTAGGGAGTCATTAGTGAATCTTTTTCTGCTGCGGATATTGTCTGTGTTGTTGTAGGGAGTCATTAGTGAATCTTTCTCTGCTGCGGATATTGTCTGTGTTGTTGTAGGGAGTCATTAGTGAATCTTTCTCTGCTGCGGATATTGTCTGTGTTGTTGTAGGGAGTCATCAGTGAATCTTTCTCTGCTGCGGATATTGTCTGTGTTGTTGTAGGGAGTCATCAGTGAATCTTTCTCTGCTCCGGATATTGTCTGTGTTGTTGTAGGGAGTCATTAGTGAATCTTTCTCTGCTGCGGATATTGTCTGTGTTGTTGTAGGGAGTCATTAGTAAATCTTTCTCTGCTGCGGATATTGTCTGTGTTGTTGTAGGGAGTCATTAGTGAATCATTCTCTGCTGCGGATATTGTCTGTGTTGTTGTAGGGAGTCATTAGTGAATCTTTCTCTGCTGCGGATATTGTCTGTGTTGTTGTAGGGAGTCATTAGTGAATCTTTCTCTGCTGTGGATATTGTCTGTGTTGTTGTAGGGAGTCATTAGTGAATCTTTCTCTGCTGTGGACATTGTCTGTGTTGTTGTAGGGAGTCATTAGTGAATCTTCCTCTGCTGCGGATATTGTCTGTGTTGTTGTAGGGAGTCATTAGTGAATCTTTCTCTGCTGCGGATATTGTCTGTGTTGTTGTAGGGAGTCATTAGTGAATCTTTCTCTGCTGCGGATATTGTCTGTGTTGTTGTAGGGAGTCATTAGTGAATCTTTCTCTGCTGCGGATATTGTCTGTGTTGTTGTAGGGAGTCATTAGATATCTACGACATGGATATCCGGAGACTCCTAATAAAAATCCGTTGTAAATTCCTGAAACAACAGTACTTTTATCTATAAAAACAATGGTTGATAATTAACACAAGCTACATACAAAACAATTGGAGGGAGTGTTTACTATTGATCACGCGCCTGTCAACATCTGCTGTTGCGGGTTCGAGTTTCACTGCAGGCAGGATCGTCAGTTTGAGGTTTGTCTCCGGCTTCTTCTCCCAGTGAAAAGTTGACGTCACACAAACAAATTGCTGAAAGTGGCTTTAAACAATTTTAACAAACAAAAATATATGTTCAATGTATTGTATTTGTACCATGGCAGGAGTATACCCATGAACTTCATAGACTGGTCTCATAGAGCCTAGTTCACTGTTCATTATTTACCGATTGCGTTAATTTTACTGAGAGATAACCGTGCCACTCATATAGTTAATGTATCTATGTCTGTTGACCGCACTGATTTATTAGCAGATACGGTAATTAAACAATAATGATGACCATAGGTGGTCTAGGGAAAATTTTAGTCGTATAGGCATGATTGGAAATCGAATAGTCATTACTGAATAAAACAGTTCTGCATATGCATGTTAATTAAATCGTTACATTTAATATCTATACAGTCATGTATATGTTATCTTAAAAAATCAAAACTAAATATAATGTACCTGTTTCAAAGTTTTAAAAAACAGCTGACTTTCTCTAAATATTCTGGAGTCATGGCATATGAGCCCGGAGATTTTGCCTCAACATTTGTTATTATAAATTTGGCATCGCATACCATCTACAACAAAATAATTTTATAAAGCAGGTTTAATTTTGTTAAAAAACCTTAGACTGTTTAATCAATCAATCATGTCTTTATTTCCTCCATTAAAGAGATTTCATGACAATATATTACATACAAAGTAGTTATATTTACAAACAATCAGTTATATCATGAGTTCATAAATATAATGATTGATTGATTGATTGATTGATTGATTGATTGATTGATTGATTGATTGATTGATTGATTGATTGAATGAATGAATGAATGAATGAATGAATGAATGAATGAATGAATGAATGAATGAATGAATGAATGAATGAATGAATGAATGATTGATTGATTGATTGATTGATTGATTGATTGATTGATTGATTGATTGATTGATTGATTGATTGATTGATTGATTGATTGATTGATTGATTGATTGATTGAAATGTGCATAAACATTTTTAAGAACTTAATATTTTCAGAATTTAAAATAAACAAAAAATTTTTTGTAGAAGAGCAGTATTTTTGCAAAACAATATATGAAATAATTGACTTTGTGATTTTTTAAAAACTATATTAACTGTTGATGACATTGTTTTAAACTATACTGAATTATTTTTATTTTATTATTATTACATTTTTCAAAATTTCATTTAGCTTTTTTAACTTATGTTAGTTTTAAGGACTTTTTTAATTCTATAAGTATCTAAATATAACTGCCAGGCATTTTTAAAAATAGTTTTACATGTACATCCAAGTTTTTAAATCTTAAAGATATTCATTTTCCTCTCTTTGCTCTTGCATTTTTACCACTGATTTTTACTGATTTACACATCTTTTTTGATAACATACCTGTTTTTAAAATCTAATTTTCGAAAGCTCATTATCTAAATTAACATTTTCCCGGCTTATTATGTCAGCCTTTTATTGGTCTTTCATTTTTACCTTTCATCAAAGTAAAGTGTCAGGTAATAAATAAGCAATTAACGAATAAACAAGGCACATTTAATATACAATTTCATCACAGAAATATTACCCCCTTACCCCCCCTCGTTCTCGGCCCCCCCCCCCGCCCCCACCCCTCGTTCTCGGCGAATCTCGTGAGCGAGAGTTTGGGATTTCCAAATCGTCAATAATGTTTCAAAAGTTATGTATATATTAATATTGCTCATTAATACAATGTAGTCCCGTGTGTTCGCTCGCGTAGACCTTTATGCAAATTTGGTCATTTTCAGATAAAATATGTATTGGTAAAAAATAACAGCAACCCAGTTTGTTTAAGTTCGTGGGCAAGGTATTTTATTTGTCATTTAATTTCCAGCTGTGGTATATCAAAAAATAAGTGTAATGAGACAGCTAAAGAAAGATAATACTTCATATTGATTGAAGTTTTAAAGTTCGTGTCTTCATGATATTTTAAAAAGCAAATATTTAAAAAACTTCACGTTGCAGAATTAAATTGTTTGAAAACACAGTTATTCCATAGAATAAATAAATAAATTATTTTGTCCAAACTAGATCAAACTTAACGACGTGGAATCGGATGCACAGATTTCAAACTGTACGATGTCTGTTGATTAATCATATGCAGAAATTATAAACTATTAATAAAGTCTATGTTTAACTTTTTCCTACATAATTACACATAATGTTATCTGTCATACTTTACCTGTACATTCAAAGATTGGAATCCTTCCTGTTTACGTAGTCGGGTTCATTTTCGGTTGGTGTTGATATCTTAATGTATGTGCCATCTAGACACCCTAATACATTAGGAAACCCTGTTAAATAGATAGAATAATATAGTAAATACAATATTTGTTTAGCCTTTAAACAAGAATGTGTGCAATAACCGAATATAAACCTCAAATTCAAAGAGAAATTATTTTTGCTAATATATATTTTTCTAAGTTTAATTATTTTGTGTTATAATTTTCAGCCTATATTATATATACATTTTATGTGTAAGTGGAAAAAATTGAGGTGAGATAACTTATGTTTCCTTTTATGCCGTTTTTCTATCAGAGCGGACGTGATAGAAAGCACCGACGCTGATTCCATAGATACGGATAAATGAATGTTCAAGATTTTAATAAATATGGTAGTAATTTTCACCAACTTGGTATAAAATTGCACTATATAATGGACTAGGAACAATGACGTATGTCGCCACCAAACGAAATGTATGATGACTACATGTAGCTAACGTATTTACTCCTCAGTACATCCAGATAATAGGACTCGACTTTTGCGGACTGAGATATATTTAAATAAAAGGAAACCACGATTTCGCCGAGATTCTGTCGTCTTTATGTTATGCTATGAAAACTTCCCAGTTAATGCCTTACCGGCAATGGCATGAAAGGCCCCTTTAACATGCATCTATTATAATGTTCTTTACCCCGACGGAAACCTTACGAATCTGGCCACAAAACGAACCAGCGCATCGCCGAGTTTCCTTATTGCCCGACCAGAGGTTGCTTTGCTGACATGAAGGACATCCCCAACAACTTAATGGAAATAACTCGACGCAACAAACTGTAGGAACAACAGAACCTGTGAGGAGGTAGACTAAACTACCTGTTGATGGAATGTTGAAGCTCTGCAGCAACCAATTCAGCGATATAAATAATCGTTGGTCTGCGGAATCTAAACCGTCTGTACAGCTCATCATCATTGATCAGTTCCAATTGGTTCAGTCGGTTTCGGAATACTCTCTTGTTGAGATTGTTGACATTTCTTTGTCTGAGGCGTCGAAGCAACCTAACAACGTCGGCCATTTTTAATGTGCTTAAATTATTTAAGACAGCCTTAGAATAGTCTTAAAATATAAGACAAACTTATAAGTCTAAGACAAAATTATCTTCAAAATAAATTTCGCGATCTCCAATTTAAGACAAAATTCTGTCTTAGCTAAAAAAATTAGATTTATGTCAATTTTTAAACTTAAGACTGTTTCATGATCCCGTGGCCTGGGCTGAATTGCTTAATCGTTGTCATTCTGAAAGCGAAGAATGACCATGACACAACGGCTGTCGAAGTAACTAGGGACATATATAGAACGAAACCTATAAGGAGAGCTTGGGAGTTTAAAGCGATATAGATAGAGATCAATTCACGGAACAGGTGCTGACACCTTCAGATGTTGTAGACTTGTCTCAGCCTCTCAGGCCAGTAAGTCTCCAAATAACGTGGTTGAATACATGCTTGGTTCTGTGTAATAAGGGATGGGGAATAGAAGCATTGAGTTTCTATACCATAAGTGGCATATAAGCATTACGTTTGATTTTTGCAAAAGCCATCTATTTCTTCGGGATAAACTTATAAACCAAGGTTACAAAAAAAAAAAATAATAAATAAATAAATAAAAAACCACTCGTCCGCGCCTTTAATAAGTTTTACTACAGATACCACTTCCTTGTCGAAAAATATTCTCTCTCGTTTAAAAAAATTGGTTACAGATATTAATTAAATTCTGATTTAATTACTATGATTTATGATATGAGGACATAATAACAAATATTTATTTCTTTTTTTATACGTTATAAATATTATTATATAAATTTCAGATCGATTCCCCAGGTTTTACTGTAAACTGCTTAAAACAACGCCCTTCCATTGTTCATTTCATGTTGGGGAAACATGAATAAACCGATTATTATATCGGTTTTAGAATCTGATGGTGCTTATTGATATTGACGCTGTTGTGTTAATATGTATATATAGTACAACAAGTCATAAGCAGATAGCTAATAGAGTAACTCGACCGGTGTCTATATAGAGGCAGGCACTGCTGACTCGTCCGGAGCACCTGAGTGCACCCATGGTTTTTATTGGGTTCGGGTTACTCACATTTCGGTCCTTGTTTCGTATCATGTATATAGTTTGTAGGATAAATTGTTAGGTAGAACAGATGTATTAGCGTTGACCACGAGACGTTAATATAAACTGATAGACTCTTTGGATCCTGAGTATAATCAGGTAACGAACAGATAACACGCTACAATCGCTCGGTGATATAAAATGAGGCTAGGCACGTTACAAAATTGGTGTCAGCGGTGGGATTCGAGAAAGCACGTCACAAAATTGGTGCCAGTGGTGAGATTTGAGAAAACGCGTTACAAAACATTATCCTGATAATGTATATAGTTATAAAGGGTGCATTAAATTTAAAACATTATCCTGCTTCCACCTGACCACGGTGAGCAAGGGCAGACATTAATTGTCTGTCAAACGGAAGAACTCACTTAAATATTAAAAGTTGGCTGAAATGTCTAATTTATACACTAATTTACCCGAATTGTCCTAATTAAGATGTTTATACAAAGGATTCGTCCAAATGAGTTATTGGCATTTATGTCGCATGGCCTTTGGCCTAAACGTAAACTTATTTTGGCTCTTTAATCATACCTATTAACGCGAACGTTGACCTCTCCGACAAGCGCAAATAAACCATTGTGGACTTTGTGCCTAAAGTTATTGAAATACAAATAGTGAAATAATTGAAAAATATCTAGGTAGCCAAAATTTACGCGTTTTTTCAGTCTCAAAATCGATCCACAATCGAAGTATAAGGATAATTAGAAAAAACCCAAACGAAGTCTGATGATTACCCTAAAGAAATAGCGCAGATTAGTTTTCAGCAATAATGGTAGTTTATCTACGCGCCTGTTTGTTTGTTTGAATGATGTTTGACGCCACTTTCAGCAATGTTTAGCTATATAATGGCGACCACTTTGTATTGGGGTAGGAAGCCAAAGTACCCGGAGAAAACCCCGGACCCAGTGGCGGATCCAGAGGGGGGGTCCAGAGGGTCCGGACCCCCCTTTCGTTTTGACAAGCATGGGGTCTGGACCCCTACTTTTGTGTTGGCAGTTTTATAAATGTTTATTTTTCGACGGCTTAGAAGTTATAACTAATCGTAAATCATGTGAACTTGTCTTTTTAACTATTCCAAGTAGACCACCACGGTCTACGTTAATCCGTATTTGTTTTCGTGGCCATACCGTTGACGGATCTATCAAAAAGTTTTGAAAAAAGCCTTCTTTTTTTTGTTTTAGCATAACAAAATGACATTTTAACGGACATGTTTTAGGTGTCAGGAAATCGTCAGAATGCAGGATTTTACACCATTTCGTTCAGAGCTTTCGTTCGTCCAGACCCCCTGCCGTAATACGACCTCTGCGAGGTCGGCATGGTGGCCTTCGGCCACCATGACAAATTTGGACCACCCCTTTCATTTGAGGCTGCATCCGCCCCAGGGACCTTCGGTGGGAAAACTGTCAATTCTTGTCAATTAAGATTGGAGTCGAGTACACCCTGCCAGCAGTGAGACTCGAACCTGCAACCTCAGTGTTTACAGACCACGTGATCAATGTGACAAAATAATATATGTGTTTCGATGACATAGTCATATCGAATATTAAAAGTACTAGGATTCCTGTACTAAAGAAGCCTACTTTTATAAGCATTTGATAGTACAATCTGCAAAAATAAAACTCAAATATGCTTTGTCCCTTGAAAAAAACTGAGATCAAAAGTTAAGATAAAATATTGTAGCGTTAAACTATATTGCATTTAAATGAACTACTCGTTGACATGTGCAGCCTTTTTGAACTCTTCGCCTTACTGAATCCGTATTTATAGAAAACTCTTTTTTCTTAAAAGGCGAATCACATATTCAAACTTAGAAGAAACAGCAGGACATTTGTAATAATAATTATAATGATATTGCATTATTGTTCCGAACTACGTAATTATTCTCTTCGCAGACCGAAATAAGTAATTAACATTTACTTGTTATTTTCTTCTCAGTTGTTAGCACCAGCGAATATGTGACATTAACACCTTTTAATGAGAGAAAAGCACGCTATTATTAATATCTTAACTCATAATAAGAATAAACCGTGGTGATAATTCTTTATTGTTCTGAACTAGATTTATCCCCCGCAAACCGAAATATTTGATTAACACATCTACATGTATTTAACACTGCCGTTGTTAGCGCTGACACATGATGAAAACTTTCCAATAACTCTGTCAAAATGATAGGAAACATTTGTTATTTATTATATTTACGATATAATATCTAATTACCACTTTCTGCAATCAAAAAGGATGAAACATCTACTCTTAAATTGTTTCATTATTCTACATTCCTTCAGTCAAATCATCAAGTGTACGCATCACCATACTTTAGAAGTAATGATACGTTCATTTTAATACATTCATACAATCATGCCGCGATATAAAGTGTCCTTAGGAATTTGCATTGTGTTAAGTTTTGTTGTAAAATTACAAAACTGCCAAACTAATGAAAGTGAACAAACCAGTGGAATAGACCAGACAACGAGATTTAAAGAAAGGGGCAGCCAATACAAAGAGACCACTGTTAATTTGGAAGAAAATTCAAACATTTATACTAAAAACACATATTTAAGTAATAACAGTGCGCATGCTACTTTGGACGATTTTAAAACAAGTGTTTCCGCCGGAAGTAACAAAGAACAAATCGAATTTGCATTTTCTAGTACCCTACAACATAGTCTAGACTATGAAATAACCACTATGAGTGATGTACATGGACACGCTTTACAGACGCAAACCGTTTTATTCTCAACAGAAGGAAATCCGACAGGCATGGACAATTTGATCTTGCAGGACCCGTGTGCCCAATTTGGAACATGCGCAGTTACATCAACTTCGAAGTTTAAATATTGCCAATGTGATGATAAATGTACAATTTATAACGATTGCTGTACAGATAAAACATTTCTAAACATTTCGAATCCTCATCAACTTAAATGTGGCCGTTTTTCTAATTTATCACAAAATAAATATATAGGTGCATTTATGGTTTCCAATTGTCCATCAACGTATGTGGATCAAGAAATAAAAACAAAATGTCTGAATGAAGATTTCATGGAAGTTGGTCCGTTAGTTTTTGGAACCGATTCTCTTGTGTACAAAAATAAATTTTGTGCACTCTGCAACGAAATCAAGATATACCAGACTTTCAATATACAGCTGTTCAACGTACATGATCTTGACCTCGATTTATTATCAAATAAAACGCAGAACGAGAAAATGTCTAGTTTATTAAAAAGTCGTTTCGTCAGATATGAATTTGTTGCACCCCAGCCAGACATTCATTTTAGACATTGCTTAATGGTACAATCAACAGAAAATGAAACAACGGCATGTCAAGAATACTCAATAAATCCAGTTGGAGCAATTAATTTAATATCTGGTAATGCAGTCTTCTATAGAAACATGTATTGTGTACCACTGAAGACCACAGATAAAATTTGTGTGGGTCCCTATATTGATGGTTTCCTGGATGGTAACCCGATAGATCAGTACTATATTTTGTATCCATTGTCTGTCATGTTTGGCTTCGACGAAGACGATACTAAAAGTGAGACGTGCATAGAAAAGGTATATATTACGTTTATCATTATTTGAACACTTTTTTCGCACGGTTAAATCGGACTACGAGCAATGTAAGGTTACAGAAACAGTAGATACTGTACGAATAACAATAATGACCGGTAACTTGTCTAATGACCTAACTGGCAAATGTTAAAAAAGCTGAGGTTAATCAAGATGGATTTTAGTACAAAAATTGGTCATGCTTGCTTAGTTCCTTTGATCTAAAATTTATCATGACTTCTGAAATAGAAAAGTTGAACAGAAATTGAACAATAGAATATTGATAGGAATTTTTCAGAATAGACAAAGCCGCCGTGTCAAAAGGGCATTAATATACGCTTAATGCATCTCTTATACATTCTATCTTTTTATATTTTCGCGCCAAATCACGAATCCGTAATTGACGTCCATTGCCGAATAACAATTGGATGACGTTGTCAATACCACAGACGTTCTATGCAGAAAAACAAAATTTAGCGCGAATGACAGAGATGTCACTTTTGGCAGCAAGAGGGTTAATGTATCAGGTTCGCCTGCGGACTCACTTAATAAATACTTGCCTTAATAAACTATCTATCAAAAACAAAATGCCCTATATTCTATATTTATCAGATTAGTTATTTTTATTTTTTTTTAAATAATTTTTTAATACGTCTCTTTATATAAAATATTGTTTAATATATAGAGGTATATTTATAAACTTGTAAGCTATAATATACAATTATTGACTTTTATGTAGTCCGCTATCAGGATTTATCAGCCAGAAAAAAAATGTAATATTATGTGAATATACATTTTTGAGGGCTGAGAAATCTTGACATCGACAGTATATCAAAGTCGTTTAATTATAAACAATTATGGCAGCTCAGTGCATGCGATATCATGTTTTATGGAACACTTAAAAGACATATCGACCGAGCTGCCATAATTGTTTTATTTCATTTCACTGTACATTTTACCATCTTCTTAATAATTTGTTTTATACACAAGAATTTATAATCATGCATTTTGTTATCATGGTCACTATATGATTTTTAGTGTTAAATTTTGTCATTATTTTGCTGCAGAAAACAATTTGAAGTGAATATTTCAAAAACATTAACATATTGTGATATTGCACGACTGACGTTTTGATTACAAGTGATATTGCACGGCTAATCTTTGATTACTAGTGATATTGCACGGCTAATCAATTTTTAGATGTCATTCTTGTACCAAAATGGCCAGCTGTGCAATATCACTTGTAATTAAAACGTCACAATCGTGCAATATCATAAAATATGGGTTAGTGAAAGATACATTGTTTAAATGGAAGCTAAAATTACGAAATGTAATAACATGAATAAAAGCACCAACTTCCTTCATCAGAAAAAAAACAGAGGAGGCTTACATTTTGTAATTGTTGTAATGCTGGTTAACCTTAATATTTTCTGTAAATACTATTTTGATATTGATTTGGTGATAATCATGAAATTCCAGTTTCATCACATTTGAAATATTAAAAAGAGTATAAAAAGTCAATTATTTTATTCTTACATTTATTATCAGTATATTTTATAATTGCAGATGATTCAATGACCACTAAAATTGAAATTTATAGTTTTGTTGGAACAGATGAAAAACATGCTTAAACTGGTAAAAACCAGGTCAATATTGGATTCCTCTGCACAGTAGTAAAGCAGAATCCAATATTGATCTGGTTTCGACCAGTTTAAGCCTGTTTTTATGTAATTTTAGTATTGTTGCGATTTATCGTGACCCGAAAGTTGTTTTTTAGACCGATCAAAAACACGCAAAATTCTATTCATGTAATAACACGTTTTATTGATTGTTAGTTTGTCGGGGGTATTCACATCAGCGGGTCTCTGCCTTCCTCCCCAAATGAAAACTGGACATGATATAGCCATGAAATTAGCTGAAAATTTGCTGAAAGTAGCGCTAAACCTCATTCAATAAACAATCAAACATTAGTAATCAAGTTGTGCCCGTTATATATTTCGACATTTTAGCTAAAGGCAATCCGACCTGGCGTTTATGTAATCAAGTTGTGCCCGTTATATATGATAAGCTTTCGAAATCTCCCAATTTTGTGTTTGTATTACCTAATGTTTAATATATACCAAATTTTGATGGGAGGTTTAGTTATATGATACTTTAAAGCTCTTTAAAGGAAAAAGCCAGTATTAATAAGTATAAAATAAATATTAAGAATGTTTTCCAGACATTATCTTTTATTTATTTTATGTAATAATCACTGAAATTTGACATGATATTATACAATTAATTACTTTAGATGAGGTTTATATCATGATCTATCAACCCAAGAGATCAGATAATTACCGAGGCCATCGGCCAAGGTGATTATGTATCTCGAGGGTTGATAAATAATGATATTAACTGAAATCTAAAGTTATAAATTGTTTTATTATATGACACACATCAAAAACACTTTTTTTTTCAATAGAATTATTTTATCAACAAAGAAAGATAACAATTAACGTTTTAAATAAGGTTTCTTCAAGAGATCAGATGATTACAGAGGCCATCGGCCGAGGTGATTATGTATCTCGAGGGTTGATAAATAATGACATTAACTGAAATCTAAAGTTATCAATTGTTTTATTATATGACACACAACAAAAACACTTTTTTTCAATAGAATTATTTTATCAACAAAGAAAGATAACAATAAATGTTTTAAATAAGGTTTCTTCTTATTTAAAGTTATATTGGAACAGTTATTGAAAACTGGCATTGTTACAGGAAATTTTTTATCTGCCACATTTACGTTCTTTACACGGCCATTATCCACACCAAACGACATTCGAGTGATGTGAGCACGTGGATGTGAGCGAATTTATGATTGGCTTAAAACAAGTGAATTCGAAAATATCGACAAATCAAAAAAGGCGTTCAAAAAATGTACGGATTTTCCCTGATAATATATTTAGGTACACGTTAAAGCTTACACAAGTAATAATCACCTCGCGTGCATAATTGCGAGGTGATTATCATATTTTGCAATAATAAGTAAAATACCCTTTGAACCAATTAAAATCTAAGTTATTTAGTCATATAATAATACAGTATATGAAATATAGATAAACCAAAGTAAAGGATTATTGCACAAATATTGGTGAGTATCCTACCTCCTTTAAGAATCAGCGTAATGGATTGGCTGATTGACGTATTTATTAGATTTTACACGGGTCAGTAGTAAGAGTTAGCGTTCTTAGCGACATTGAAACACACATAATAAAAATGATTTTGCTTGAATTTCGATGTTTTTTGGACAGTTGGTAGGATATATTCGTTAAAGTTACAGATGCAGTTGCTAACCTATTACATGTACAAAATATACATGTCGTCCCATCAGATTTACTTACCCCTTCTGTTCGGTCAGCAACTGCCTCTGTAGCTTATAATATTGCTCTAAGAAGAATATTATATTGCTGGATCTTGCGAGTGCAAGTTATATTCGGCAAGGGACAATATTCAACAATATTCGTGCAATAATCCTTGTACTGTATAGCAGAACTTCAGCCAATATCAAGATTACATCATAATTAACAACAAGTAAAAATACTGCACGCTTATTACTGCACGCATTTGTATTCTTGACGCTACATTGAGCTTCATTACTAATTTGACAATGATGTGAATATGGCCTCAACATTTGTATATTCACATTTAATTCGAAATGCTAAAAGGATAGTAGGTTGAAGCAATTATATTCTTATTCGCCGAGCTTGAACGAATTATTTATTAAATAAAAAACACATCTATAGATTTAAGTATACCAACAGGTGTAGCAGCTTTTATTTCAAACAAAATTTTCAAATTTACGATGTCTTTCGTTAGCACTATACACCATTATAGTGTAGCATTATAGCATCAACGACGTTACAAATATCAGTAACTCTCTACAAAAGAAAATCGATCAAATTTAATATTTAATCACAACTAATCATTGTAATTAATATTTGGTGGGAGGGCGGGTATCTCAAGCATGATTTCAAGCTGCTTAACCGGAAGAATGGTAAACTTCGAATAAATATACAACTCATTTAAAGCAATATAAATATCAGTCTTCCCGCCGAACAGTACAAATTAAGCACTTGCTACCTATGGATATGTGTTCAGCTAACTTATATAAATAATGTCTGTATCTGTAGCATTTATACTTCCTCAATTTTGCGAGGGGTATCGGTGGTCGAGTGGTTAAGATAATTAATCATCTACTATTAATCACGTGCCTGTCAATAATGAGGTTGTAGGTTCGAGTCTCACTGCGGACAGGGTGGCTCGATTCCAATCTTAATTGACAAGGATTGCCAGTTTTCCTACAGAAATGTCAGGATTTCTAACCAGGTACTCCGACTTCCTCCTCCCCACCCCAAAGCCCCAAAAAAAACGAAAACAAAAAAAAACACACAAAAAATGAAAGCCGTGGTATAGCTGAAAAATTGCTGAAAATGGTTTTAAACCGCATTTAAACAAACAGGTACACGGGCTTCCCCCCCAAACCCCCCCCCCGCCCAAAAAAAAAAACTGGACGCCATGTTATAGCCGAAAATCGTATGATAATAATAATGTGGTCTCATAATGCAACGTATTCTTTTCCTTTGCACACCCTTCTCTTTTAAACATATCAAAATTCCACTTTTGAATAATAGAATGACATCGCCATAGAGTACCTGAATACGGCTGCGCGGAAAGGAGTACAATCGATGGGGTTTTGTTCTCTGAGAAATGTGTGCCAAATACAATGTTTGCAAAATGGTCACCATAGACACAAACTACTATAAAATATAAAATATCCTTTGATACTTCTAGAGTAAATTAGACAAAAATGTAGGCTTCTTACCCTTCAAAATGGCGGGGTAATGTATCTAACTTATCTTTTATAGAAATCCGGAATTAAGTTAAAAGAAGACATAAACGATAAAATAATGTACGCAAGTGTAAATTAAAACATCATTTACCAGTGTGAAAAGTCTCACAGAAGATCTAAAGTAGGCACTTAAAACGTCTCGCAAAGGAGAATGCTGGACTTATTCCTTACATATTTTGTTTTAAAAGTTTTACATCAAAAACAATCTTTATAAATTCAGTAGGAAATCACTATGTTGTGCACTGGTAACTAACTCTTCGAATTACAATTATAATTAACAACACAATCAAATTTTAGGACAGAACAACGAGCCTAATCTTATTGAAATCTACGAAAGTGGTCATTATCGTGCAATGAGAGTGGCACTCTCCAAACACATTACCCATTGTCGTCCGCGGTCAGCCTTTTCGTATTATGACCTTAACGAGAGGGCAGTCCCCTATCCGCCACCTGGGGACGCGCTATGCAGTTCTGCGGGTCGAGCACTGTGAGCCCTCACAGTATGGTCCCCGTTTTTTTGCTCGACAATGAGCTTATCTGATACAGACCTGTTAATAATTGTCTCGCGAATAAAAATACTAACAATTAATATATATCTCAAAAATAAGCGCGTTGACCTATCATTTCTTTTGCTTATTTTGTTTTAGTCTGATCAGACAATTTTCCTAGATAAATAAAAATGAATTTGATATAATGCTGTTCTTTTAAGGACCAATTTAGACACGCAACCACGCCACATAATCATGAATGCGTATTCCAAGCCAATATGTGTATGTCATTGTATTGTTCTTATAGTATTAAACACCGTGTTTTAGGAAATTATCAATGTGTAAAGTCCGAAGGACTTTATGTCAAGTTTGTGAGGGAGTCGACGGAGTTTACATTTAATTCTCATAAATAGTTATAGCGATTTAATAGTTGCAAAACCAGTTACAGAAACCCATCTAGATCTCAAAATGTACCTCATGTGGACACTGAAACCCTGACTTGTGAGGATGGAAGGCGTAGGAATATACAAAACATAGTACAAAATGAATCTAGAGTCTGTATATATTAATAGAAAAAACAACAAAATAAAAACCAATTTTTTATGCATAATATATTTTATTTGAATTCTCAATCGATTTAATAGAAATCATTGCTACAGACAAAATAGTGTTCCTCCCCCTTACGATACACAGGACGCCATTTTTGCTTTACAGCAGTTTACAATTGGAGATAACACCGCGATCATTTCATGTTTTTTGAAGCAAGATGTATGATTTTAAGATGTTTATCGTCTTAATGCATCTTAAGCTCTTCTTAATGTATTTTCGTTATCATATACAACAAGGAGCTAGTTACAAATCAAATTGGAAAGATGCAAGTTTTAAATCATTCCAGATTCAAAGTTAATTGTTGTTAGTGTATTCATGATATACTTTATTGCTTGTTTGTTTAAATGGTGTTTTATTGGAAGAGAAATACCCGGTGAAAACGCATGATTTTTGTTAGGATAAATGGCAAACAGGCCCAGTTCAAAGTCAGGCTCGAACTTGCAACCTCACTAGTTATAAGCCTGTGATGAATAGAAGATTCTCTAATTTTGACGTAATATTTCAACCGCTTGACCGGTGTGGAAAATATAGTTCTCGCCACTAGTGAATTTGTTGTTCTCAGCAGATAATAGGTTTAATATAATAACGTCATAATCAAAAAACCTTCCATTTACCGCGTATTCAAGTCATGAACGTAAAATTGGGGTTGGGAGAATTTGTACTTCATTTCGCAAATTTACTACTTTTTAAAATAAGAGAAACATAATCTTACATTAGTACTGTTGGATTATCGGATTTCTCCAATCTCGATAGTTATGTTATGGAAATTTAAGTCCTCGCCAAGGCTCCGATAATCCACTCGTACCAATGTAAGATCCTATATTTTCTAACTGAGAACTCTGCATACATACAGTAATTGATACTTAAGTGAATCATTTGTCGTTATAAATGCATGTATATAATATCGGTGTACTGAATTGGCATAAAACAATACAAGGATAAGGCTTGGAAACGGGTGAAAGGCAAGACTCTCCGTTTCGTGCCGATCCCTGATATTGCTTTTATGTCAAGTCAAAAGACTGATATTATGTTTTCCTGCAATCTATTGTACAATATTTACACACATGGTCCATAATTTTGCAATATCTATGCACTTTTAAACGGATAACAACTTTTATAAATTCGAACCCATATTGGCCGTCTGCACAATACACATTGTAATTGTGATATATATTACCTTTGAACACGATGAAATTAATGTCAGCGACAAGAATCACTCGTGACATCAGATTTGTGTGATAAACATTCACTGACTGTATATTACACAAACTATACGGTCAGCGCATATCAAATGTTGTGGGTTTGAGTCTCATTGCGGGCTGGGTGCACTCGACTTCAATCTTAATTGACAATTTTTACTACCGAAGTCGTGGGTTTTATCCGGGTGCTCAGGCTTCATCCCAAATAAAAACTGGACGCCATGATATAGCTGAAAATTACTGAAAGTGGCGTTAAACACCATTAAAACAAACAAATAATCTTCAAGACTTTACCTTCCATTGTTTTGATGATTATTTGTAATTTAATTCTTTAACATTATCGTAAGTATTTTTATAGTTGCTGCACACATCTGTAATTTAAACCTAATTAACAGTAAATAAAAACTGATCATGTATGCCTTGACTGCATGCGACTGACTACCCCTATTGCGTAACATGATGATAAGAACTATACAGATTACATAGTACAAACAGTACATGTCTGGACTGAAGATAGACTAAATCAATAATAACGGAATCTGGAACCTGTTACATTACATAATACAATGATAAATACATACATATTACATAATAGAACAATTTTAGGACCTTGCTACAAAAACTTTTATAAATTCATTGATAGTATCTATTGTTTATTCTTGTAACTGTGCACATATTTTACTTCTCAATACCCCAGAATACCTTTTAATGATGTAAAAGCTAGATCACTACATTCTCATCTGGCAAATGTTTAGCTAAAACACGAAGTGTGTATGATAAGAAGGTCACTTATTTTGCTGTATGTAACGCATTAATGACCTGGACGGCAGACTTAAACCTATGTCTCTGTTTAATTATAAAACATGATGAAGATTTATCTGCAATATTTAGTTTATTGGAACATGCAGGTGTTCATTATACAGTTCTTATTTTCTCTGTAGTTTCAAAGTAAGCATATTTTGTTGAAATATGTCTGATTTATCTAATTTGCAACCGAATACATTTGAGGAACAACAATTGTTCAACGCAGTCGGTATAATCTCCAATTACGACATTTGAACTAAATGCCGCTCTCAAATGGTAACGAATGCCTTCTGAAGACATACTTGAATTCTGATTTGGCAAAAATAGAAAAAAATTCCGCGTTTGAACAATTAACTATATTCTGCTCTGAAAAGCATCCCCATTTTTTCAATTATTATTCCACCATTGTGGTGTTCTTAAACAATTAATACTGATAACTAAATTTTAGAAAATAACTTTTATACTACTTTTATACTACAAAATGGCTTTTAGAATTGATATACATGTACAATGATAACATGATGAAATCATACATCTTGTAATTTTTGCGCGCTTCTTTGCTTTTAACACACTATTAGAAGCAGATATGCTTTGTTGATCATCTTCATTTTAAACAACTCTCAATTCGGTGATGTTTTTACGCCTTACGACATATTTTCTCGATATGACCGCCTGACACTATCTCTGTCGTGAAATAATTGTCATGCACACGGGGTATTTAAGTCATCCATTCAACGCTTTAATGATTTGTACGATATACAGTTGTTTGATAAAGCATTTTCTAAACAGTTGGGGCTTTTAAAACATGCACAGCCCATAGAATTAAGGGTAACATTCTCTAAGTTTACGTTATAATTATTTATTGGGACCTCAATCACCCATGCAATTTTTATTCATAGCCCCCTTATTTTGTGTAATAGCTTTCATATGAATACATTTAAAGACAATGCGCATTGCACTGAAGTGACATTTGATGTTCCAGTGAGAACAACACAATTCTAATTAAAATATCTTATATAGAGTTGCCATTTCAAGAGATAGTCAAATTAATAAAATAGCCAATTGCAATGATTAGTACTTGACACATGTAAATACATTTAATTTGTTTCAGCTATGCTTTATAAATTTACTTGACATTTAGTGCAAATTTAGCAAATTAAAATTGTTAGAATTTACTTAAAATAATGTATTTTAATTTATAGTTTATAGTTCGACAATAATTGAATTGATTGATTGATTGATTGATTGATTGAATGTTTGCTTAACGTCCAGCGAGCACTTTTTCTGCTATATGCAGGAGAAGGACTAGTTAGCAACCAAGAATTCAACGGGATGGATAGAACAACATGAACACATTTTTGACTGCTACTGGAAAAGTATGGGACAATGAGTAGGGAAGCAGAATTTAGACTTTTGTAGCGGCCAGGCTTTTTTATGTACCGAATACCACCAACCCCCTCAAAAAAAGAGAAGGCATCACCTATCTACCACATGGGGATGCGCTGGGAAGTTCAGTGGGTCCAGCGCTAGGACCCATCCCAGTATGGTCCCAGTAACTTAATTATAGATCTACGCCAAATCTACTTAACGTTAAATTCAGAATAACGAGAATTCAAATTCATTTATTGACCAGTAAATTCGCGTCCAAATTCAATTTAAGGTATCATACCCATAATTAAAGTTACCGTTTAATATTATTTTTCGACCAAGAAATACAGCTTTATTAAATCAATGTATAGCTAATTAATGATACAAATTAAATATATTGTTTTACTTTAAGTCAATGTTAGCAGTTTTGGACAAGAAAAAAATAGTTACTCAAATAATATTTCCGATGTTTGCCGAAAAGTACCGAGGTCTGATCCATTGAAAAGCAATGGACATCCGGGACATCAAATATAATCACGTGGTCAATTATGGTGCGGATACCTTAATTTTAATGGGCGTAAACAACAATTACTTTATAAGTAACCAAACTATACCTTTTTAACGGACATTGTATTTTGTAATATTCCTTGAACTTTTTAGTTATTATTCAAAATGTATTATGCAAACAACACAACTAACAATTTTCTTATTATTACTACTGTGAATTCTGAAATAGCTTTTATTTGGGACGTTTAAATATGTTTATTGTTATTGTAATTTTTAACCTTGGTATCTTTGATGACATTTTATTTTAATCAATAAATGCTTATCTTTTTTCTGTGCGTACGTCTTGTTCACGTACACAATTAGTTACGACATCTACATTTACAAATAAAATGTCATCAAAGATACCACGATCAAGATATGTCTTGACTTTAATATGTTGAAAGTTATAGAAAGGCACACATTGGATAAAATACAATTTGACAAAAGGACAAATAATTTCATTTTTTATATTTTTTAAATTGTATTTAGATAAAACCATATATCAAGAGTTTTAACAAAACAAAATATACGTATATTAAATTTCTATTTTATCATGCAATGGCTAATATTAATAAACACACGAATGTTTAAAAAACTCATGTTTGAAAATTGCAAGATAGATGCTATAAGAAGTTCAAGAATGCAGCATTGTAAAATACTATTTTGATTGGATACAATTAGTATCCCTTTATTTTGATTGGATACAATTAGTAGCCCTTTATTTTGATTGGATACAATTAGTAACCCTTTATTTTGATTGGATACCATTAGTAGCCCTTTATTTTGATTGGATACAATTAGTAGCCCTTTAGTTATTTATCTTCCTCTTACATTAATGAAGGTAAAATATACTGACATCAATTTTCCATTATATTCAAATATCATGAATAGATCGTTATTGTTTCTTTTTTCTGTCGGTTGATCAAGTTTTAAAAGTTTTTTTTCTTATTGTTGTTTGTTCAGTTTCCGTTCCAATTTAGAACATCTATACGAGATAAATGCGTCAGATATTTTTAAAGATATTGTTTCGTAGTATAATAGCTCCAGTTATTGGCAGATGTCAGGGATGTCTCATACTTTTATAGAATTACCTTTGCCATGTTTAGAGATCAGAGAAAGACATACAAATAAGACGCCGTCTAAATCAATCTTTACTGTTAATCAGAAAATACCTAACGAGTTCTCATCAAAAGAACAAAATCCAGTAGGACGACATACCAAAAATTGACAAACAACTAACAACAAACATAAGATCGACACAAAAACAAAAACAGGAAAAAACAACACTAAACAAGTTTGGCTGTGAATTCATTAAGTAATAGACTTAAATGCACCATTATTGCAATCTGCATGCAGACAAGAAACAAAAAAAAAATATACATGCCTGTTATTTAAATAAATGCAGAGGTAGCCAGAACAACTTATCACGAGTTATGAACACGTTTATTATTACCACGAATTTTTATGGAAGAAATCTAATGTGTTGAATAAAATTGAAAATGTAGATTAAAATAAGATTTAAAAATGCCACGTTCTTTTTCAGTTCTTTTTTCTTTTTACAGGCAGATGGAGTTTGTGACAGTGATGAAATATACAACAACTACACATTTACATTTAGCCTCGTTTTGAAATATGACAATAAATTAACAGAGGAGTATCTTAAGCAGATATGGTTGTCAATTGCATGGTCTATCTCCATCAGAAACGATACCAAGCTAGTCAGTTTTACTAGTGCAAGACCTTGTGATAAATCATGCTCTGTTAACGCAATAATTGAAGTTACAGAAGGAAAAAAAATGCAGGAATTAATTATATTGAAAAGACAATTTTATAGTTTAAAATGGAACGTAAAGATTCTTGAAAATATATCTGGAAATACCACAAACGTCTATGTATATGCTTCTCAAAATACTGGTGAAACTGGGCCAGAAATGTCAGTATTTCAAGAGAGTATAGAGAATTTTTTAAGAAAGGAAAATATAAGTTTAGCTACAAATGAGGCAATTAATTTTTGTAATGAATTGTTCCTGTTTACAATCGTTAGAAATAACGAATCAAACAAATTTTTGATACAGAATGTTCATTGTGTTGTTCCTATATTAATACCACACACTAACACGCATATTTTCAGAACAACAGCTACATATATTTGTATATCATTATCGGAAATTGCACTTATTTTTTCAATGGTTATCAGCCGCAAAATAGGCATAAGTAAGTCCGTGGCGGGTTCGAACACAGAAAACCTGTCAGTAAGTTTAGCATTGGCGAATGTTCTGTTTTTGGTAGGTGCTGGAGCCATTGACTACCAGATGATCTGTTACGTCATTGGAATAATACTACATTACTTATGGTTGACTGTGTTTGTATATATGTCAATTGCTGTTCTATACATAGGACACAATCTCCGAAATCTAGGTAACAACCACGTTGGTAAAAAAGATGGCAAACTGCAACAGAAAATATGCCTTACTATTGTAGGAATGCTTTTTCCTTTTGTTATTGTAGGACCTTCAGTGGCACTTGATTATTTCAACGTACAAAATTTTCAGTCCATATATGGTACGGATATTTGCTTCCCAACATCGTATCCGGCCAATGTAATTTTTGTCTCTGGGCCTATCCTGCTATGTATTTTCATTAATATTGTCCAACTAGTAATGATAATGATCTATATAGTTAGAACAAAACGAGATGTCATAAATCTTCGAAAATCGCAATCCTTTCAGCAAGCACACGTATATGTTCGTATAACAATCATTACAGGTGTATTCTGGGTAACAGGAATACTTGGAGGTTTTCTTAAGTCTGATATTCTCACGGACATTTTTATTATTCTATGCAGCCTGCAAGGTTTTTTCATGGCCATTTCATGTCTCTCAACAAGACATGTACTTAATTGTATTCGTAGATCTTTAGGCATGTCATCTGAAACAACTCCAAGTGTTAGTCAAACAAAATCTTATAATTTTCATGTAGAAAATACAACACAGACGTAAATCTGATATTTGACTCAAGCTTGTGTTGAGAAATTCAGGCCAGTGCAGCAGTTTTCATGTCTTGGCTTTAAAAAAAATTCATTATACGTACTTCAAATGCTCTCTATTCTGTCTTTTTTCTAATGTAAGATATTTTTTTGCTTAATCTTGAAAGGCAACAACTAAAGCAATTTGAATTGAAGTTAAGGTTATATTAAATTATATCTTATAATTATACTTTTTTCATGTTGCCCGGTCAATTTACTTGTTATTTGTCTTATTACAACTTAAGATGGTTTGATTCTGCGCACTTCGTTGTTGGAAATGATGTTTAGCCAAATATCTTGAGGATACGTCGCAAGCACTTGTTCTGGAATGCCTCGATGTATAAACAAGTTTTTAAAATCTGCATGTGTATTATCATAAGCACAATATATGTCATGGAAATATTTAAAAATTACCGTCCGAGAATTTATTTTTAGATCACACATATTTGAATGTAAAGCCAACTGTTAGGTAATTTCTAAAGTTATGTTGGTTTATACCCGTAAGGAATTTCTGGATTAAAATTTAATGATCCCGAAAGATAGATCGTAGACAGATTGTTTCCTGACATAATGTTAAATACAATTTAATTGAAGCTTCTGTTAATCAACGGCACGCACAACGCTAAAATTTCGCGTTCGGGTTATACTGCTGGCAGGGTGTCTCAATCAATTCGAAGGTCAAGGTTTGCATTGGGTATTCCGAATTCCCGTAATTTTTTTTAAGTTACCATTGTTTTTACATGAACTTTGTCAATCCTTAGAAAGTCTGTGAACGGTCTTCAACTTGTTTTGTACATTTCAGTTCTTTATATCGGCGAATTTTGTCTTTATTGTTTTGTGGATGTCTCAGGTAGCTTCCGGTGCGCATGCCCTAGCATGCCCTTTTCTTTTTATCACAAAAAATTACTTGTATTATATAGAGAATCTTTCTATCTCTTAATATTATTAAAATAATATAATATTGTAATTTTTGAAACGTTTTAACAATTATTTTTCTGGGAACCAGAGGAAATTCTATGAATTTTCAACTTCCAACAATGTTCCAACGCTTACGTCGAATCCAGCGTGTTTGCAGTTGAACAGTTAGTATTTTTGGCTCAAATGTATATTTTAAGTAAATAGCAACGTTTCGTAATTTCTTGAGGTTTTCACAAAAAAACTATTAATGTAAATTTTGACGTTTGTTTATTTCTGTAAAAGTTATTTATTTTTTAGCAGACTTTTCGGAGCCGGACTCTGATAATTTTAGTTTCTCTAAGCAGTAGTTTCATGAAAAAATGTCAGAACATTTTCTGAAAGTATTGTGCATAAATAATTTAATTTTTGTAAATTTTACTGGCAATACTTAGTTAAAGGTTAATTTATTCTTGTTGTTAAAAGTTAGTTATATTTTTTGCCACTGTTGCATTAACAGTTCATTATTTTGTTAATAAGTGGGAATAAATAGGTCTTTGTCTTATGAATAGCTTCCTAAAAGCTTTGAAGTTATTACAATATAAACAGATTATTGGAAGTCAATAACTGTTTCTTTGGCTCTGATAAGTAGAGGCTACTTGAAGTATCAAATTAGTCGAATATTTTTTAACTGAAGAGGTTCAGTTAATTGCAGTAAACTAATCAGATGAGGAATCGGATCTTTTCCGACATTCTTAAGCTCACAAATCTTTGAAATTTATGTAATTATGTAGCAGGACTCAACCACTATTGTATTTTTATTTACATATGATATTAAACTATTTACTGTCGAGTAATGATACCATTTGTTAGGCAGTTGAGGAAATATGTGTTAAATTCTGTTAACCATGTATTCTTACCTACATGTAAATATTCAAACGTAGTGTTGATTTAGTTTATTTATTGTTAATGTTAAAATATCGAGTTTAACTGATGAAATAATAATAAAAGTATGCTAAAAGATAAAAAAATAAAAGATTGCTATCAATGCCAACCTTGTCCAGTTCATATTATTCAGAGAATAAGTTGATTTTTAAGGTTCAATTAGAGTCCATATCATAGCCCCATTTTCTGTATGGTCTATTGATTTGATAAACGCTTGTATCCATAATGGGGTTGTCTATGTATACTAAAATCCCTTTCCCTCTACAATATATTGTGACCACGTGACTTAAAGGAATATACTGTAATTTAAACTGATCAACATAGATGTATGATTAATATGAAACTGAATACTAATTTTACATGTTGACAATATTCTTTCCACTTTTCTGTAGCAGCATTTTTTGTAACGCAAATTTTTGTCACAAAATTGTTAAAACCAATTAGCGAATCTTTGATGTTAATATATAATAAAACTTGAAGGTACAATTATTACAACATTTTAACAATAAAAAAACAGGAAGGAATCGGTGAAAAAGGACGGACAGACACACATCCAAACGGGGTGTATCACATAACGCCTCACCACTTTTTGTGGCGGGGTATACAAATAGGGCATCTATTAGGATATCAAGTGATATCCCGCCGCATTGTGTTGTATTTTATATAGATGGACAATTCGATACAGGGAACGATAACGTGAGTCAAAAAATGACAGTTTCTTCTGACGAGAGGTTACTCCTCAAAATGGGCACATCCAGCATATTTAAAATTACCGTTTATATTGACCCGCGCTTTGATATTTCGTATTCCAAGAAAGATAACTTCAATCCATAGAAAAAAAACAATAAAATTAGAATAGATCGAAAACTAAAATCGCAATTGTGCTGAAAATCTTTGTTAATAAAATCGGTTGATAGGTTTTCAAGTTATCATCCTGAAATCACAGGGGGACGAACAGACTGAGGAACATTTCAAAGTGAGGGTTCACATAATACCTCTTTTCATGTAGCGCTGAAATTAAAATGGATATTATTAGTATTCAGAAAACAAATAAATGAATCAAACTTAAATAAAAAAAATTCCCTTATGATCATGGTGCTAAATACATAAGATGCATCTCATCACGAACCAAATATCATCCCACAATGCTAATTAAGATAGGCACATAACAATATACTTAGCCTAAGTTAATAATCACGGAAATTATTTGGCAGTGTCATGAGGTACTTATTAGTTTTGCCTTAGAGACGTATTTTGTATTTGTTTGGCCTTATATGGCATTTCATTTGTTTGCAACAATTTTTTGCTAAGTAATTACAATTGATTTTTATTTGTTTACTTGAGAAAAATAAAATTAGAGGAATACTATAGAACTATTTACTACGAAATAATAATAAACGAGTAAGCTACAAATTCTAGAACATTCATTTAGGATATATATAAAGGACTTGGTCACTTGTGAGAAGATTTTGGTTGAACTTTCATTCGTGTTGTTGGATAGTTCATTACAATAGCTGGATCCATTAGTGCGGAACATTGAATTTAACATTGCGTTCAACTGGACTTATTAATTCATGACTTGTTTAGAAATTTACCTTAATTTGGATATAACATTTGGAATTTCGTTTATTGATTGGACATTTCATGTTGGACACCAGTTGGAACTTCGAAAGACAGTTAAGCTAACATTATTCTTTATGTAAATGTAATTAATAAATAATTAAATTGTAATTTGTATTTATCTTTGTTGGATAATTTAACATAACGAGAAAATGACAAATTCTCTCCCGGACGAACTTTTGTTACAGGTAGAAATAACCTTAAAATTAGCCAAAAAGAGAATAAAATGGAAGTAACAGTAAAAGCAGGTAGCAACCATAGAACGACTATTTTTTATCATGCAACCTTAGTGATAAAGTCACATCACACGCAACCCCAACAACCAGGCCGTAGCTGCACCGAAGGTCCGCGCAAACATCAAAACCAGCAGTGAAGTCAATAGTAGGAAGCCATGACAGATTTTGACTATAAATATAAATATAAAAATATGAATACGCAAATGCAAACACATTAGCTTTATTTAAGTTCTACATGTATGATACAAGGAACGTAAGCTTTAAAGAACTTTTAACAGAGTATGCACTTGTTAAGATATTACAAGCAACCATTAACAAAATACACAAGTATGAATAAAATGAGCAAGTTATAAATGAGAACTGTGACATAACATCAGCTTCTGGTTAAGATATAAAAACTAAAAATATAACATACAGTTACATAAAAATCAGCTGATTAACATATTACCACCTGGCTTACATACATAATCAGAGTTGCCGTCAAATCAGAAATGAAAACCATTTTGCATATACACATTTAAAATTAGCTGATAACATATACGCATTAGCATGAAACATAAAGACTTGCTATCAAAACATGGGTAATTAAAAAAATTGATGAACATATCAGGAAAATTTAAAGGATTGGTGTAGAGTAAACACATTAGGGTAGAGGAATTTTGTCAAAAGGGATTTTGTCTGCAGATGGGGAATTGTGTCCGTCCTCCAGCTTATAACATTAATTAACTACTGATAGTAAAATTTGGCAAAACTAAACTACACGCAATATAAAAAGAACTCCAAAGCTGGTCATATAAACAAATATTGCACATTATTTGGCGGGAAAAAGGCCAACTATTTATAGAAAAGAGTCACATGCACAAAAGAAGGTCATCACACTATGCGGCTTTAAAGCTTTTCAATCTTTTCATAGAACCAATATTTTTTATCATGCAACCACAGTGATAAAGTCATATCACACACATGAGCCAAACAACCAGGCGTAGCTGCACTGAAAGTCCGCGCAAACATCAAAAACAGCAGTGAAATCAATATTAGGAAGCCGTGACAGATTTTGACTATAAATATAAATATTAATATATGAACTTTTAACAGAGTATGCACATGTTAAGACACTACAAGCAACCATTCCCAAAACACACAAGTATTAATAAAATGAGCGTTATAAATAAGAACTGTGACATAACATCAGCTGAATAAGATGTAAAAACTAAAAATATAATATTCAGTTACATACAAATCAGCTGGTTAACATATTGCCACCTGATTTACATACAAAAACAGAGTTGCCGTCAAACCAAGAATTAAAACCATTTGCATATACTCAGGTAAAATTAGCCGATAACATATATGCATTAGCATGAAACATGAAAAACTTGCTATCAAAACATGGGTAATTAAAAGAATTAATGAACATATCAGGACAATTTAAATGATCGGTGTAGACGTAAACACATTCATATAAACAAATATTGCACATCATTAGGTGGAAATGCTTTACGGGAAAAAGGCCAACTATTTATATAAAAGAGTCACATGCACAATAAAAGATCATCACGCTATGCGGCTTTAAAGCTTTTCAATCTGTAATTCAAATAACCATTTTTGTTCTGTGAGTATGGATCGCGCGCCCTGATGTCCGAGGAGACTTACTATTCCTTCACAGCAATGGGCTATGTTGGTCATATATTCCTGTCGAAAGGTTAACTAAAGCCAGAAAAAAGACACTTTTTTGCCAGCCGCTCTTGACCTCTCTATCGCCTGTCAGCATGGTTAAGAACACCAGAAAACAATATTATAGGATTGAACATCGTTTTCAATGAATTGTTTGCAATGAATTTATGGTATATCACCAAGACAAATTCACCCACAAACAAATTAAAATCCCACGGACTTTTATGATATGTCTGTGAGTGACTTGATTTTGGTGCGATACTGATAATTCAATTGAAAACGGTGTTAAATCCTTATGATTCTTTAAAACTAAAGCTGCAGTTAATTATCGTCTTTTTAATCATATAAATTTAGAATTATACTGCCATTGAACTGATATGACAAAATTATTCGATCAATGGATTTATGCTGCTTTAATAACTCCTTAAGCCAACTAATTTACAGTATTATTTGTTTTCTGGTGAGTAGTTAAAATAACTGAAATATGGCAAAACGAAACTAAGAGAGATTCCGTGCATCTGTATGTGCAGCACAAAACATGTTATCCGCTTTATAAGCTTCATCAACATTTTTAAGGAAGCTGATGAATCGGAAATTCAATGAAGCTAAAAAGTTACAGATTCGGAATAAGACCTGACGTTTTCCGTTGCTCCAGCATAAGACCAGATTTGTTATACTGCTCCAGCCAAAACCAGTCTTATTCTGTTGGTCCAGGCAAAACCAACCTTTGTTTGTTACTCGAGTCCAAGACCAGACTTTTTCTGTTGTTCCAGTCTAAGAGTATAAGATAAAACTTTTTCTGTTAGTCCAGCAAACGACAGATTTGTATTAATAAATAGAAATAAATCCGCTGAAACCAAACAATGTATAACCAGTATACAGGGTTTTTCGGTTTTAATAGCTCTCTCGTGCTTAGCGGTATGTACATGAAGGTTGTAACAAGTGTTTTCGAATTAAAATTAACCTTTTTCACTTTAAAATAGATTTCGTATTTCTATGATTTTTAAATCAAACACATAGCAAATGTTTTTTATACTGCAAATGTAATTGAATTTATTAAGCAGTAAACGTTACCTTTCCTAGTAGCAAGACTATAAGTAGGTCAAGGTCGGCGTAGTGAGCAGATCCGGAAGTTAAAAAAATTATCACGCTTATTATTTACTTTGCCAGATGTTCCATTCAGGATGCCTTTTCTTTTAATAAATAACAAAATAAAGAAATTTTGGATAAAAAAATTATACTTAAAATATTATACTTATGATAGTTACAATGTAATCAGATTTATGTAAGAAAGATCTATAAAATAAACTATAAACTCTATTGTAGAGATACTTAATAACCTACATGTAATTGCTTTTTGAATGCGGTATCATATCCGAAAATTGTGACCGTTTTCATACATCTAATCCACGTGACCGAGCTCATACAGCCAATCCTAGCAGCAAACTATCTAAAGCATTTGTAAACAGAAAACTCGCATCCAAAACATAAAATAACATCTCTGAAGAAATGTGTAATACCATGTATTGTTGAATGGTGAGCTTATCTGGCTGGTTTCACGATCGAAACCCGTCGTGTTAATTTTGGTCAAAATCAGTCTTAGGTCTTATAAAAGATAAAGCCAAGTTACCCTAAAGAAACAATGTGTCGTGGACAAAGCCACATGACAATATTTAGACCAATCTACAAAGCTTAAATATACTACAAAAAGATTATTTAAGCTTTGTAGACTGGTCTACAAAAAGAATGGATATAAACATTTCACACCTTAAGACGCAGAAATGAAACTTTTAATAAGGTCATACCCTCAATAAATTTGGAAAATATTTAACAAAAAAAGAGAGAACACACTTAAGTATCTTTAACGACTATATTTAACTAATTTCAAGATCTACATAAGGATCAATCCTGGAATATTAATTACATAATTCATTTTGATATAGAATCTGATCTTGCTGACGCCACGATATTATTCTCTAACACTATTTTTCAAAATATTGTGAAAATGGAAATTGAAAAAATACAAAAAGCAAGGTAATGATTTTTTTCTAAAGGAAGAAATATCAAACAATACCAATACTATTTGAAATAGTAAGTCAATATAAATATCTTGGAATTTTGTTTTAAAAAAATCGGACCTTTTCTAAGCACAAAACATACTTACAAGAAAAAGCTTTAAGATCTATGCATTTTCTGATAGGTAGATGGGCATTATATTATACGAGATTATAAAGCTAAATTTTTATTTAAACTTTTTTAATTTACATATTCGTAAAATACACAGGTGAATATCAGCATAACCCTCATATGTCGCAGTAGTTTTAAAAACAATTTTAGAAACAAATCTATGGTAATGGACGCATGTGGATCGTCACAAAATTTCTATATCTTCTCATAATAAATACGATATTTCACGGTATTATTTGTACATCATTCCATTTTTAAGGGATGTGCTAGTCAGCCATTCCTAGGCATTTTGTTTATATTCGTTGCACTATCCGGAATACCATCTGTTACCGGAATGCATTTTTGTATTACACATTTACAGTCATTATGTCATGATTACGAATTAAGTGTACAATTTAAATTATTAGACACTACAGTAATGTAAATTGAACGGTAGAGAAATGAAATATAATTTATAAAACTACGAAATCAGTTTAATATCGGAAAATATGTATAAAACCCAATGGTGTGTTTGCTACATTACGAGTAATTAGACTCTAGTAATTAGCTCGTCTAAAAACAAAATTGTCACATAAGCTACATTGTATCTTCTAAATGTTTACGACCGAATTTGGTTAATAAGTAATAAATCAGTTCGGGAAAGGGATGGATCGATAAACTATCTACTCGATCGATCTATCTATCTATCTATCTATCTATCTATCTATCTATCTATCTATCTATCTATCTATCTATCTATCTATCTATCTATCTATCTATCTATCTATCTATCTATCTATCTATCTATCTATCTATCTATCTATCTATTTATCTCTCTCTCTCTCTCTCTCTCTCTCTCTCTCTCTCTCTCTCTCTCTCTCTCTCTCTCTCCCTCTCTCTATCTCTCTCTCTCGACCGACCGACCTACTGACCTACCCCCCACCCACCCACCCTACCTACCTACCTACCTACCTACCTACCTACCGACCTACCCAACCACCCACTCACCCACCCACCCTACCCACCCTACCTACCTACCCACCTACCCACCTACCCACCCACCCATCCACCCAACCCCACCCCACCCACCCAGCCCACCCCACCCCACCCCACCCACGAACCCACGAACCCCATCCCACCCCACCCAAAACCCGAAACCCACCCACAGATACCTACCTACCTACCTACCTACCTACCTACCTACCTACCTACCTACCGACCGACCTTCCCACCCACCCACCCACCGGCCAACCTACCTACCTACCTACCTACCTACCTACCTACCCACCTACCCACCCACCCCACCCCACCCTACCCCACCCCACCCACCCAGCCCACCCCACTCCACCCCACCAACGCACCCACGCACCCAATCCCACCCCACCCACCCACCCACCCACCCACCTCTCTCTCTCTCTCTCTCTCTCTCTCTCTCTCTCTCTCTCTCTCTCTCTCTCTCTCTCTCTCTCTCTCTCTCTCTCTCTCTCTCTCTCTCTCTCTCTCTCTACCTACCTACCTACCTACCTACCTACCTATCTACCTATCTATCTATCTATCTATCTATCTATCTATCTATCTATCTATCTATCTATCCATCCATCTATCCATCCATCCATCCATCCATCCATCTATCTATCTATCTATCTATCTATCTATCTATCTATCTATCTATCTATCTATCTATCTATCTATCTATCTATCTAAATTACTCCATTGATATTTGAAAATAATTTAATATTCTATGGTTTTTTATCCGCAACGTGTAGATGGCCTTGGTCGAATTAAAGATAACCTTGGAAATTTTGATTAATAAAGGCGTGTATCATCTTAATCATTGAAATTTTAGATACTTCTTTTATTTCAGCGCTAATGTTCAGTCTTGGTTAGACGTAGTAATTTTTTAACATTATTTTATTTGATGACATTTTATTTCCTCATACAGGTCGTTTATTTAGCACGTTTCTCATTTTTAATTTTTAATTTCAAATTAGGTTGATTGCAAGTAATATATTTCAGTGCCTGCATGAAGTTTCCATAATACAAGTAAGGATGACTTACAAGTATTTTGTACATTTCTGATTCAGACTCCTTATGTTTTCTTAAATTTAGACAACGACGCACGACACAAAGAAAAATAAAAACACAACAATATGAAATCAATAACAAAAAAACATGGATAAAATTGATTCAAACGGGTAAGCAATGTCTAATTGCACACCTTTCGAAAATTATCATTGTTAGGTCAGGACAAAAGTCATTTTCAGGAAGAGGAAGACATTAAAAACATCTTAGCTAGGCCAGATGGGTAGGACAACTGATTGCAATAATCCAGCGGTTCTTCCTTCTACACTCTGTTTGCAGCGTCTAATAGACAGGTACAAAATGTTTTCTTAACACGAATGGCCAAAACTTCAAAAGGCATCTCGAAAGCATTTGTTTAATTGATGCCCCGCTTAAATTTTTCAGAACTTTTTTGCAAACATTTCTAACGCTTTTTGTGTAAACGTGTATATTTCATATATAAGCATGGTCATACATGATCACATAAAAACAATAAAAAGAAATCATAATAAGTAGGGTTCAGTAATAAGCAAAGTTGCTTTTCTACTCTGTCTCCTAGGGAAAAAAACATTTGCAGATAGCATGATTGTAATGCTCTTTTGAAAGAAAAGAAATGGTTTAATAGAAAAACTGAATGGATTAAGGTGGGGGTAGGGGGGTAATAGGCCAAATACAAAAATGCAAGCACAAGTGTTCGGAGGTGTGAGTTAATTGCAATGGGAAAATCTATAAAGACAACATTTTAGATTTTAAAATAAACTTTTTAGTTTAATTAAAAATGTGCACATTGTCCTCGTCGGAAAGTTGATCAGATCCATACAAAGCAAGTTAACATCGACTGGAAGTGGTAGATTTGATAAAGAGTTAAGTAAGTCATGTTTGATGTTATTGTATATAGCACAGGACAAGGGAAATTATTCGGTTGTTTCAAGGCCACATCGACAGTTTGGCGAATCAACTACATTTGTGACAAATAAGTGAGAATTTAGCAAGCTCGAATTCATTCGTATTCTGTCATGTAATACTTGCCCAATACGACTGTTGGTGTAGAAGTGTACGGGGACGTAATCGTGTTGGGATCACAATGTTTTCTTGAATACGTTAAGTGAGGTACAATGTTTAACATATGTTGGCAGTACATTTCATACAGCGGAAGGGATAAAGTAATTAGAATCAAACATAGTCCGCATTTTAACTGATCGTGTCTGCTATCTACTCCGGAAGATGACAGGTTGTGTGAGTATTCCGGAGCACATTTGTTTACAATTTTGTGCAGGAAGATTTATCTATGTTGTTTCTATAGTTTTTCCCAGTGGGTTTCTTCGTAAAGTTTTGCAATGCTAGTAAGTTTTGTTCCACCAGTAACTATTTGGGCAGCGTCGAGCTGAACTTTTTCTAATGTGTCAATAAGGGTTTGGTATCCCAAATAACGTCGGCATACTCTAGGATAGGACGAATAAAAGACATATACAATTTTTCTAGCGAAAACCTAGCAAGTATATTCCTAACTAATCTCTAAATAATAAATCTCTTATATGATTTTTGCACAATATATTCGATGTCATTCCATAGGTCGTTCCCTGAGAAATATCCACCAAATGTTTATGTTTTTCAATGTCGTGAATTCTTCGATTATCCATTTGAATTGGGGGATGAGATGTTTTAATTGTTTTACGACTTATAATCATGGTTTCGGTTTCGTGTGGATTAAAATTAACTAACCATTTTTGACACCATTCATGAATTTTGCACAGGTCGCTGTTTAGTTTGCCAGCAGCCCATTGAGGATTATCAACCACAATCAGTAGACTCGTGTCGTCAGCAAACAATTAAATTTTCTTTTCTATATCAACTACAATAGCATTAATAAAGATTTAATATAGCAAAGGTCCTAATATTGAACCATAGGGAACACCCGCGTTAACTGGTAACCAATTTGAGTTTGAAAACGATTAACTACAACCCGTTGAACCCTTTCCGACAGATAATTTGCAAAACATCGCCGATATACCAATTTGGTTTAATTTATGAGGAAGCCCTTTGTGCCAGTCTCTATCAAAGGTTTTAATTGTATCTCAAAAGACGACACGAAGTTCCTTCCTATAATCTAGCGCTTTACCAAAATCTTTCGTAATGTTGATTAACTAATTTACAGCAGAGTCTCCTCTTATAAAACCAGATTGGCGTGAGGTCAAAATTTTATTGCGTATCAAATGATTGCACACGTATTTGTAAACACACCTTTTCATACATTTTGACAAGGCACTTATAAGAGAAATCGGACGAACATTTTTACTTCGTTGGGCTTCCAATTTTTGAATACCGATGAGACGTTAGCTGTGTTCCAATAACTTGGAAATGTACTATCTTGAATTGGCATGTTAAAAAGTTTACTGATTGGCATCTTAATAATGACGGAAGCTTTTTAAGAAATCTGGGGTTAACAAGATCAGGACCCGAAGCCTTCGAGGGGTTTATAGTATCTAAGACGTCTTGTACGTCAGTTTCCGTAATGACTATTTCGGATAATGAATTTTTGTAACGCTTTTTGTAGACTGGTGACCTTGAACATTGATGGAATTCTTCCAGCATTAATAGGCTTCTGATCCATCTGATTTGTAATAATGTTCTTGCTTCTAGGTCTGTCAGTTAATGCTCCTGATCCAACGTCTGTTTGTACTAATGCTTCTTAACCAGTCTGTTCTTCTGCAAGTAAGTCTGTCAGTGTTCAGCAGATAGGTGGAGGAGTTCCATAACTAAACACGTTCGAAATTGAATTATCAAACAAGTAGGAAATTCTGATAGTATTGAACTATCCTGATCCCAATCGTACACCTGTGATTCCTAAAAGTGGTAATGTATTGTCGTTCTCTTCCACTAAATTCGATGATTGGAAATGGACCAATACTTGTGGGTAAATGATGGAATGTATTCTAAAGTTATTGCAGAAAATACTCCATTTATGGAGGAGTACGTGCATTACAAAATTCGTTTACCGGGCTATGCGACGAAGGTTTCGAGAAAACAACCAATTACTTCAACTGGTTTCCGAAAGGTTGCTCTCCGCTTACCACGTAATTCTTTTACTGTTTGATTCATTATATAGACGACGAAAATATTTCCGAACACATTTCACATGATAACAGTAAACAAGAAAACGAACCTAAACGATGTCATCCGTTCTTGAAAAAGCGACCGAAATAGTTGGTGTGCCAAAACAGTTATATAAAAACATGGTTTGTTCTGACATTGTAGATGTTACTGCAAATCTCAAAAATATACCTCAAGTAAAATATGTAAGACAAGGTGAGAGAAGATAAATTTATTGGTAAATTTAAGTAATTGAATTGGTTCACCATTTCCATATATATAGAAGGTTACCGTTTATTCATATTTATTAGGTATTATTGTCCTATCTGAAATTCTACAATAGTTTTCGTTAAGGCAATTGTTATGGGGTACCAATAGCGTTCAAAAAATGACGAATTATTCCACTACTCTTTTAAGTTTTGAGAAAAAAAAACATGAAAAGTGGCATCATGCATTTTCGTTTTTTGGCAGAACTCTGTAAAACAATTATCAAAAAAATTCCATAGTAGTAGACAGAGAACCAGGTTTCACTAATTTTTACTTTTATACATTTTAGTTTAAACCACTTGATCGGTGTGGAAAAATAGTTTTCGACAGTATTGAATATGTGGTTCTCATTTGTTAATTGGTTTTAAATAATAACGTCATTAACATATATAATGACGTCATAACAAAACAGCTTACATTCACCGCGTATTTAAGTCATGTCGGTAGGGAGAATTTGGAGAACTTTTATTTTATTTCGCAAATGTACTTCTTTCAAAATCAAGGAAATAAAATCTTACATTAGTACTCTTAGATTATCGGACTTCTTCAATCTCGATTGTTAATTGATGGAATTTTATGTCCCCGCCAATGCAGGAATTACCAATTTGCAAAGTTATTTTAGGCTTTAATTTTCTACAAAACTTTGTCCGTTTTGAAATTTCATGGGGGTATCCGGTGCTGAGACTTTCATTTAAAATCCGAGTTGTCTCAAGCATAAATTCCACCGGATGGAACTGCCATACTAAATAAAATTATGTGCCCTGATAATGTCGAGGATTACTTAAAGGCATATTGTCTATGAAAAGCGTAATTTTTGTGTCAAGTATTTTGTACCAGAATTATATTACATTATATGAAAAATGATGATAGAAAATTTGTTTTCCGTAAACAAATTAGTGTATCAGTGAATTTTGAAGTAAAACATTGACTGACCTCCAGTGGAATCTCATTAATTATGCACTGACGTCGATTCGCAAGGATGAAGTTTAAGTTATTTTTAGAACATAAACATAAACAATCATGTACATCGTAATTGCATTCCTTTAGTGCAATCGTGGGATTCTTATGAAAAAACACAAATGTTGATTGTTTGAAGTGAAATATTGCTTGTCTCATTACAAAAAATATATAAAACATATTGACACATGCAAAATGATAAAATATCATAGAGGAAATTTTAGCCATTTCGGCGTGTGGAAAGCAATTTTTAGATGCGCAAGCTCAGTGTGAGTTCAAACTGCAGGTCATATGAATAAGCGGGTTTACATCGAATTATTGTACTCCTTGACAATAATTCATAAGTCGTATTTTATTGCTTATAATTGCTATAAAACACGATAAAACTTACTTTTTTCACATAAATCTGAATAAAAATAATCATTTATTTATTCAAACATGTTTCACAAGTTGTTTAAAAATTATGTGAAAATCGTAGACAATATGCCTTTAAGAATGTTGAAATTAAAAGTCAAACTCAGTCTACTTCTGATATAAATTCAGAAAATAGCAAATCTTGGGAACCAATACTGGTAACATAAATATTGAAAATGAATACCAGTATGATTTTAACTTGACAAATACGGTAAATCGTGTTACTGTGGAGTTTTTTCACTCAAAAATACGTGTTTCGTTTTGTCGTGTCTAATTTTGGTGCTTCGTCTAACTGATGTGTTAAATTCGTTGACAAGGAAAGTGAAAAATTGGTATGTATCTTGCAGGTCGGCCTAATAGGATGTCTAAATGTGTGAATTAAGTTGTGTTAGAATATATAATTACCACACATATTATTCAAAACAAATGTTCATAATTGTTCTTGTTATTTTTACGGCTATTCATCTTGATAAGGTGTTTTTATTATCAATAACAGCGTCTAATTAGGATATGATAATCCAGACTCGTTATGGTGAATACAAATTCATACATTGTGTTTTCTTAACCATTTTATAAGAAATATGGAAATATACACACAAACGTATACCAGTAATTTCCTCCCATCTGTGTATTACAGGTACTAAACCATAAACTACAATATTGTCTTAGCGTACCGCTAATGTGACATTTAACATGTTAGTGCATGCTTTTTTGTGTTTACATTTTGGCTCTTTCACTGAAAATGCCAAATAAACCAAAGAAAAACACAACCAAAATAACCCGATTTTTGGTATGTTTGTACAGAGATTCCAGTTTTAGACAAAAATTATGGTAAACAGACTTTGGCAAGGTACATTAAAGACAACAATTATATATCCCTTTTATTGTGCCATGGCAGGCGGCTTTTATAGTAGGTAGAAATAATACTGTGTTACATTTTTCCAAACAGAAACGTGTCAGTATCCATCTGCAACTTCTTGTCAACATAGTTTGGCTATAAAAATAATTTTTAGGCTTAAAACCTACTGAAAAAGATAGGGTGGTTAATTTGCGTGTATTATCTTCAAATTGAATGTTTATTTAAATTGTAAAAAAAACCGGGAAGAAAGCAACCAAGAGCAAACGATGTTGAAATTGAAGTTGAGCTGGCTCCGGATTCAATCATGTCCAATTAAACACAATTAAAAGAAACATTATGTTTAAATGCCGTCTCTGTTTATACAAATACAAACTCCGATCAATCTTCATGTAAATCCACGCCTGAATCTAACAACAATGTCAAGTTTTTTTATTTGTCAACATTTTTTAAAGAAGATACCTAGAATGATTTAACAGTCAAAAAATTATAATTAATGTCGATGATGAGAATGTCGAAAATGACGAGGAACTGTTAATCTAACAATTAAAAGAAACTTAATTTTTGGAAAATATAGAATTGTGCTCTGATATTTTTATAGCATCACAGAACATTTTGCAAAAACAATTTTAAACATGAACGGGTTTTAAGCTACGACATTAGCCACTTGTAAGAGTACTTGACAAATGGTTAAGTAATAAATCATTTAAACCACAATCTCATCCGTTTATCAAAATTCATCATACGGTTCCAAGTGATAAATTGGTAACATCAATTCAAAGTGACAAGAACAATGCAGTTGGTGCAATTTATGGCTATAATGTGATTGGAGAGGTTGGTAAAACATGTAATATTTGCAAACATTGAAATTGTGCACATTTAAACTATAAAACGAATCAAATATTTATTAGCGAAAAAATATTCTAAGAAATATAAGAATAAATTAACGTTTAGAACATGTCAGAATGTTATTATTTTGAAATATGAGACTGAGACATTTGTTCAGTTTAAAAATATCAGTTCCAAATGTGTTATATATTTACTTTATAAGTAGAACTTTCAAATTGCATGGACATCAGCTTTTGTTACTTTTACAATGACGTATGCTGTAGTTCTTTGCATATTTAGTTTCCCCATTATAGTCAACAGCAACGAAGTACTAAGGCGAGAACTGGGCAGAGATCATGGCAAATATTGTTTTAAATCGCTGGGTAAGTTGATAATTTATGTAACCTAGGTATTTTTGACTATATTTAATTTCACTACTTATTCTATACTATATTGCTATCAGTGTAAGTAATGAACTATTGACATATGTTAAGTTTTAAATGCAGTGTTTCCGGCATAAACACCTGAATTTCTAAACGTAAAAGTAGAAAATGCCAAAAATAACGCAGCATTGCTACTCGGAGCGACTAAGTATATTTAGGAGCTAATGTTTACGTTATAAATGCTATTAGTTAGTTGACGTAAATATGCGTATTTCTTTAATGCTAGATGATACTGAAAAATTTTAGTTTCATAAACAGTGAAATAAAAAAATCGAAGAATGTGTCCATGGGACAAGATACCCCCGCTAAATGAAGTCCCAAACAGGAAGTAGTTGTCCGACAGGTCTGAAAGTTGCTTAGGACGTACAACTTGTGATACTGAATCACCCTGTCAAATTTCAAATTGTTCTGATGTACGGTTTCTGAGAAAAACTTGACGGAAATTCGTACATATGGACGGACGTAGTTACGTCTGAAAGTGGCTTAGGACATACAACTTGTGATACTGAACCACCCTGCCAAATTTCAAATTGTTCTCATTTACGGTTTCTGGGAAAGCTTGACGGAAATTTGTTCGGACGTACGTACGTACGAACGGACGGACATGAGTAAAACTTAATGTCCCCTGACATGTTTTCGCGGGGGCATAATAATAGCATCACATATAATTTTTTTACCATCAGTTCATGGTTTTCTTTTGGAAATAATTGCAGGAGATGCGACGAATGAAATAATAGAAATTACGGACAAAATGAATAAAGTGGGAAATAAATGCAATGGAGGTAAAAAGATATGTTTATGTTGTTACAACAGTTACATGATAACAGAATAATAAATTAATTATTTAAGTTATTATTGAAAAGAAAGTCATAATTCTTAAGTGGATTCCATGTTGATTTTTGAACATTATTTGTTTATTACTGATTTGTAATTATCTAAAATGATACTTAATTTGAAATAGCTTGTATTATCATGATGATAAAGACAGAAAACTTTATGTCTAAATGTCAAATGTTTTTCGAAAAATAAAATGATTCGGATGTAAAAAATATATACAGCTGTTCTTTAAAAGCTTAACACATGCTAACGTTACATTAATAATATGATAAAATTTTACAGGGATTAGTAAAAGTCATGCCGTTGCATTTACTGCCATATTAACGGATGGGAATGCACTTTCCGATGGTCCAGTTTTATTTGGTAACGTCCTTGCAAATGTCGGAAATGCTTACGATAAAACGACTGGAATATTCACAGCCCCTGTCGCAGGATTGTACATTGTATCAGTAAGCATAATGGGTTACTTTACTAACAACGTAACAGTTGCAATAAAAAAAATAGAACGGAACTAGTCAGACTTTGGACTGAAGGAAACAGGCATGAAGTATCATCACAAGCAATTAATATCCCACTAGCGAAAGGTGATCAGATATGGGCAGGTGGTACTGCTGGAAGATTTCTTCATGTAGGTGGACCGTATAACGTGTTTTCTGTCGCCTTAATTACTCAAGGAACATTCTAAAACATATTGAAAAATAAATCAGATGATAAAAAAGTTCATGTTTTACTGTTTTTTATGAAAGGTCCGGGTTTCTGTCAGATATATAATACGATCATCTTCTTGAAAAGTAACACGTCATAATACATCTAAAAGACTGGTTGTGTGACTCACGATTCAAACAAAACATCGGCGTTTTATGAACTCCTTTTCTGCGAAAACCTTTTTTATCAAAAATTTACGAATACACACATCTTGCGGAAAAGACATCCTCACGAAAATTTGTTTCATTTGATTTGGGCACATTTTAACTTAGTTTTGCATTTCGTATAAAAACTGGATTAAACGATGTCGACCTTCCTCTTTATTATCGTGCAATTTTAAAAGAAAGAAAAAAGCTAAAATAACTTGAAAACTCGGAATCCCACAAATGATATCAAAACTCAAAATTTTGAAACGAAAAATAATTTCCGTTTTACAAAGTAAAAACTGAAGACGCATGTTCGTGATATTAAAAAAAAATTGCGTGCAAATTCAGTTGGGTTTAATGTAAAAATATGTTAGTCTAATCGATCATGCCATTTTATATATTTTTGCATGGTTAGTACTCCAAACCTCAGCAAAGATAAAAAACTGCAAAAAACGGACCCGACAATAAGAGCCGATACTCACGGTACAACAACAAACATATGAAGTACACAAAACCATCTTAGGAAAGCAGAACAGATACTTTAGAAGAAAAAAGTATATTAAACAAATCTATGCACGAAAACTGGTTAAAGATTATCTATTCATATGTATAAATTTACTTCTGATGCGAAAAAGCGAAAAGCAAATAACCGAAAAAATTTGAAAAAAAGCAAAATATTGAAAAATCGTTAAATTCAAAGGGTAAAATGTAGTCAAGATTATATTATCGCTGGTTCTTTTTATTCCTTTCTTAGGTTCCATAACTTCAACTTAGTATTATTATTAAAAGTATTAAAATGGTCAGTTTTGACCAACAAATAAATTATCGACGTTCTGCAGCATTTATCCTTTTTTTCTCAGTAAAGCCAAAGAAACAGTAAAGCAAAGACATAATTTCTGCAGATGTTTATATCATTATTAAACCGTTTTGAGATGTTATTCACGCAAAAACAACTTGATGTCTTATATCAAGCATTAGTAGCAACTGTTTCATTTTATTAATTAAAGGCCTTCCTCGATGTATCCCTTGACCTAAATAAATTGCCCTGATCCTCATGTGGTAAATTCTCTGGTTTTCAGCATAACGTTTTGCAAATTTTGCAAATCAAGAGAAAAAACTTCCTTTACACGCAAACAACTACCTCGATATATGCAACCTTATATAGCAGCAGTTTATAAACTACTTGTATTTTTTAATGGCCAATGAATTAAATTGTCTGTATTTACTGTCAGTTAACTCGTATATCAATAACAGGTAATTCAAGATTCAGCATAGGTGTAACACTGTTTTATTAATGGAAATTCTTATTTTACTGTGAGTGAGAAATCCTGCCATTATATTAGACTTTTTCAGAGTCCTGTAACGACCTTATAATAAATTTCATCAAAGATACTAAAGTTATAAAAAAGTATTTAATCAAAATTAGTGTGATCTAATTTGCCTTCAAACCGAAAATATTGCGAAATAATTGAAATTTACTACTACAGTACAGAAAAGAAGTAAATAGCAAATAAGTCATAAAGCGACAAAACAAAGTAAATATAAATATCGAGACGAAAAACTTCTGAACATGATGGTATCGTTATTCTCGTTTTAAGAGTTTAACATAAAATCTCACGTATACAGCGAATTGAAGATGACTTTCTCAAGTATGCAGGCTTCCTACCCAATAAATATTGCATGATATAGCTGGAAAATTCCTAAACATGGCGTCAAACCAAATTTAAACAAACGCACAAACAATCTTATAAACTTGAACGGACATCATCTTTACCACGTTTGCGTTGCATTTTGAGTTTCGTTTCATAGATAGCGGTAACAAAGTTGTAAAGACTGAAATTGGAAAAAACATCATAAACGATATGGTTTTTATTATCTAAATTATTATATGTGCTTGCCAGTGGGGTGCAATAAAGACTTTATTATTATAAAATTCAGTGGAAATAACAATCTGAAATAATGCAGACAACTCAAGCTTAAAAAGATGCAATTCAATGTCCAACCTCTATTTGTGCAACAAGGTTTCATTATCCCTAAATCGGAATACTTTTTTGTTGCATGCGACGTTGTGTATGCTCAGCATGTCCTATTTATGTGGTTTTAATTGAAATTGGAACATTTGTTTACATTTGCACACTACCATTCTGTGGTATAACGAAGCCACACTTAATAAAAATAGACAGAAATGTATGTCTGCATGTTATGTGTACGTTATAAAACGTTAACTACTATTATATTAATATTCTGTTTAATTTGATTATGCATGCTTAAGCTAACATGCATGTGTAAAAGCGCCACTTGATCCGTATGAAGAAACCCATTTCGAATGCAGTCGGAAGCCAGGATTCGATTTTTTTCATTCAACATGTTAATGTGGGCGTTTTATTGACCGTGCAATCAATGGGAATAACCGCTATTTTTTTAAGTGGCGGGCTAATCACATATTTTCACATTGACGTAACAAATCACATAGCGTTTTATTAGTATGAAAATCAATAAAAATCAAATAAATTCATCAAACAAAATTAACGAGATATAAGAAAATTTTTTGAGGTAACGTAAAAAATACAATTTCACAATGATTTAATTTAAATAGACTGAAAACCGGATATATATTTAACCTCACAAATGCTTCCAAGTATCAAATTGGAAAACAAATGCCCAAAAAGATTAATTTTCTGTCGATATGCACTACTGCATATAGTGTCCTTCATTCCTACCAAGTTTCATATAATTCTGACCAGTAGTTACACAGGAGTTGCGCTTTTAAGAATATGACTGACGAATGGAGTGACGGACCTGTCAAAAAGATACGCTCCGCAACTTAGTTGCGTGACGTATTATAAGCTGTTTGCAATTAACTTTTATACATAGTGTCCAAATATACGGACATGCATAGACTTACTAGTATACTCATGATAAAAAGTAAAAATTGAAATATAGCCATGCAAAGGTATTTTCTAACCTTTTGCTGCATATTCACTACGGCAAAATATTTTAGTGTTTATCAATGGAACTGTCAAAGCTTAAGTGCACATGGACCAGAGTTTATTTGGAATCTTATCAAGCTAAAATATTTGCCAGATGTCATTCGTTTGCAAGAGGCGTTTTGCAATACTGTACAGGATAACCCGCCCCTAAGAGGGTACAGCTTAAATCAGAGTGCTCAGTTCTCCTGTGTACCGTATAACCACCTCGACTTCTTCATAGACATTAACCATAAGGCACAAGAGCTCAATAATTTTCAACATACTCAGCAAGACAAAACCAAAATACTAATCTTAGATAATCAATGGCTTAATAAAGTGTTGTGTTCATTCAGTTTGATATAAACAGTGTTTAGCTTTCCTGGTTTCCGAAATATCTGTTATACAGCTGTTGACAATACGATGAAAGATTTTTATTGAGCATTTCCTGAGTTATTAAGTCCCTTAGTACAAATCTACCACACTGGTCATGATCAAAGGTTAACATTAATACAAACAAACAAATGTGAATTGGACATCATGTTTAAAAACGTACCACCCAATACAATTATCACAATGTATGCACGGTATCCATATTGCCAACAATCAAATGTTAAACTATATTTTATTAATGATTTTTAAAAAAAAAGATTTTTTTTCGGAAAAGTTGTTTGTTAATATGAGCATTATTTGACAGAAGTATATTATAAAAAAGATATAAGACCACAATTTCCGAATGCAGAAAAACATGTCAGTATGTCATTTATAACAAAATCCTGTCCTGTCAAGATTTTTTTATTCACTTTTATCAAAGTGTATTGAGCTTTATATTTTTAAAAATCAGTATGATCGAAGCTAAAATAGTATATTATTATTTCTAGAGATACAATAGATTTTATGTAAAATATGTATCGTGAAATATGGATACTCCATGAATTTTCGGTCGCTTCTTCGTGTAACAAGTTCCGTCATGTCAATAATTTGTGGCTTTAATACCATTGTTTTTTTAAACTATACATGATTGTAAAGCATATGGTTTCTTCTGTACGTTTGTTGATATCTTTATTACCTTAAAAGTTATGACCATTTATGTATAGAAAATTTCCGTCCTGTTTTTAGACCAACCCGGCCGACATATCAAGTGTATTTTCTTTCTTATTCGTGAATTGTATGCACCTATTTGTTTTGTTTTCATAAACGATGTGAGTTATTGTTTTCTATTTCAAGCATTTAATACTGCTCTAAGCCACCAGCTCCTTTTTCACCAATGGCAATGGCAGAATTAGATTATAGTTGATTGAATTCATCCATATTTGTTTTTATTGTAATTTGTATACATATGTAGTAATTTTAGCGTAGTGTCAATGCCTCATGTATACTGATACAGGTTGACATAGAATTTCTTTTTACATTTATTCATTTTCAGCAAACAACTGTGTCTGTTAATCATTCAAATTCCATTTGTATTTACATTATATATACAGAGAAAATGATACATGCTAAAATGTGTATCATATGCCGAACCATCTCCAGGTGCCAATATTATCCAAAAATTTAATTAGGTCTTATCATGAATACACAAAAGGTGCCCTTAATACGTTACACATAAACGCCTTTTTAAATAAAACTTATATTCAACCATGAATCATTGTGTTTGTTACAATTTGATACTATGCTTGAACAGTACTTATAATCCATATTTGATATATATATATATCAGAAGTTTGGCTGCACCATGGAAAATGCCTATTCCAGTTATTGGATTAAGATATTAAATTGAGTGAATATTTGTGGACTTGAAATATTATTATTCTGAATATTTATTGATTACTAAATAATTATTTAAAATATTTCTTTTTAGATCGCTTGACCTGACAATGTTCATTTTACAAAGTTTTTGTTTTTTATTCTGATTGGTAAACCAAGTCGGATCCATAGAACTTAGTTTAATATTGGACCCTACTGGAAAAAAAACTTAAAATCTTCCCTTTTGAAACCGGTAACCAATTGAAACAAAACTTACAAGCAATATTGTTTCGATAGTCCTGTATGCTTTTATGCAAATCAAAAATTCCTAATGGCCGCCCCTGTAGGGCTTAGTTTAACATAGGACACTATGGAAAATAGTTTTAAAATTCTTCTTCTTAGAAACTTCAGGAAAATGTTGATACTAAATTCTGTCTTTTTTTGTTCGTGGTCTACTCAACCGTCTATCGACAGCGTATACAAGGAACAGGTTTGATGGTCCAACTCGTCAAAACGTAAAGTTATGTGGTGTCGAGGTCGGATGCTGCTACTAGAAACATCATCAGACGACTACAGGATGGAGTCTCCAAAGTGAGATTGCACGGACCGAGAAAGTAAACCATTTCCAGGCTATGGACTCGATTCCAACAGACCGATAAGAAACAGTCCAAGAAACGGTAGCCCATTCATAACGACAACAAGTTATGATCGGTACATCCGGGTATTCCATTTACGGTATCGAACAGTCACAGCAACAATTGCTGTCGGGATATCAGGACTGAGAAGAATCAGCTACCAAACTGTCAGAAACTGCCCACGACAACATGGAATTAAACCCAGGAGTAGTTTTGACGGCGTTACATCGACGAGAAAGACTGAGATGGTTCAAAAGGTTGAAGTTCTGGACATTTCAAAACTAGCGCAGAATCTTGTTTAGTGACGATTCGCGGTTCCTGCTACATTACAGTGATGGTTGAACACATGTTTACCGCCGACTAAATAATCGTTTCGCACAGTCATGTGTCCAGGAAGTGGAAAGATTCGGCGAAGGTAGCGTCATGATGTGGGCGGCGATCTCAGATGCCAGAAAATCAGAGCTTGTGTACGTAACACACAACTTAACGGCTCAGCGGTACAATGACGACTTCCTTAAACCACATCTTCCAATTATTGACCACCAGACGGATTTATTCCAGCAGGACAATGCTAGGACGAACACAAGAAAGAGAGGTTTTCATAATATGATTCTATGTGTATAGTTGTTGTGGAATTTAAAAAAATTACACAAGTTATGCAGTCAGTGATGATTAGAATTCCCGAGACGAGAATATAACATCCAGATTTCTAATAGGATATTCTCAAATGGTTTATGTAAAAATATCTATATTAATCTCAATGAGACATTTCTACGTTTAATGTGATAAAACGAACACCACCCAAGGTAATCAAAATCACTTCCTCAGTCGATATTCATATCGTAACATCATTTTGGGTACATTAATGACCTAATGAATGACGTGTTACGAACGGTAAAAACTGAGTGTCGACATTTTTGGAACCCTTTCCTGGAAGACGTATTTGCATGACTGTCACAATTACATCCCCCAATAGATTAACTGTAATACTTTGTACGACTCGATAGTTGATATTTACTTCAAAGCATGATTTTACTGAAATGCATCACTATGACGATGCAACTTGAAATTAAAGGAATTCCTAGCGCAGAAATTTGCATGGAACAGTAGCTCCATCGACAATTTTAGCTGAGAATTTAATTATATCTTAGTGAGTATTTTATCGCATTGTTCATACATATTTATATACAATTCATGAGCAAATTATTTCATGTAAAACAAAGAGTGGCTCTAAATTACCGAATTTTGAATGACCTTGGTAATGACAATAGAACTCTCCGTTGTCAGTGGTATGGCTATTCGGAGAAAACGAAGAAAAAGGCACTAAAATTACTCAAAAGAAGACTTAAAAATATATTTGACAAAATTTAAGAGTTTTGTTTAAAATAACAACAACAAATACAGACAACGCTATATTTAAAAATTTACAATAGAATGACATTGACTCACCAACACGTAGAGAAAGACGTCACGTGAACACTGGAATGTCGGGGCACTGTTAAGGAGCACGAAAGTAACGTCTTGAAAAAATACAATGTGCAATGGTCCCATTTAGGCTCCTCCAATAGTCATATTACAAATGTACATGTACGTAATATTTTCATTTATGTAACTCTATTTTGGTTTTTGAGAATAATGTCATTCCAAAATTCCTAGCCTATGGCATCACTGTCAGATCACAGGAGTAAACAGTACTTTCATTTTCATTATGTTCTCATTACCTTGGTTCAACCAGTGAACCTAGATAAGTATTTTCAGTGTTTATATAAACGATGAAACGGTTTGGGCTAATAAATGCCCATTTTCCTCATAATCTATTTATAAGAGAAATAATCTATTTATAAGAGAAAACATGTTAAAAAAAGAGAAAACAAGTTTAAACTGCAGTTGTTATTAATATATAGGGTATTTCCCTATTTTCGTCTATATATAGAAATACAACGTCTTCCGGTGAGATCGTTCGACCAGGTGTGTCGTCACACAGTAAATATATGTACGAAAGTTTAGAGGTTACTTAATCAAAATCTGTAAACTATAATTTGTTGAAAATATAAATAAGCAAAATTGATTGAACGGGTTAAATGTTAAATCTTTGGAAAATTTAAAAATATTCGATTTAATTATACTTTAAATGATACCTAAAGTGAAAGTTGTTGTCATGACGGATTCGTTAGTTACATAGTCTAATTTTTTAATTATTCTTCATTGGGAGACAAAACCACTCGCCGTAAAAATGTTAATGTTGTATTTAAGATATTTTTGCAACACCCTTTTACATAAAGTCTCCCCCAATCGTACATCAAGTTATTTCTTGTATTTGTTTATTTGTCCATAGTTTACCTATTTGTTATGAAAATCCGATGGTAAACATTATCCCACCGTAACAACTCGATATTTTGACTATGGCTCGTCCTTGACCTTTCCTATTCGAATTTTTTTTTGTAATTAACCCAAGTTGGTTTCTAACCAGATCTTTGGTTATTTGGACCAACCTCGAAAATTTTCATAACTTTTGATGTAAGCAAATATCAACTTGCGTCGTTTTTCCACAAAAAATCAAGAGAAAATGAACGTATTTTAAATGAATAAACTTGCTAAATGAATAGGATGAAACGGTTTGTTTTTGCTTACTCCTACTTGAGCGTAGATTTTAAGGCTGAGAAAAGTATTACGTTAATTTGCGTGCAAATAAATTTGTATTGCAGTAAATTGTATTTTATTAATGTAAAACAGTTGAAAGTATAACTTTACTTTCAATCAAATATTATTTCTATAATAATTATCTAATACAGGTCCTTTGTTCTACGAAACGAAAAATAGTCTTTTTACTTAATGCAGTTTAAAGATACTTGACTGTATTTAATGACCTTGTAATTCAACATCTGAACTATAACTCGTCTTGGGAAACTAGCAAATTTGAAAGAAAAATGATCAATATATAAGTTAAAATAGGAAAGGGAAAACTGTGGAGCATTATGACCTTCCCGTTCATCAATGGCAACATTCCAGCAGTTCCGGTGTATCCCTTGTACATTTCACAATTTTTTTATACTTTATGCTAGATCCTGCGATCGGTATTTCATTTTCTAGACCGATCACAAATGTTGACTACTAAGCTACTCAAACAAGGGTTTGTTGTATCTCGGTTGATATTATCAATTCAGATGTTCTATGGTAGTCACCATCTCTTAATTGATTATGGAAATCCATCTCCCAAATACGATCGGACATTTTGGCTAGGTCATCTAGTCTTTCCTATTCCTGGATTTGACTTTTTCCTACACATGGAAATGAGTAACTCGACGTAAGAATGCTTACTTGCCCAGAGCACCTGAGTGTCATCTGGATCGAAGGCATAAATGATTAGCAATACAAGTCCTACAATTCACTTTATTGGTCTAAAATTGTCAGATGGCTCTCTATAGCAGTTATTGCCCTGAAGTGACATTTTTTAATGAAATTTTTCATTTTTCTCCTGTAACCTAAAATCTTAAACTATAACAGCTAGAGTCAAACTGTAAATTCAAAAAATGATCAATAATACAAGTCCTACAATGTCCAAAAGTTTTTGAATTCTGTAATTCCAAAACTAAATTGCAATTCATATCCAGATATTAAGCTACCCGCCAAAGAAATAAACTAATTACTCAGTCTATATAACAAAATTTCACAAAATACTGATCATAAATTGTTTTCCAAATCTTCAACTCATGCTAGAATTTACAGGTACTCCATGCATGTTATTTAATACTGGCAGACAGACACAGCGTATAAGACTCTCTGTATGTAATCCCACATCTGATTGGTATAAAACAATATAGTTGTCCGATGGATAAATCACACGTCCTGGGCACTCCAAATCATGTTGAAATCAAAACAGCCAGACAAATCCCTTATGAAGGAACAAAATGCTTATTTTGAGACCAATGTACTCAACGCGCCATTTATACAAGCGATTTAACATGCAAACCCGCATGAAACTTGAACAAGAATAAGCGGGTGGGGCTTGGACAACATGTGCAACTTGAAAACCTATCTGGGAACCTTTTAATGCCCTGGTGAGCTCAAATAACCTGGAAATTTCTTTTATTTCATTGCTATGTTGAACCATGTGCTCAGACTCTAGCACATCTTATCAACTCAATGTCTAGGTGCCCACTGACACACCTGAGGCAAAACTGGTTCTTATTGTGTTATTTTAATACTTAACCTTCAAAACCTGTTACACCTGTTCAGGTTGATTAGTACTATAAATAACATATCTGTACTAGTAAAGTACAATCAAAAAGAGAGATAACTCTAATATATTTCTACAACTTTACAGTATGTGTTTTGTTTTGTTTTGTTTTGTTTTTTTTTTTTTTTTGTTTTGCGTAGTGTATGTTTGTATATATGTGAATTTGTAATTGTCTCTTTACATTTGTCACTTGTTGTTCGGTCTCGGTTCCTTTCTATTTTTCTTTCAGTGGTCCACAATTTACATGCAATTCAAAAGTGGAGACAACTCAAATTAGGAGGTGAAAAAATCCTTCGCGCGATATATAACAAAGATTGCAACCTATCACTGACCATATTGAAACAAATGTCATTGCGAAATCTTTTACGGTTTCAATGTTTATCTGCACACAAGCTTTTTGTGACCGATCGGAGTGCATCTTGATTTTAACTAACATACTCTGCAGAATTGTAGCATGAGCATAGTATATATAATGGTAGTATAAATGTAGTGTAAATTAAATATTAAATGTTTCATTTAAGCAAAATTGGCAGACATCTAACATACTGACAATATCTGCTAGATTTGTGCTACAATTACAGTACACACTCAGCAAGATACTAGTAAAAATTAAAGTAACTCTTTTAAAAATTAGCTTTGCTATTCGTTGTTTGTGTCTGTATAATACCTTATATAACTGTTATATACATTTTCATGTAGTTATGTCGATGTGTACAGATTCCGGCGTTCTACCCTCAATGTTGTCCGTGAGCGACAGACAGGGAGCCAATAAGGTACTATTTTAGCGTATCATCTTATTGTTAAAAGCTTGTAACCTTGAGTTCAGTTTTGTTATAACGAATAACGAATAATCGTACGCTCGCTTTTCTTGGCGTGCAATTTTATGTCAGGTATTCTAAGATTTAATGGAGAGTAATCATTTAATTTCTCTAAGGCAGACCATATGAGAGTTTTGCATTGAGCTATTTTTCTGTTGTTTTCGAATGGTCGTTTATTAAATGTTTTATTAGGAACATTTGCAGATTGCATTCATCACAAAAGTAGCATCGGAAAGGTTCTATATAAAGCTGGGCGTTAGGATCTAATTTATATGCTTGATTTTTACATCACTTTACCTATTTTGTCAGCTGTTCTACCTAGACATAAAAACATAAATATAAAAAAAACATATTGCAAACAAAAATAATTAAATTTAAAAAGCTGCTTAGCAAAATAAAATTATAAGCAGCTAAATGAAATATTTCAACTAAAAATGGGGTGCAAGAATCCAAGAAAATAACAATCTGTCAATTATCATAATTAGCGTATGTCAACAATAAATGGTTTATTTTAATATTCTTCTTATGTATGTTATCTGGCTGACCAATAAAAGAAGAACAAAGTGACTGACTTAAAGTGCAATAAATGAACACAATTAAAGCACGAAGTCAGAACCTCAAAAGAAATTATCCGGACATTTTAATAGTATGTCATGGGATTACGTCCTGTTATCAACATGTGTGCTAGAAGTGTAAGCAAAGTTATTTTACCTTAATTTAAACAAACCATCACACAATAAGACTTTATGGGTAGAAAATCTTGTTGCTTTTGTATGTTAAATTTATGCCACTTTATGGTCTGGGATGTGGTGGTCTGATTCGCGATTTTACCTTGCGGGTTCAATTATTTTTGTATCTATAACGTCCATAGATCAACCGAGGTTTAGAAATAAAATGTAAGTATAACACATTTAATATGTTTAGTTAAAATATTGAATATCGTTTGCAGGTGCTGCAAAGAATGGATTTAACAGAATATCAAATTTTGCGACTACGGATAAGTACTTATCCAGTGTTCTACAAGATATTATTGATATTTCTGACAACGAATTTTATGTCGTTTTTCCAGTTATCATATCGTGTGCGATTTCTTTTTTTATACCACGATTCAAATGGTTTTTCAGATACATATTGCCTTTTATTTTTATGATAAAATTGAACACTGAATCATTGCTTAACGAAAGGAAAATATACGATGACATTTCAAAACATGACAGTCTACAATTTTTATTGCCACTAATTTGCATGACGTGTTTTACAGAAATACAATGTGTATTGAACATTGTGTTTAAGAACGTTCGTAGGTGCATTCAGTTTTTTCCTGGAACTCGAGTTATCATATTTACTGTGTATTGTGTTATCCACTCAGTGCTGTTTGTTTATATCCTATATACTTATGTATTGGTAATTTTGAATTCCGTACCTTATCATCTTTTGCATATACATTCGAACAGATCTGCTATATCTGTAGTGGTTAATCCGTCCGAGAACTTAATGGAATTTGACATTAAGCCGACAGTATCAAACGCAATCGTATATCGTTTACATGAAAAATACCAGATTGATAGCCGTAAAACGGCTGGGTATACAGCACGTATTGGAAACCTTCAATTGTCCATATATAGTAGAACATATTACAGAGTTGAAGGCGAAGATATTTTGTTAGAAATCGACCTCGAACCGTTTGCAGCTTTTCTTATATATATTGAGGAATCCTGGTTTTCTGTGAAACTGGATCAATTACAAAATTCCGAATGGACCATTGCTGGCAAACTTTTACAAAACTATTCATTTCGACAATTAATTATGCAGACAAAATTGCAATTTAAACTAATAATTATATCTTTAACAACAAAACATTTTTTTGATGAAAGTATTTGTTGGGCTATCACAAAACGATTTTCAAACGGTGTATTGCAAACAATCAAACTAAATTTAGCTTCATTTGTTATTCTACCTCGGCCAGAAGAAATCTTTTTTATTTTTGTCCCCCGAGTTCATATTATGTATGTAAAATAAATTCGATTGTACACAGTATCTACTGTTGACGATTTATCCGCCGTTCAACATGTATCTAGTATATCTTCGAACAATGATACTTCTTGCGACATAAGTAATATATGTCCTGACTCAATATATGACTTTGAAGGTTGTGGACCGAAATTTGTTCTACAATTTTACCAAATTAAAATCATTTGATGGCCATGAACTTAATTCTATTCATTTATATGAAACAATAACTGATGGTATAATTGTGTTAAGGTCAATGTCGTGTATCTGCGAACCTGCTTATGGAATTCATACATTTACAGTTTTTCGAACATTGTTCAATACATCGTCTCGTCGGAATTATTTACATGAGATCAAACTTCCGTATACCTTAATTGTTCTACCACGAGGCATAACAAGTGTCGCCGCTAATAAATATAATGAATTAAAGATGCATTTTAAAGAAAGCATGCGCTCTCATAGTACTGACTGGCGTCGGCCATGGCGATATTTTGTTAATGATGAAAATTTTTACTATTACATTGTGTACAATGGTGAATATGTTGTTAATTTTTTTGTCTCGGCTGATTTGGTAATGCTGCTAATTATCACCATCAAATTATATAACAAATTTCGGATCAGACCGGTAGCAAAATTTATGTTAGTGAAGCGTTTACCACTAACAAAAGCGGCAAAAGACATTCTTAATTTAGGTGGATTTGGGAATGATATCCAAGACTTCTTATATGACGTAATGATTGTTAGTAGTGAAAGTGACCGACAATTTACCGTTCAAACTTTAATTCAGTGTCTAGAAAATATGGGATTGAAAATGTGTTTCCCTGAGACAGACATTCCGGCTGGACAACCAAATATATCAGCATATAACAATATTGTTATGTCTTCAAAATTATTTGTTGTGGTTGGTACTAGAGATTTTGTAAAAGATAAATGAAATAATGAATTCTTCCTACAAAATTTAATCCTTCCACGAATTTATGAACTAGAAAATCACGGTCTCCACATATTCATTGTTACAAGTCATCCATGTGAAATTCCTCTACCATTACGATGGAATAAATATATCACCCAAATAAAATTACCAGAAACAACTGACGAAGCTGCAACTAAAGCAAAAATTGCCAATAACATAAATTATGTTAGACAACGAATGCAACTGGCTATTCAACAAGTATAATCGAAAGTCATAGAATTTATCGTGAAAAAAATCATCTTGATAGCTTGACATAATAATTATGTTTATATACATGATGATTCTTTTTTTTACAACATGAATAAAAAATGTATGTTTATGTGTGTAAAAGCTTTTTTTAATTACATTAAATTTTAAATTATGATAAATCATGTCAAGATTTTTATGCCAACAACAAGTTCTAAATTACAAATAACTATGGATTGGCAGTTAATCCATCCAAGACGTGGATGTCGAAAATGGTAGATGTGTAGAATATATTCCATGAAGTCATTCGACTATGGAATTTACACTATGAAGTACAGTACCGGGTAGTAACTCACGCTAAGTCGTAAAATACTTAAAATACTTAAGATAAGACTTATTGTTCGAGAACAGTTGGAAGGTCTTTTCCATATTCCTGTTTATATCATTGTCATAAATTCCTTATAATTACTGGCTGCTAAAGATTTTTTAACCGGAACTGACTTTACCTTAAGGGTAATCTTGTGCTGAAACCGTAAAAAAGTTGTTAGGGACTTACAGGAAGTGACTTAAAAATTTCATGACTCTATTTGCACATGATTATGTCTTGAACTCAAAATGAAATTGCAAGTGACCTTTTCTCATCGAAAGTGAATTTTGAACACCAAAGTGGGCTATTTTGATGCCACGTCATAGATTAAATTACCATTAACTCAAAAATATGGTTCCTAAATACTATCTTAAGAAAAATGGAAATTTGACTTTGACAATATTACCAATAGTGAAGAAGACCCTAGGTCTTTACGACTTATGGTAAATGTATTGGCCTATAACGACTTTGCTGCAAAAACTTTCATGACAAATGTGCGTCTTAACGCTACAAACATTTTACTTGTTTAACTTATAGTCTGTGTTTTAGAATTTTCAAGTTTTTACAGCAACAATGTTCATGGTCAAATGTGAAGGTCACTAATTAAGTTTGATATTGAAACCATTAGTATCAGTGTCTTAGGATGACCAATCACAATCATCGCTTCTTTTTCCAAAAGTCATATCATCGGTACACTCTCACTGATCCTACTAAATGGCGTTATTGTCATATAATGAATGCTTCTACGGGCAATAAATTGACTGATGGGATTGATACAAAAATCCATATTCAAGGTACGCAATATCTTCAGTTACACCGGACGTACGATGATACTAGTACTAGTTCCTTTGACAATGTGCTTGAGGAAGTCTATCATGTCTTCGTGCAGCATTTGGTTTGTTAAAATTATTTCTTTCAGTCTAGTGATGCACTTAGATGCATTCTTTAGTAGGATAAAATCGGAATCCTTAAAGGTCAGAACTTTAATGCAATAACATATAGCATGTCCTATAAAATACTGATTTCATTTTCTTATGTTATTTTAGTATATGTTCCAAGGAAACTTGAATTTTATCATTTTTTTAAGTTTCTGAAATTTAATGTCACTGTTCATACTCCAAAACTAATAGACCATTTACATCTGAACTGTTTGCATTGTAACGTTTGCACATCATTTTTACTGCAGACAAGTACATGCATATTTAGCACGTCTTTGATACAGAACGCTGCATTAGTTTCTAAATAAAAGAATGTGTTTATAACTGCTGATTGACTTTCAATGTTACATGGACTGTATGACGTCATCGCTTATTAAGAATCTCCGGCCCACAGTTGAGTACCGCTATCCATTACTGTTGTGAGCTTGAACTAGCTTTATCTCTGACTAAACTTAAGGTAAGAGAAAAGGTTTTGTTTTATTAATTTATAATGTTCTATTCAAAAAAGTGTGATGAAGTGGTCATCTCTGAACATGCTAAATGATTTTTAATTCAATCATTGTTAGGCATCCATAAAAATAACCTTTAATCTTTAAATAGTCGTAGCGAATTTATACTGAAAGTATTAAGAATTATTTAAAGTACTTCAAATTTTGAATAGACCTTGAAGTAAGAATAGTTGTGATTATTCGATAATTTAATCGTTTAACCCGATTTCCATGTTTTTAAACAACTTTGATGCCTTTGAAATTTGAATCCTGTCATTAAATTTATGGGCATAGCCAGATATTTTCACACTATCTTTCTTTTCTCTTACTTGTTTATACAAACCTACAACAATAATGTACATTTTACAGTAGCGTCTTCATTACAAGCTGCATGTTTTCCAAGTGATAAATTATTTGCATTAGTTCAATAACCTTAACCGCTTTCATAAAGACAAATTGAGGTTGGCGTTTTGAGTCTATTGGTTAAATTTTGGGGATTTTTGTAATGAACATATACTCTACTACCTTATCTCAATTTTTACATTAAAAATAACATCATTTTTCATATCTTAATGAAAATGCTTAGTTATTGTTGACATAAGTCATATGTGTGTAAAGCAAATTCGCATTAACATGGTGACAAGTGTTGTCAATGTCAATGTATTTGTCGAATTTAGTTCTAATAGAGATTTCTAATGTTACATAAAAAGTGTAAACAGATTTAAATTTAAGTAAATGTAGACCGGTAATAGGTCCGTCATTAATTTCACAATGTTTCCTTTAGTAGGCTGTTGTGAACCATGTTTAATTTTTTTTATGCTAAGCAGTAACTGAAGATTCAATTTCATTGATATCACTGCGAATATAAATATGACATGCAGACATTTTATTATGCTGACAACTCCCATTATCAAACTATACATAAATGATCAGTATCAAATTAAATTTCGGTGTGTCGTTTACCAAAGGAAATGAATAATTCAGACTCAGATAGTACTAAGGTGAAAAGAAACTTTGATTTCAAGTCCAGAAAATATAAAATAGAAAAAAAATTTTCGAGACGCACATTGTAGCTGGACAACCAAACGTATCAACATGTCAATACAGTGTCATCATGAATTTAGTAATTGGAGTTTGAAGTATATAAAAAACAACAAATTAGTTTTTACCAAGCTAATTCTTTTACACGCTGGTTTCCACGGCTCTACACCGCCCATAACTGCCGTGCGTAGATATTGTATAAGGTATCCCTCATACGGCAGATGGGAGTGTTATATAACAAAATAGCCAAGTCGGGGACATGGTCTGCTCTAAGCAGCTCTGTGGGTCGGGACCAGAAACTCCTCAGCTCCAAGGAAAAATATTTTGAAAGCCAGTTACTGATTTCTTTATTTTGAGCATCCAAACGCTCATCTAATACATTAATCGACTGGATTAATCTACGTCAAATAAGTGCGGCGTTAAACATCAATTGGCTGATATCTGATTTGGTACAATCTTTATTTGACCTAATATAACATTAATTCTTGCGCGTTCTTTGATGTGTCTGTGTAATTTAACCAATAGTTAAAACATTCGTATCATGAAACATTATATTCTGTATGTTTTCAAGGCAAATACTCAACAGAAAAAAATAACATGCACGAACACTCGGGCACGCGAAAATACGAATTTTGAAACTTTTAGCAATTTTTAGTTATATAATGGCGTCTAGTGTTTACTGGGGAATTAAACCAGAGTACATGTAGAAAACTCAACACCTTCGGTAGGAAAACTGGCAATCCTTGTCAATTAAGATTGACGTCGAGCACACCCTGGTCGCAGTGAGACATGAATTTAATATGTATCTAGATGTTGTTTTAGAACCTTTTAAAAAGCATATCTTAATGAGTTGAAAACACGTGTGAAATAGTTAAATTGTTCCTGTCGTCGCCATTTGCATCGTATTTCCAGCTGTCACAATGAATGAGTTTAACAGTTGATTATTTGAATAAAGATGCGGAATATATATTGTTTGATAAATTACTAAAAATATTATCAAAAACACGCACAAAGAAGAGAAAAGTTTTAAAACTTATATATATAATTTTAATACATGTTATATTAATATATACATTATTATGATTTAAAAACATAATAAACACGATATATGTTTAAAACTGCTAGACAATTTGCCTTTCATACATGGAATCGAAAATAATATGTAATACATGTACATTTAAAAGTCGCAATATAATAAGTACGTACAAGCTCATGTTATGTAATAAATAAACTAAATTTTAAATGCGATGTTTTCGTGTTATCGTTCTACAATCTGCGAGGCCTCGGTGGCCGAATGGTAAAGGCAATGCACTATTGATCATGTGCCTGTCAAAACAGAGGCTACGGGTTCAAGTTTCACTGTGGGCAGGGAGTGCACGACTTCAATCTTAATATATATATATTGGATTTTGAGATAACGAAATAATTTTTTGTTAAATGTGAATATAAATGTGACTTGCAAATGAAATCTATACTATTGGTATAGTTTATTCAAAATGTCAAAATGACATGACGGACCAACAAGTATATCAAACGTTTATGGAAACTTTCCACGGGCGATTAATAATCTTCGTGTTTAACCCTATCGACCACTGATACACAATACACTGACCAATTTTATAACTTACATGTAGCACGATAAGACACGATGTAAACAAAACAAAAATATTTGGAGGACATTTATGCAGTTAAACACGCGACTTATCTATGATTTCCAATTGATAACCGTGATTATCTTTCACAATTTGTGTTCGGACAATGCACACAGAAACCTAATCTAGTGTTTGGCTATGATTTGGAAACTTACACATATGAAGGGACAGCTATATTCGCTTTTAAATATTTAAGTTCATATTTTTTTGGCGTCTCGATTCGAAAAGTAATTACTTTAGAGAGCAGTGTTGCTCATCAACTTGAGGTCTTCACTACCAACATTTGATGTCCCCGGATCATAAAAAGCGCGTCCCCGGATGCTCCTCATTGTGAGTTGACAGATTATAACATGTAAAACCTGAGGGTGAACTAAAGTGGGTAACGTATTTGGAGAGTGCGACGCTCATGTAACCATAAAGACCCTTTTATAGATGCCATAATATTAAACTCGTCGTAGTTGCTGTAAAAGGCCACAATTTTTGTCTCATCATCACTTCATACGTTTCTATTGTCATTCACACATTTTTCATTGTGTCCATCTTTTCCGAATTGGTTTTTATCACTGTTGTATGTCTGCTTCTGAATAAACTGAACACTCTTAGCTGGACGAGCCAATTAAGCATCAATATCTTCTGAGTTACTTAAGTTGGCGAATCCAAATCTGTAATGATTACGCTCTTAATTCTAATAAAAAATAATTACTATTTAAAACTATTTCATTTTTCTTTTTGTAATCTATAATGATTATAAAAGTCATTCATTTTTTGTCAATTCTTAACATTTTATAAGTTTCGAAAAGGTCGGAGATAGTAGATAGTTGAGTCGCAGGATAAATTGCAATATATTTCAACATATTATCTGGATAACAAAACAATAGATGACTGTTACAATATAGCCGAATTCACTATTTCTTGTCTAAAATCAATAATCTGAATTAAAGAAAAGAAAATAGTGTATAGCTCTAACAAAATACTAGTAGCTATTGGTCAACTGGGTACCAGAAATATATTTTCAATGTTTGATGTTATTATGTTATCAGGAATTATATTAAGATGCTTAAATAAAGACTACACCGGCATATCTAAAAGCACACGTGTCCATAGGGAGATATGTGTTTGATTATGTGAATTTTTTCTGTAATATTAAGGTTTGAAGATTCCGTCTGGTCCTTTAAAGGTAAAAGCACTATGATTGCACAAGCTTTGAAAACTAAAATTTAGCTGTTTTGATTTAATTGATATATGCCATATATAGAGAAAATCAACACATTTTTGTTGTCGATCGTCTACGAATAATGTTGTATTGGTCACTCTTTGTATAATTATGAATATTTATGTTTTAAGAGCAAAATTGCTCATTATAAAACAGCTTTAACATCATTGTTGTAAATATGTGCGCAAGTACACTGCTATTTATCCAATCGATCAAAAAGTTATAGTGATTGGTGTTGACCCTTTATGAAAGAAGATACGAATTGTAAACAATATATCGAAATTATGCATAGAGTAAAGGAAATGAAAATTCATAAATTAATATCGATTTATTTATTTAGTTAGATACTGATAGCACTGTGTTTCGACTGGGAAACCGTTTGAATTAGGCAACAAAATTCAGTTTATTGCTTGTCCTGAAAAGGACAATTTAGTACTTATGAATTAAAAAATCGACATTATTTTAGACAGAAACATAGAACAATTAACATAACTGTTAGTAATTAAAACTAATTTAATTCCTTTGGCATTAAAAAGTCCTGTAAATTAAGAAGTGACCCTACAGTGTATGTCCTTCACTAGCAACTGTTGACACTCAAGATATTTCAAAACAAATTTCCTCAAGGTGTTCTACGACGTATTACATATTAGTCAATGTTATGAAAAGAATAATCAATGGGGCAAAATATGAACACTCAAATGCATTAATATTTTATTCGTGCATGGAACTAGTGTCCACCGAATGTGTATGACAATGTTCAGAAAGTAAAAGACTGAATGGGGCAAAATCATGAAAAAAAAAATATTAAAAATGGGAAACTGCTTCTCCCTCAGTTTCTCGTAAATTACAATATTTCTACACTCTCCATATATAACACAAGGATTTTTAATGCACTCCAAAAATAAAGAGAATCTAAAGATATCAGTGTCTTTAGGATTTTTTATAGTCTATATAAAACAAAATAAAAAATGCATTTTTTCTTACGCTTTTAATCTGCACTTAATACCTTTAAATCGTTTAGAAAAACCAGGTTTATGTATTATGAATAAATCATTAATTTACTTCTTACCAGTTATTTTAGAAAACATATGATTGCGATGTTTGTAAAGCGTAAATTTATATTTTTTATAATGTCAATTTTCGGCATATAACTTTCCGATTTCATTATAGTTTCACATTGTTTATAAATACGAATTAAATTGTTAGGTTAAAATATAGACCTATTTCTGTTATTGTATAAAAATCAATAAAATCGAACTAAAATAAGCCAGTATGGGGTTTAAATTCTATTCTAAACATATTCGTTTTACCTGGATGACAAAGCACATATCACGTGATTGAACGTAAATAGTAACAGTGTGAAACAAGACAAAATGGCTCAGGCTGCTCGCAAGATATGTGAAATATGTACTGGTGGACCAGGTTCTCAGTTCTGTTTAGATTGCGAGCAGTTATTCTGTGACCATTGTAAATTACTACATAAAAGACAAAAAATTTCTGCTAATCATAAATTTCTAGATGGCTCAGGGGTCGAACAGGAAGTAAAATCTAAATGCAAAGAACACAATGAGGACTTGGTATTTTTGTGTTCTCCTTGCAATAAAGTCGTCTGTACAGCCTGTGTTGTCGGGAAGCATAAAGGTCATGATTTGTCCAGAATCAGTGATGAATTAACCAATCGCAAGAAAGAAATCCATAGAAAACTTCATTCAAAATCAGAAATCCTGAACGAGAAAATCATCAAAATCGAAAAAGGCTTGATTCAACTGGATAAAGATGTAGCAACAGCAATCAAGCAAGTAACAGAGGAGGGCGCAAGAATAAAAGCTATGATAGATCGACAAGTTGAAAGAGTTATAAACGATTTAAGAAATAAAACTGGGTCGGAAAATGAGAAGGTCGACAAAATCATTTCCGACACTAAACAATTGCAGACAAAAATGAAGGAATTAGAAAAACGACATCTTGAATTGCAGAAAAACAGAAATGACCCAGACCTGCTTGAGAAATTAAAATCGCTTAACAGCGATATTACAAAAATTGAAGAGGTGTCGGTGTCTAGCCATCCATCCGTGGTGTACAAGACTAAAGATGCAACTGAGAAAGATATAGATACCCTAATGGGATTCTTTATTTTAAGGTAATAAATAAGAACATTTCTTGTTTTATTTAAAAACTTGTTTTATAGTTTATGTATTTTATTCAATAGTTTTTTCTCTTATTCCGATTTTGAAACACATGTATACATTATTCGAATACAAACAAGAGCAACACCTTTTTCCTTTCAATGTTTTTGTATCTAATTATAACGCGTTTCGTTTTATATGTTGTTAATAGTTCACTACTTTCAGCAGACTTTTATCTCCTAACGTCGAGTCATGGTAAAACATATTTGCTTACATTGTGTTAAACGCACATAAATGATAATTGTACAAAAACAATCACCACAAAACGAAATAGGAGTAATGTAACAATCCGGATAGACACAGGCAAAATTCACAAATCAGAAACCAGAAAACGTAGAAAGAAGAAAAGTGGAAAAACAGGCAGACAGGTGTGTTAGTGGTAACACCTGAGAAGAGGGCAGTGTTTGTTTCCAAGTAATGACTTACTTGTCGAAGTAATGATAAATAAGAAGTATTAATAATAACGCGGTTTGAATAAGGATTTCATGCTTTATTGACATCGATTTTGTGATATGGGTAAGTGATATATTTGGGGCTAGCATCAGTGATAAATACACAAATTGGTAGCATCCTGGTCCAAATTTATGAGTAAATATCCATAATATTTGAATTAGATTACTATAAGATTATTATAATTTGAGTACAAATATGTTCATTCTAGAAGACTGTATTTTGTATAATTGAAGTTTCCTTTCGCGTTTAATTATAGGTGCAATCCAACAGCACCGGTGTATGTTTTTTTCAATTTTCATCGCTTTATAGGCTGTGTTAGATCTTGCAGGTGGTGTGACTGTTGTGGACTTTCGTCCGGACATGCATACTAGGCATGTTCCTATACAAACTGTGTGTATTAAAAATCTATTGTGTCCTTTCAAAAAGTCATGGTTAAAGGGATTGTGGGTACCAACCTCTAACTCAGTATCGCATTATTTGTAATACAAAATTAAAGTATTAAGTGTTATATTACAGTGTTTATATGTGAAACATCTTGAAGTTTACAACAGAGCTTAGAAAGAGATATATATTTCAAATAATGCCTTCCTTTGTCTGCAAACACAGTATTTGCTGATTTAGTATGCGTGGAATTATTGACTCTTTCTCAGCTTTTTTCCAAATTCTTTAGTACAATTTGTAAGTGAAATGCATGTTTTAGGTGTCATATAACTGAAAAGGACCAAATAAATTTTAGAACAAAAAAAAAGTAGTACTTTAAACAAAACAACCCTGTTCACTTGGTGTGTCTCGCAAACTATTACATTTAATTTAATAAATGAACACTTTCCTCAAATGTGTATAAAATGGATCAATTTGAGTCTTAATTTGCTTTTATAATGTTGTTTATGATCTTGTATTTCACATTTGCTACATGACATATAAACCAAGATGTAATTGTTCTAATTCAACCGTCTCAGTGAACAGTGTTGGTTTTTTACATCATTGACAATATCACGCTCGTAATAGTTTACAAAAAAGAATATATCTTTTTGTTCACCGGATTTCTCTCATCAATATAATTTTAATAATAATTATCAGTTGTTTGTGCCATATATTCTGTTGCAAAAATTCGGTGAAGCCATTTATAATTCGAATGTATTAATTTGAACTAATTCACCCTTAATTATACTAAAGGAACCAAATGAACCACACCAATAAATGTTAAAAAAAGAAATAAATGTATACTAGAACCACATATTACAAAGACGACTTGATGTGAAGAGATACAAACATTACAAAATCAGTCATGCATAGGTAGAAACTCGAAAAGTTGCAAATATTTCAAAAATGAATGCAAATTAAGAAGAAATACGATAGACAAGTATCAGATATTAAAATGAGTATAAAATCGCAATAGCAACAGAATTGTTAACCTATGCAATATTTTCCGTTTTTCATGTGACGCTGTTTCAGAAAAAAGTATTGACATTAAACTTCACAAGTAGTTCTCTTTTAAAATTTTGTACAAAAATCTAGTAAAGGAATAATCTTGCTTTGACTCGGCGATGTCGCGAATAAGAAATGTATGTCGTAAGTCAAAGTAGTCGGTTACCGAATCACAACACGTATTTAAACATTTTTTTTCTACTCATTGCTACTCTATTCATTTTGATTTCTGATAAATTATGTTTGCTTAACGTCCAGCGAGCAATATTTCAGATACGTTTAGAACAATTAATAAAAAATAAAGGATGAACCCACAGGGACAACATTTTGACCGTCACATTAAAATGTATGGAGAAAAAGAAACAGGAGTACAACTGCTTCCTCCCCAAATTGTTTCTTTACTATCGTTCGGTATTAAATAGTGACAGTCATAAGGTATCAACATGTTTACATAGAGCCCGCTTGCAATAATCTATTTCATAATTAAAATGTGAATAATTTCCTTAATTAACACACTTTTGTTAAAAAAGCAATATTTTTACGATCTGTGTTGTCGTCTCATTAAATCGGTAAGAGACAATTGATCTCAAAGCCAAATTGTATTTCTTTTGCAGCGAAATAAAATTGGAGACAGGCACGACTTCAGCGCGGTAAGAACTAGTGGTAATCGAAAAGGTCCTTTTTAGAAACACAATAAAAATAACACCATTAAGAAATGCAAAAACAATACTAAAGAAAGGCAAGTACCTACATGTCCATTTTCAAATTAAGTAGTTTGATTGATAGATAAATAGACGTACATCATTTCAAATAACTATGGTGCTGCTTAACTTTTTGTCACGATTGTTGGTCTACTCTTAGACTGCATATGACAATAGTCGGAAAAATGCTTCAAAACTCATAGTATACTAGTAGTACTTGTGTTGGATGCCAACACATTGGTCGATTAAATCCCTAGGACAGTATTTCATTTACCTCAAACTATCGTACATTTCGTGAAAAAAGACGTGGATTAAAGTTACATGGATGTTAGATTGATTAGTTCAACTGTTACTGAAAGTCTAGCAGGCACTCTTGTATCTATATTCAGGTTAAAAAGGTTAAACAGTTCGCTTCGAAATTCGCAATCTGAAAAACTTCGTAAGGTAGCATTTCAAACGGGACACTTAAATCTAATTCCACGTCAAAGTTTGTTAACATCGACGGACTTTAAATTTTAGCAAGATCCGATAACGTTTTCAATTTGAAATGTTTTAGTTGCCGTCTGGAAACGAGCGGTCGAAACAAAGTCCACCTGGAACACTAATGTGAACCTTGGAACCAAATTTAATAAAAATCGGAAGACGAAAAAAAAACAGGAAGAAGAAAAATAATAAGAAACCAGTCAAAACAATGTATCTTAAAAGATTGTTTGGGAGACATAATATAAGAAAGGTTGCAAAACAAATAAGTCACCAAAACTTTTTTATCGACTTTAATTGATTGACATCAACTGTTGTCACATATTGCATAATGAACTACCATTACCCCATTAAATGAATTAGCTTCTTATCATGAAAATTAGTTTAAATATTTTATATTATTAAACAATAACGGATACCAACTTTGACTAGGCCAAAAAGGCACAACTAAAATAGCATTTCTAACATTATCATGCACAATCTTATTTATTACCTTCCCTATCAAACTAAAATGAGGAAATATATAAGGATTTAAATCAGACCATGACATAGAAAATGCATCTGTATATGAAGACTGTTCGTCATACGAACATGAGACAAACTTTTCTAGCTGAGCATTTAAACGAGATGCAAAAATATCAATATCGGGCTCACAGAAATGCCTACATATTCTTGTAAAAAGTTCAGGTTTTAACTTCCATTCTGTGGAATCAGTAACATTTCTCGACATATGGTCTGCATCAAAATTATGCGAACCAGGAATATGTTGAGCTGATTTAAAAATGCCTGTCAAAACACCAAGACCAAATTTTAAAAGACAAATCATCTAACAAGGGTGATGCCATTCCACCCATTTCATTGATATAAGGCTTGTGTTGTCTGAGCAAATACCTATATACAGTGATTTCTCTTTGGAGAAAAAAGCTTTAAGGGAATAACAAATAGCCATCAATTCCAAAAATGATATGATTTTGCGCTTCCTCTTTGTTCTACCATTAACCAATTTATCACCAAATTTTGCGCCCCAACCTGCAATTGAGGCATCACATTCAATCCAAAAATCAACAGGATTTGGTCTAATTAATTTTCCATAGAATTTTTTCAAATTAGAAACCCGCCATTAAATATCATTTCTTGCAATATCAGATAAATGTGTCTCTGTATCAAAATCACCATTAGAAGTAGACAAAGCTGAAACTTTGTCACGTTCCAAAGATCTATAATGCAAAGGACCAACAGTCACTGCATTGAAGGCATAAACTACTAATCCAATAAAGGAAGCTAAACAGTGTATTAAACCCTTTCTTTGTTTAACAACAATTTACCAAGGGAGACAATTTTATCAACTTTTTCTTCAGTCAAAAAGACTTTGAAGACAACTGTATCAATAATTTAACCAAAGAAAACTATTCGTTTTGTTGGAACAAGAACAGACTTCTTTAAATTGACTCTTTAACCCAATTTATCTAATTGATTTGTCATAAATACAGTTTTATGCTGACAATCATCAAAATTATTATCCACACAAAGAGAATCATCAATGTAATAAATACATCTTATGCCAAGTTTTCTGAAAAAAGCATAAACAGGTTTTAATACTTTGGTAAAAACTCTAGGTGCTAATGCCAGACCAAAACACTTGAAATTCATATAAATTGTTATTCCAAGAAAAACGCAAGTATTTCTTAAAATCCTTGTGTATGCCTAAACTAAAATATGCATCAGTAAGATCTATGGATGTTAGAAAATCATTTCTGTTAATCGGATCTAATGCAAAAGAAATGTTCTCCTGTTTAAAATGTTGATATTTGACAAACGTATTCAGATTTTTTAAATTAATAACTGGGCGCAAAGTTCCATCTTTCTTGGGAACAAGAAAAATATTTGATATGAGTTGCCCTTCAACAGGACCAACCTTTAAAATAGCTCCTTTTGCTAGCAGTTTATTAACCTCATCAGTGACAACGTTAGCTTTATCAGTGTAGAAATTAATTTCCCTCATTACTGATGAAAACTTTGGCAAGGTTTCAAATTCTATCTGATAGCCATTTTGTACAGTATCTAAAATCCATAGATCTGAAGTTATTTTATACCACTCAGAACTATTAAGATTTCTCACCTTTTCAACAGAAGGTTCTAATATCGTTTGTAACTGCCCCTTGCAGCTCTTGGGTTTCCTCTGTAAGACCCTCTGCTCCTGCCTCTCTGAGGAGTTGGAAATCTGTTGCCCTGTCCCATGACAGGGCCCTTGTAGTTTAAATTTCCATGGTTACTGTTATAGTAATTGAAACCAGAACCATAAACCTTAGATTTACCTAGAGGTTTAGACTTAATTGTCATAGGCATTTTGGTAAAATCTCCTTCATTTTTTTCATATGATCAGTACCAAACAACAAATTATCAACTGGTACATCATTATTACATATAGTTTGGTCTCATTTTAGACCTACGCCTCTTTGAAAAACTACGAAATGCAGTACCCAAAAGACATAACGAGTCTCTCAGCATAGCCCTTGTTTTAACAGGGTCTAGAGGCTCAGTTTTTGTACAGAGATCAGCCAACTGAACAAGTGGGATCGTACCTTTTGCCAAGTATCTCTTAACATCCTGTAATTTTGAATCTGCATTTTGTGCAGGTTTGGGAAAAGCTGCCAAAATTTCCTTGTTAACTCTAGGACAGCACATATTGTCACAGTTTTGTGGTCTGAGATACTTATCTTCTATTAATTTTATACTATCAACATTGGGTTTTATTGTAACAGCAGAATTAACAGCTTTTGTCAGACCAACAAAAAAGCCGAAGCTACATGTACAGCACTAGGAAAAGTACTACATATACCATTACTCTGGGCCTGTACATCACATGTAGAAACAGGCGTATTGTCAGGTTGTACCTGCTGAATATATTGATCATGGAAAACCACAGCAAAACCACTCACAGTATCAAATGAACTAGCATTAACAGTAGCAGGACTAGCACTAGCTAGAGAACTAGATACAGGTTAATTACCTAAATAATTTGTATTAAAATTGTTAACGACATCATCTGAATCTAAATTTGGCTCTAAGGAAAGAATAGGCTTGTAAGAATTTGGAGCCATTCTTGGCACTTCAGCATTAATACAAGTGGGCCTTGCAGCAGCACTAGATGCCCTTATAACAGTACTAGATGACTGTGGATTCAACAATTTTTGTAATATTTTATCAATATTATCAAATGATTTAGACATAGAGTCAATACCCATTTTCTGTTTTAGCTCCTGAATTTCATTATGTGAAAAAGAAGATTTAATTACTTTTGCAGACCTACTAGTATCCTCTGCTGATTTACTGGCTTTTCTTTTTACACCCTTATCAACTAATGCAGAGCCCTTTTTAACTCTACCAACAGAAGCTTTGCCTTTTCTAGTTTTAGTTTTGACAATGTGAGGGTCATCTTCTATCAATTTAGACACCTCATTTTCATCCATACTATTAACAGACACATTCAAATCATTACCATCATCTAATAACAACACATCAGAATGGTTATCAGCAATAATATTTCTATATTACAACAACACACCTCCAAACAGGTGTGTAAAACAGAAGTATTTATAAAATAAATAATTATAATTTAACCACACGCAGATACACTGAGTGGTGTCAGAAAAACGACATCATCGCCATAATTGAGCTCAAAATTCGCTGAGAACTGAATCAAAATATACACATATTTATATTGCAGACTATATAGCAACACAGGTCAATGGAGTGAAGTAAGTTTGAGCTTCGATTTGAATATTTACTTATTACTTTTATTTATGTTTAAGCTAACAGAATGTTGTGTAGCATTGTCATGTTTCTAGTCCATTTATGTTTAAGTCGACAGTTAATTTTAGTTTCACAAGGCGAGAAGACGTACAAGGAAACTCATTTGCACAGTTTGGCTAAGTTAGTCCTCAATAAAAAGGTTTCGGCCATATATGGTTTTACAAGACACAATGACAACATTTGTATTCAGCTTTCAATAACTGGCAGTGGAAAATGCGCTCTTTTTCCTTTTGATATGTCTTAGTACAGGACTGTAGTTGCATCCTGGTTCTGGAAAACAAAATGGACCTGGTAAGGCATATAGCACACAAAATACGTTAAATGAATAAACACTAATGCCTGTATTTCGTCAGATTTGTTTTGGAAATTTATTTTGATCATTTTAATTTTGATCATCTCCGCTGTCTTGAAATCCAATTCAGTTGCTTTATCGTTGGTCTCTTAATTTTATTCAGGCTGCTCATTCATAACCGGAAATAGCTCTGACTATTTTCTGTGCACTACATTTGGTGGTGCATGAGCGTGATTACCAGCCATGACTAGTATGCTTGTACAAATAATTTATGTAATCACACTATATTTTTTTATTTTTTGGGATTCGAGGAATTTTTCACGTATGATTATTTCAACAGCACATAATATTATAATATAAACTTTGAATTGACATATACGATTACATAAACTTTACAGTGTTACTGCTGTTATCCTTGTCAGTACTCTATACTCTTCCACTGATGTGATGATTTAACACATATTATTTGTTTGTTTTTCAGGATGTAAGTGCAAGCCAAGAAAGTAACGATAAGTATATCAATAAAACAACACAACATTACCCAATGCTATCTGCACTTAAACATGACATTCTGCTGATAGTTATTAAGACAGTTTTTTGTTACAGTACGTGCACCCGTAAACGCAACACTTTGACTGATTGATAACTGATTGCTGACGGATTTTGGAACGCTGACGGCTCGCTGACTGATTGATGATGAATACATCCGTCCAAAATTATGAATCCGTCATTACCTTGGTAACCGTCAGCGATCAGTGTGATCAGTCCAATCAGTGCGATTCAGTATCCGTCATTTAATTTTATGCATAAATCGGTAAGTTGATTGACGGATACGTATAAATTAATAATTTAAAGATAAAACGAATTCTGTGTCATTTGTATATTATGTATATATTTATAATAACATTTATAATAAAATAAACGCAAGTATTCAAAAGAATAGTTAATACAATGTCTCGTTCCAAAAGAAATATAAATAAACATATTTAAAGAAAAAACTATTTTCTTTATATTATATAATTAAGCAAATTTTATTAAGGCAGGACATATCGAGCCCTGAAAAACCGTAAAAAACTTCGATTTAAGGCACATCAGAAGCGACGAGGTAAATGTTTTCTTTCGTAATGAATTATTGATACTCTTTTTTTATTTCCGTGATGTCGGCCTATTTTATTTTCTGCGACCTGTTACATGTATTTTTTTTTGTCGTATATTAAGCCGACCCGACTCCCCCAATCAGGAACAGATTTATTTCACATTTAGGAAAGGACGTGGCCTCTTTTTTACATCATTACTAGTTACTTAAATGTATGCCGCCGTGTTTTTATTTAGTCTACAACATTTTAAATACAATTATAAAACTGTTGTGTATTAACAATCGTTGAGCGGTTAAACAAGCATTGTCAATCAAAACACATTGTTTACTAAACAAAAAGTTGTATTGTAAAATATACAGCGATTCTGGTTGCAAGTTTTATTTGACAGGCAATAAAAGAAGTTAAAAACGTTTACTTAAATTACGCTGGTTGTTTCATTTGTTTCATGGCGTCCATTTTTAGTGGTGGGGTCGATGAAGCTGGATTACAGGTTAAAACAGACAATCCTTGTCAATTAAGTTGGAGTCGGGCACACCTTATCTGCAGTCGTTCGAAAATCCGCAACCTGTTGACAGGCATGTGATAACTAGTAGATGACTAACCTATCAGCCACCGAGACCCCAATAACGCCGGGGAGAATTGTCTGCTAATACTGCAGTTAAGCGTAAAAATATGTTACAGAAAGACCTGTGTTATAGTGCGAAATAGTAATTTTTTTAACAAAACGTCATATTCCTTAGGTCTATGAAGATCGGTTTTAACATTGTCATTACAGTCATATCGATAAAACAGAACCTTTTCAAAACTTGCCCTTTAAAAGCGTGTCATTCAATCTGAACAATAACTTATTTCATTGATTGATTGGATGTTTGCTTTTTTCAGCGAGAGTATTTCAGCTTTATTCATGACGAGAATAAGTTATAAAATATCAATCAATTAGATTTGTTTGTTTGTTTGTTTAAATATTGTTTAACGCCACTTTCAGCAATTTGTCAGCTATATTATGGCATCCAGTTTTTATTGGGGGAGGAAGCCGGAGTACCTGGAGAAAACCCCCGACCTTCGACAGCACCCTGCCCGCAGTGAGACTCGAACCCGCAACCTCAGTGTTGACAGACCACGTGATCAATATTGATGAACTAACATAATCACTCGGCCACCAAGGCCCCCTCAATCAATTAGAGAAATATTGGGTAGGGGCGGAAAATTTACATTTTTTAAGTCTACTTCTTTTCGAATCTACAAGAGATCCTTATCGTGCATGGAGCGTGACACTCTCTAAACACGTCACTATGGTTCGCGGCAATTCTTACATGACCTGAACCACCCCCCCCCAAAAAAAAACAAACAAACAAACAAACACAGAAAAAACCAGAGCACATCCCATGTCCGCCAGCAGAGGACGCGCTGGGCAGCTCTGTGAAACCTAGTAACTAATTTCAAATACTTCTGAATTGACAGTAAACCATTTATACTTATATATCATTAATTATCGAATGACTATAACAGACATCGTAAAATAAACAAATTGTGACGGCTAAAATGCGAAAGCAGAATTAATTTGTATATTATGCTTACATGTTCCCATCTTTAACTCATAAGCTTCTATATACAAACGCGTTTAGTAGTTTATTCTATTTTAAAATTCGGTGTAGATTCATGTGACACAATGAGATAATGAATAAAATATATAAATAGATGTTTTTGCTTTTGTCGTAAATCTTGTTCAGTTTTATACATGGGAATTCTTAGGAATTGTGGCACAGTAGTTTATTCTTTTTTTGAGATTTAATTCTGTGTAAATTCATGCGACACAATGAGATAGTAAATAAAATATATAAATAGATATTTTGCTTTTGTCGTAAATCTTATTCAGTATTATACACCGGAATTCTTAGGAACTGTGGCACAGAAGAAATCTGATCAAACCACGACAAATGATTTTTTAAGCGTTTATAATAAAAAACCTCGACCTCGGTGGTTAAGGTAGCAGTAATCTTTTATTGATCACCGAGTTGTCTGTTCAACCCTTACAGCGAGAGGGTGTGCTCGACTCATCCCTAAATTTGCAAATAGCACCAGTTTTCCTGTCGATAGTCTGCTGTTTCGTTGGGTACTCTAGCTTTTCCCTATAAACACTCGACGCAATATTATATCGACTAATATAATTTTTGAAAATAGTCTTAAACAAACTTCAAACATATATAAAAATAATGCTAACGGGAAAGCACGAAGTGAAAAAAAATGTTACGATTCTGCCTTCACGTATTAGATCTTTCTCGCTTTTTACGCTTTAAAAAATTTCGAAGGCAAATACGAAATGTACTCCTTGACACGCGAGGTCAAATATTTTTTGAATTCATTGGGTGTGTTGTTTTTCATTTCTTTTTACTTTTTTTTTAAAAATAAAATAACACTATGTGATGTTTATATTCCGTCACAGATGCATTAGTTATAGATTTGGGGGGGGGGGGGATTTCCATTTATCATTTTTAACTTTAGAATAGACTTTTTCCGCTTTCAAAAAATTCGAAGACAAATACGAGACGTACGCCTTGGCACGCGAGGTATTTTTTTAGTCATCTGTGAGCGTTTTTTTTAATTTACTTTGTTTTAATTATTTTGTTAATAAAATAACACTATGTGATATTTATATTTCGTCACAGATGCATTAGTTATAGATTGAGGGAATTTCCATTTATATCATTTAAACTTTAGGCCAGTTTTAGCCTTATTATTAGGTAAAACGAGCCATAAATGAGGACATAGCAGTTGACATTTTTACACTTTTATAATATTTGCAAGGGAAACGAATTTTCACATTTCGAAATATTTAATTTTACTAACCGGAAGTTGAATGGACGGATTGGAGCGATCAGTCCAAATTAATCGTCAGATCAGTAAAATCGTTCCAATTCCGTCAATTCACGGATGGACGGTTTGGGAACGATCTAACGGATTGGGACCGATTTGACTGATCTGACTGATTGATAACTGATTGCTGACGGATTTTGGAACGCTGACGGATCGCTGACGGATTGCTAAAAGTGTTGTGTTTTCAATCTCAAGTACTGTAGTTGTGGTAGTCTTATCAAAGTTTAACAAATTTGGCATTGCCCAAGACCGTGCAGGAAATTGATAACACAATACATCTTTAGTTTTACAATGAAGATGGTATATCTACATAATGAAAACAGTAAATCCTATTTGCCGGAAGGCCATTTTTGCAATGCATACATTTTCTCCAAAAACCTGTCACTTAATAAAAAATGCTGAAAGTTTGAAAGTTAGAATTAAACAAATAACTGATGACGTTTTAATTTCATCTATAATTCATCATCTTACCTTCTATATTTCCTACAACCAGCATGCTTGCACAAATAATTGATGTAAAACACACCAAATTTTTAATTTTTGTACACATGTTAATTCGAGGCATATCTCACGAATGATTATTTCACAAGCGCATAATATTGTAATACAAACTTTGAATTGACATATACAATTAAATAAACTTTACAACGTTACTGCAATTATCCGTGGTTATACTCTTCCACTGATGTGATGATTTCAAACATAGTATTTGCTTATTTATCAGCCTGTAAGTAGAAGCCAAGAAAGTAACGATAAGTATATAAAAAAAACAATACAACATTACCCAATTAAACATGACATTCTGCTGATAGTTATTAAGAACTTTTTTTTTGGTTGGGATGGTTTTATCAAAGTTTAACACATTTGTCAATGCCCAAGACCGTGTAGGACCATCTTAGGTTTTACCGTTTTATGTTGCATGAACTTTATAAACCATATTTAACATACAAAATCACTAATGAGACTGTAGCAATTAAATTAAAAACTATATTTCACATATAAAGTCACTATGGATACCTTAGCTATGCAATTACAAACCATATTTTATATATAAAATCAATCCTGAGACCCTATTGATGGAATTAAAACCATATTCTGCAGTTACAAATCTACAATATGAAAACTGTAAATCCTGTATACAGTGAGGTCATTTTCGCAATGCATACAGTTAGGTGCAGTCCTAACATAACATGAAGTTAACTTAAGCCAGTCCAAATCTCTTGTCAAAATCTCTTATTTTGAGAGAAAAAATCTCTTCTTTTTGACAAAAAACAGTCAATTTAACCGCTTTGACTGGACACAATTTTGTCCAAATCTCTGCTTTAAATATTGTCAAATTCCCTGGTTTTGTCAAGTGAACAAAAACGGTCGAAATTTCTGCTTTGGTCAAATTTACAAATATTGTCAAAATCTCTGCTTTCAAATGTAACGTGACAAAAATGTCCAGTGGACAAATATTGCCAAAATCTTTGCTTTCAAATGTAACGGGACAAAAATGTCCAGTGGACAAATATTGTCAAAATCTCTGCTTTCAAATGTAACGTGGCAAAAATGTCCAGTGGACAAAACCAGTCAATATCTCTGCTTTTCAATTTTCAAGTCGCACAATATCCTTTTGTATAAAAAGTGAAAATATATGCTTTATTTAATCATTTCGTTAAAAATTGTCAATTAGACGTTCACCAAATGTTAATTAAAGAAATCTACGGCAGTATATTTTAAAGAACGCGATTTCTTTCCTGTCCGTGTTTCGGTAAATGTATAGCAAGCCGCTGTGGTTACAAAGTTAGACTGTAGCTCTCCCTATATTACTATTATTATTATGTTATTATTACTATGATTATTATTCTTTGTATTATTATTATTAATCAATCAGATTTTTTTCGTGTAGTTGTATACAAATATAAAAGTATAAATCCTAACATTTAATATATTTATTAAATAATACTGTTAAAACTCACATGTATGTCGGTATCACTATATCAATTATTAGTACTTACATTTCACCTTTTATCTCAAACTAAATAATATTATTTATTTTTCAAATCTTTGCTGCCAACATCCCAGGATATGCTTTTTAACTTCAATTCCACGATTTAAAACAAATCAGCAATAAAACCCAAAAGTAAATCCTCTTATCCATTTCAAATCACCCCTAAGAACATAGAAATATAAATTACAACCATATTAAATACATAATATCACTCCAGCAACCTTTGCGATGCAATTAAAACACATATTTCTCATATAAAATTACTCCAAATACTTGAGCGATGCAATTGAAAACCATATTTCACATATAAAATCAGTCCTGATCCTATAGCAATACAATTAAAAACCATATTTCGCTCATGAAATTAATCCTGAGACATTAAAAAGGCAACTAAAAACTATATTTAACATATAAAATCAATCACGAGACTATAGCAAAGCAATTAAAAACATATTACATATATATAGTTACTTTGGAGACCTCAGTCGTGCAATTAAAAACCATATTTTACAAATAAAATCACTAATGAAACTATAGCAATGCAATTAAAAACTATATTTCACATATAAAATTACTCTGGATACCTTAGCCATGCAATTAAAAACCATATTTTGCATATAAATTTAATCCTGAAACCTTTGCAATACCATTAAAATACATATTCAACATATAAAATCAATCCCGACTCCTTAGTGATGGAATTAAAACCAATATTTCACATATAAAATCAATCCTGAAACTTTTGCATTACAAATTAAAATCTATATTTAACATATAAAATCTCTAATGAGACTAAAGCAATATAATCAAAAACCATATTTCATATATGAAATCACTCTGGAGACCTAAGTTATGCAATTATAAACCACATTTAACATACAAAATCACTAATGAGACTGTAGCAATGAAATTAAAACTATATTTCACATATAAAGTCACTCTGGAGACCTTAGACATGAAATTACAATATATTTTACATATAAAATCAATCCTGAGACACTATGATGGAATTAAAACCATATTCTACATATAAAAATCAATCGTTAAACCTTGGCAATACAATTACAAAATATATTTAACATATAAAATCACTAATAAGACTATAGCAATGTAATCAAAAACCATATGTCACATATAAAATCACTCTGGAGACCTAAGCGATGCAACCCATATTTTACATATTAAATCAATCCCCAGGCTTTAGTCATCAACTAGAAACCATATTTCACATATAAAATCATTCCTGAAACCTTGGTAATGCCATAAAAAACAATATCTCACATATAAACTTACTCTGGAGACCATAGCAATGCAATTAAAAACCACATTTAACATATAAAATCAATCTTGAGACTTTAGTGATGCAATTAAAAACCATATTTCACATATAATATCATTTCTGTGACCTTAGTGATGGAAATAAAAACTATATTTTACATATAAAATCAATCCTGAGACCTGAGTTATAAAATTAAAAACCATTTTTTATGTATAAAACCTCTCTGGAGATATTAGTTATGGAGTTAAAATAATATTTTACATGCAAAATCATTCCTGATGTCAAAAGATGCAATCAAAAAGCATAGTTCAAGTACAAAATTTCTATAGAGAATTAAATGTAGCAATTAGAAACCATAGTACACATATAAAATCACTCCGAATGCCTGCGGGATGCAATTAACCATATTTCCCATGTACAATTAAGCCAGTGATCTTAGCGATGCAATAAAAAAACCATATTCCACATATAAAATCAATCCTGAGACCTTGACAATGCAATTAAAAACAATATTTAAAATATAAAACATGCTTGAGATTTTAGCGTTTTAATTCAAAATCATTTTACACATACAAAATAAATCCTGAGACCATGGCGATGCAATTAAAAACCACTTTACATGTATCAAATCAATCCTGAGACCGAAGCGATGCAATTTAAAACCATATTTTACATCAAAATTTAATTGTGACACCTAAGCGATGCAACTAAACAAATATTACATATACAAACTCACTCTCAAGACAGCAGAGATGAAATTAAAATCCATGTTACACACACTGGTATAGAAAAAATGTAGGTTTTACCATTGTAAATATAAGATATTTTTTTACATTATTGTTAAGTAGTTGTGTACTATTATGAGATTTAGTGGTTAAAATGCAGAACTGTCATAAATTTTTAACCTTTTTTTTATTATTATCACACAATTTGGTTATTGCAATGTACTTTCAATTGGATACATGTAGACATAATTTATATTTTGAATGATTGTTAAGTGCAAGAGTTGTATAAAGTAATATTATGATATCGAAGAATTGCTTGATTGATAGATATGTGTATAACAAAGATGTGTCTCTCTTTATTGGACTGTACATTAATATTTAATTAAAGGAACACAACGGCGCAATAAGTAATATGTTTCCGAAACGTAAGATTTAGAAAAAAATATTTTCTCCGCAATGATATCCAGAAACACGTAAATAGCAAACAATTCTTGGATATAAAATTATTTCATTGATAATTTTTATTATATCGATTGTTTTTGTAATAGGATTTTAATAAACGACAAACGATTTGATTTTCATCTTTCGTATACTTTTTATTCTGACAACGCGCAAATAAAATAAATCGACGTACGGTACAACCAGCCGGTCTTTCCTTAATAAATTGTCAACAAACATTAAAAAGTATAAGTTAAAAATTGTTTAAAGTGTAAGACGAAAGGTTAGCAAGTTGACAAAGTGGACATAAATTTCCAAAATAAAAAATGTCGAGTGGACAAAGTTGTCACGTGATAAAATTGTCAGAGCAAAAAATGTCCCGTTGACAAACTAGTCATGCGACAAAATTGTCAAAAGAAAAAAAAATTGTCCAGACGACAGAAATTGTCAAAAGAAATAAAACGTCCAGTGGATAGAAATTGTCCAAAGGACAAAAATGTCCAGTGGACAGAAATTGGCAAAAAATTATACCTTTTCTCCAAAAACCTGTCACTTAATAAAAAATGCTGGAAGTTTGAAAGTTAGAATTGAACAAATAACTGATGACGTTTTAATTTCATCTATAATTCATCATCTTACCTTCTATATTTCCCACAACCAGCATGCTGCACAATAATTGATGTAAAACACACCATATTTTTAATTTTTGTAGACATGTTAATTCGAGGCATATCTCACGAATGATTATTTCACAAGCGCATAATATTGTAATTTAACATTTGAATTGACATACAAGATTACATATACTTCTACAAAATTACTTCTATTATCCTTGGCAGTACTCTATACTCTTCCGCTCATGTGATGATTTAAAACACATTATGTGCTTGTTTTTCAGGGAGTAAGTACAAGCCAAGAAAATAACGATAAGTATATCATGGTTATATGTTTCGGGAACATTGAAGATGTTATATCTACAAAATGAAAACTGTAAATCAAACACGCAGGCCATTTTCGCAATGCATACCTATTATCCTAACATCTCACACTTAATAAAGTGTTGCGGAAAGTCTTAAAGTCAGAAGTAAACAAATAATTCATGAAGTTTTAATTTATAATTCATCATACTACCTTCTATATTTCCTATCATCAGTATGCTTGTACAAATAATTTATGTAATCACACGTTATTTCTAATTTCTTACACGTGTTAATTCGATGAGTTTTTCACGGATGATTATTTCACAATTGCATAATATTGTAATATCAACTTTGAATGGACATATACAATTACTTAAACTTTACAATGTTAATACTATTATCCAAGTAAATACTCAATACACTTCCATTGATGTGATTATTTCAAACATCTTATGTGTTTATTTTTTCAGATTGTAAGTACAAGCCAAGAAAGTAACGATAAGTATATCAATAAAACAACACAACATTACACAATGATATATTCACATGACATTCTGCTGATAGTTATACAGACCGTTTTTTAGTTGTGGTGGTTTTATCAAAGTTTAACAAATTTGTAATTGCCCAAGGCCGTGCAGGAGATTGATAACACAATATACCTCTGGTTTTATTGTTATCTGTTATACAAACAATGAAGATTTTATATTTGCTAAATGAAAACTGTAAATCCTATGTGCCGAAAGTGCACGGGGGGTGCATACCTATTCACCTTAAACATGTAACTTAATAAAGTGTTTCAGAAAGTTTATAGTAAAGCATATAATATTGCAATAGAAACTTTGAATTGACATATACGATTACATAAACTTTGCAAGGTTACTTCTATTATCCTTGGCAATGCTATATAATCTTCTACTGATGTGATGATTTAAAACATATTATTGGTTTGTTTTTCAGAGAGTAAGTACAAGTCAAGAAAGTAACGATAAGTATATCAATAAAACAACACAAAATTACCCAATGTTATCTTCACTTAAACATAACATTCTGCTGATAGTTATTCAAAACGTTTTTTAGTTGTGGTGATCTTATCAAAGTTTAACAAATTTGACATTGCCCAAGACCGTGCAGGAGATTGATAACAGAATGCATCTTTGTTTTTACTGTTATATTTTGTATAAACAATGAAAATGTTATATATTTACAAAATGAAAACTGTAAATCCTATATGCCGAAAGGCCATTTTCGCAATGCATACCTATTCTTCTAAAACGTGTAACTGAATAAAGTGTTCCTGAAAAGACAGACATAAACCAATAATTGATGAAAATTTAATTTGATCTATAATTCAGCAACTTACCTTTTATATATCCTCCCACCCGTATGCTTGGACAAATAAGTTATGTGATCAAATGTTATTTTAATTTTTTACACAATCATGTTATTGCGAGGCATTTTTCACGAAAGATTATTTCACAAGCGCATAATATTGCAATATAAACTTTGAATTGACATATACGATTGCATAAACTTTACAAGGTTACTTCTATTATCATTGGCAATGCTCTATGATCTATTACTGATATGATGATTTAAACATATTATTTGTTTCCTTTTCAGCTTGTAAGTACAAGCCAAGAAAGTAACGATAAGTATATCAATAAAACAACACAAAATTACCCAATGTTATCTTCACTTAAACATGACATTCTGCTGATAGTCATTCAAAACGTTTTTTTTAGTTGTGGTGATCTTATCAAAGTTTAACAAATTTGTCATTGCCCAAGACCCTGCAGGAGATTGATAACACAATAAATTTTTGGTTTTATTGTTATATGTTGGATAAAAAATGAAGATATTATATCCGAAAAATCAAAACTGAAAATCCGAAATGCTGAAAGGTCATTTTCGTAGTGCATACCTATTCACCTTAAACGTGTTACTAATAAAGTGTGGCAGAAAGGTTAAAAGTCAGAAATAAACAAATGATGGATGAAGTTTTAATATCATCTAAAATTCATCATCTTACTTTTCATATTTCCTACCACCAGTATGCTTGTACAAATAACTGATGTGAGCACACGTTCTTTTTAATTTTTTACACCTGATAATTCGGGACATTTTTCCACGGATGATTATTTCACAAGCACATAATATTATAATATAAACTTTGAACTGACATATGCAACTACATAACCTTATATATTATTTCTATTATACTTGGCAATACTCTATGCTCTTCCACTAATGGAACGACTTCAAACATATTATTTGTTTGTTGTTCAGATTGTAAGTACAAGCCAAGAAAGTAACGATAAGTTTGTCAATAAAACAACACAACATTACACAATGCTATCTTCACTTAAACATGACATTCTGCTGATAGTTATACAGACCGTTTGTTTAGTTGTGGTGGTTTTATCAAAGTTTAATAAATTTGCCATTGCCCAAGACCGTGCAGGAGATTGATAACACAATATATCTCTGGTTTTATTGTTATCTGTTTTACGAACAATGAAGATTTTGTATCTGCTAAATGAAAACTGTAAATCGTATATGCAGAAAGTTCATTTTCGCAGTGCACGGGAGTGCATACCTATTCATCTTAAACCTGTCACTTAATAAAGTGTTTCAGAAAGTTTATAATAAAGCATATAATGTTGCAATAGAAACTTTGAATTGACATATGCGATTACATAAACTTTGCAAGGTTACTTCTATTATCCTTGGATATGCTATATAATCTTCTACTGATGTGATGATTTTAAACATATTATTGGTTTGTTTTTCAGAGAGTAAGTACACGTCAAGAAAGTAACGATAAGTATATCAATAAAACAACACAAAATTACCCAATGTTACAGTTAGGAGCAGTCGTAACATAACATAAAGTTAACTTAAACCAGTCCAAATCTCTGGTCAAAATCTCTGCTTTTTGAAAAAAAACAGTCAATTTGATAGCTTTGACTGGACAAAATTTTCTCCAAATTTCTGCTTTAAATATTGTCAAATTCTCTGCTGTTGTCAAGTGCACAAAAACGGTCCAAATCTCTGCTTTTGTCAAATTGACAAAAACGGTCAAAATCTCTGCTTAAGAATGTCCAGTGGACAAAAATTGACAAAATCTCTGCTTTTCAATTGTCACGTGACAAAAATGTCTAGTGGACAAAAAATGTCAAAATCTGTGCTTTTCAATTTTCAAGTCGCAAAATGTCCTTTTTTTAACCAAAATTCAAAATATATCCTTTATTTAAACATTTCGTTACAAATTGTCAATTAAACATTCACCAATAAAGTTAATTAACGAAATCTACGGCAGTCTATCTTAAAGAACGCGATTTTCTTCCCGTCCACGTTTCGGTAAATGGTTGTGGTTAAAAATTTAGACTGTAGCTCTCACCATATTGCTATTATTATGTTATTATTATTATGATTTAGCAATCAGATAGATTTTTTTCGAGTAGTTAAATAAAATTATAAAAGTATAAATCCTTACCTGCAATATTTTTATTTAATAATACTGTTAAAACTCACATGTATGTCGGTATCACTATATATATTATTAATACATACATTTCACTTTATATTTCATTATAATAATATTAATTATTTTTCAAATCTTGGCTGCCTACATCCCAGGATATGCTTTTTAACTTCAAATCCACTATTTAAAACAAATCATCCATAAAATCCCAAATTATAACATCTTATTCATATCAAATCACTCATGAGAACATAGAAATATAAATTACAACCATATTAAATGCATAACATATCTCCAGAGATCTTTGCGATGCAATTAAAAACATATTTCTCATATAAAATCACTCCAAATACTTAAAGGGAAACTTCGCGAAAAAATGAAAATTTGATATGTTATTCTTCAAATAAAAAGAAATATAATTGCCTTTTTATGTTTTATTGTATTCTTTACCGTTACGCTTCTAGAGTGGATTAAAGGTGGTAAAATTTTGTGTATGGGGGCTGCCATATTGACAATATTTTATCACGTGACTGCGTTTGTGACGTGATAAATGTAATTATCCAGTAAATATGATAAATAAACCAGTTTAAAAATATGTTTTTCTGACTTTGCTCTTTGAAGAATATTAAAACTGTGGCGAAGACTAATAACCAGCTGACAACATATGATTACCAAATACGTCTTAACATATGCAACTATTACTGTCATAATTAGGTTCGATAACTCTGTTTATCAATGAACGACTCTTGTCTATCATTAACACCAAAATTTTATAATGTATCAAACTGCTTTTATTAATAATACAATTATTGTATGTTTTTTTATCATATTATTAATATTTGAAATTTTTTTCATTTTTTATATATACTTTTATTTTTTATCTTTATCATTTATGGAGTTCCTCGTTTATTGTTGTTTACCCGTGGCATCATTATTTTTTTATACTCAAAAACTACTACTATAGTTCGTAATTTAATCAAATTATCAATGAATTATGGTTACCTAATAAACATTTGTGACAGATGTGTTTTTTAGAACACCTTTAATGTATTGAAATTTAACCCATGCTGTGTACGTCATACTGATAAAGCTTGTACTGCCATAAACTTGTATTCTCTGTCAGGATGTTTATCGAACAGTTTATTCCTTAAAACTTGAATTTTACCTACCTTTATTGTCGAGAAAAATGCGACAAAAAATTTTGATATTTATGTAATTAACTTTTATAGAAATACTTTATAAATGTTTATCACAAAGTACATTACCACATTTTCAATTCAAGACAATGCAATGCAGTTAGTTCTACACTTTCTAATGACAGTATTTTGTAAGTCAAATACTCTTAAATGTTTTTTTTGTGTTTAATTGTTAAAATATTTACATCTAAGTTAAACATGTTACAAATTTCTGAGATATAATTAGACCATAAAAATGCCACACAACCCTGTCCCTTGCCTGAACGGTAAACGGAAAGAAAGTCACAGGAAAAAAGTCACAGGAAAAAAGTCACAGTTTTGATAGGAACAAAAGTCACAGGAAAAAAGTCACAAGAAAAAAGTCACAATTAATATATAAATATGGTCACATATGTTGTCATAATATGAACATATTTTTTAAAATTATTATAATTATAGTTAGAAAAAGAACATATCATTAAGTCATGCAAATTTATTGTTTTACAATTAAGAGTTTTCTTACACAGACCTAATTATCATATTTAATTAAAAGTAGTAGAAACTAATTACTTTTGATAGTTCTTTTTATGCTGCTTTAACAGTTAATAATGTGTATACCAAAGGAAAGTATAGGATAAACAACTATAGAATTTGTTTTATTTTAAATAAACATAGATCCATGCCAAGAATATGGCTTCAAATGAAAGCAAAATTTTTGTGAAAGTATGGCTTCACTATAATTTTTTATATAAAGAATGTTGTTGAAATACTTTTTCGTCATAATCATTGAAATCATTAGAAGTAACAAAAGGGGTGTAAAGCTCTGCAACCAGGGGTACATGTACACCAAACATGCTTCAAAGAAAAACACTTTTGTGGTGGAAATGTGAAAAAAGGTCCAGCACTGGATGTAAGGGCTCCATTAGCACATCATTACAGGCTGATAATCCCTCAATAGGGCAGCCTCAGGAAAGTAAAATAACACACTTTCAATACCAATACAAGTTTATGTTACTTTCTATAAACAAAAACAACATTCAATACCAATACAAATTATTAATTGTGACTTTTTTTCCTGTGACTTTTTTTCTTGTGACTTTTTTTCCTGTGACTTTTTATCCGTGACATTTTTCCGTGACTTTTTCTCCTGTGACTTTCTTTCCTACAACCGCCTGAACCACGTGGTCTGAACTCCGCTATGTTAAAAATTGTAAAATGAGCGAATTTCAAATGAAATGGGAAGTATGAAGATCAGAAATTAAAGTGTTAAAAATGTAAAAATTAAATACATAAATGTGTCTACTATTTGTATATATGTGCAAAACATAGTTTATACGAACTGTATTTATGCAATTCACGTCAGAAGTGGTGCATAATTGACTATTTCCCATTGAAACAATGTAACCAGAAGGCAGAAAATAAGGCTTTTATTCAAACAAATGGGAAGTATTGTGCAAGTAATTTAAACTGATAAAATTTATATCATTCGAAAGTAAAGAGAATGTAGAACTGGGAACAATGTGCAAAACATATATTATATGTTATTTATTTAACAAGATATCGGCGTTTTTTTTAAATCGTCCCATTAATTTTCTATTGAGTGGAAAATCCAATACGTCACAGAAGTCACGTGATGTCGCTAATAGTTGTATATGGTTTTAATGATCTTTATATTAATAAAAGTATGTTCAATACACAAATTTTAACCTGTCTTTATTTAACTCAGATAATTGTAATACAAGATATATTTGTATATTTATTTTTTTAACATAAAAAAAAAACCGTAGACAATTTTGCACGTCTTAAAACGGCAGTTGTACCTGGACGTGAAATTTTACAGGTAAATCATTACTCGTTTTTGAAGGGTAATTAACAGAATTAGCAGGTAAACAAACATGATATTTATTGCAATTACTAGATCATTTGACGCCGACTTTAAGTATAAATATTCGGACATTTTCAAAAGCCAGAGACATGTAATTATATGTCTCTGCAAAAGCTAATCAAATTGAAGGTTAATCATGTACTTCGAAATTAGAACGGCACGCCCCCTCCTGCCAAGGACAGGTATGATTTGAATACACCGAAGTGTCAGAACACAGGATGTATATAAGATTTCGAATTCATTTAGATGCCATGTCAGAGGAAACGTAAAACTGACACGTTGACTCAAAATATACACAGTTAAAATTTTGGAAACTGTGTTACGCACACGCACAATAAATGTTACCAGTATTAATAATAATAATACATGTACTAAACGTGAAGTGAAATTTTGATGCACGAAACAGGGTATTTAAAAATATTTCATTTAATGACCGTTATTTCTAAAATTGTCAACTTTGCAAAGATTTTGTATAAAAAAAGTTTCGTTCAATAACTTGCATAATCTGATTACGTTGAAAATAATAATACGAATAATTTTCAATTTAATTAATATTTATGGACAAAATTCAAGCGAATATTCGATGAAAAATGAGGTCACCCTACCATTAAACTATCCTCCATGTAATTCTGGAAAGTGATATTCGCATGAAGTTGATGCTGCTGTGGACAAGTCTTAAGTAGAAGTCTTTAAACTGGTTAACTATTTGTTACACAAATCGGGTTTTTTTTTGCTTAGATATAAACTTTGAATAGACATATACGATTACATAAACTTTACAAGGTTACTTCTATTATCCTTTGCAATGCTCTATGATCTGATATTGATATGATGATTTCAAACATATTATTGGTTTGTTTTTCAGCTTGTAAGTACAAGCCAAGAAAGTATATCAATAAAGCAACACAACATTACCCAATTTTATCTTCACATAAACATGCCATTCTGTTGATAGTTATTCAGAATGTTTCATTAGTTGGGGTGGTATTATCAAAGTTTAACAAATTTGTCATTGCCCAAAATCGTGCAGGAGACTGATAGCAAAATACATCTTTAGTTTTACTGTTATATGTTATCTGGACAATGAAGATGTTATATCTACTAAATGAAAACTGTAAATCCTATATGCCGGAAGGTCGTTTTCGCAATGCATACCTATTCTCCGAACACCTGTCACTTAATAAAGAGTGTTGCTAAAAGTTTAAGAGTCAGAAATAAACAAATAATTGATGAAATTATAATTTTAGCTATTATTTATCATCTTACCTTCTATATTGCCCACCACTGGTATGCTTGTACAAATAATTTATGTAATCACACCTTTTTTAAAAATATTTTACACGTTAATTCGAGGCATTTTTCACAGATGATTATTTCACAAGCACATCATATAGTAATGTAAACTTTGAATTGACATTTACTATTACATAAACTTTACAATGTTACTTCTATTATCCTTGTCAATACTCTATACTCTTCCACTGTTGTGACGATATAAAACATATTATTTGTTTGTTTTTCAGTTTGTAAGTACAATCCAAGAAAGTAACGAAAAGTGTATCAATATAACAACACAACATTACCTAATTCTATCTTCACTTAAACATGACATTCTGCTATAAGTTATTCAGACCTTTTTTTAGTTGGGGTGGTTTTATCAAAGTTTAACAAATGTGCCATTGCCCATGACAGTGGAGACGATTAATAACACAATACATTTTTGGCTTAACTGTTATCTGTTGCATGAACAATGAAGATGTTACATTTACTAAATGAAAACTGTAAATCCTATATGCCGAAAGGCCATTTGCGCAATGCATACCTATACTCCTAACACCTGTCTCGTACTAAAGTGTTGGTGAAAGTTTAAATGTGAGAAATAAACAAATAATCGATGAAGTTTAAATTTCAACTATAATTCATCATCTTACCTTCTATATTTCCTACCACCAGAATTCTTGTGCAAGCAATTAATGTAATCACACGCGATTTATAATTGTTTACGCATGTTAATTCGAGGCATTGTTTGCGGATGATTCCTTCACAAGCTCATAATACGATTACATAAACTTTATAATGTTACTTCTATTATCCTTCGCAATACTCTATACTCTTCCACTGATTTGATGATTTATAACATATTATTTGTTTGTTTTTCAGTTTGTAAGTTCAATCCAGGAAAGTAACGATAAGTATATCAATAAAACAACACAGCATCACCAAATGATATCTTCACTTAAAAATGACATTATGCTGATAGTTATTCGGAACGTTTATTTAGTTGGGATGATCGTATCAAAGTTTAACAAATTTGTCATTGACCAAGACCATGAAGGAGATTGATAACATAATACATAGTTGGTTGTACTGTTAACTGTTGCATGAGCAATGAAGATTTTATATCTTCTAAATGAAAGCTGTAAATTCAATATGCCTGAAGGTCATTCTCGCAATGCATACCTATTCTCCTAAATCCTGTCACGTAAAAATGTGTTACCAAATGTTTAAAAGTCAGAAATAAACAAAAAAATTGATAAAGTTTCAACTTCATATATAATTCATCTTATCGCTATTTTGAGGTATTTTCCTTTGATCTTTATGTGCGATATTATTCCATCTCACTCTACTAGCTTGAGATGAGCCCATCTCAGCTCGCTGTCAAGAAGTCGTTAAGTAAACACTGTGACGTCACAATGTTACAAAACAGCGATAAGCAGATTATTTACGTTTTTTGAAACTCGATGTATTTTCTAGCCATCTCATCTCAGGGCTGTCGCCCTTCGATGAGATACGACGAGAAAACGCATCTCGTTTCAAAAAACGTAAATAATCGATAAATCTTACTTTCTGTGTTTCCTACCACCAATATGTTTGTACAAATAATTTATGTAATCAAAACTTATTTTTTATTTTTTTACCCATGTTAATTCATAAAACATAATTTTCCCAGATAATTATTTCAAAAGCGCATAACTTTGTAATGTAAACTTTGAATGGACATATACAATATAAACTTTACAATGTTACTTTTCTTATCCTTCGCAATACTCTATACTCTTCCACTAATGTGATGATTTAAAACATATTATTTGTTTCTTTTTTTCAGAAAGTAAGTAGAAGCCAAAAAAGTAACGATAAGTATATCAATAAAACAACACAACATTACCCAATTCTATGATCACTTAAGCATGAGATTCTGCCGATAGTTATTCTGAACGTTTTTTAGTTGGATTGTCTCATAAAAGTTCTAAGAAATGTGTCATAATTTCCCAAGATCGTGCAGGAGATTGATAACACAATACATTTTTGGTTTTACTATTATATGTTGCATAAACAATGAAAATATTTCCTACCACCAGTATTCTTGTACAAATAATTTATGTAATCGCACCTTATTTTCAATTTTTTACACATGTTAATTCGAGGAATTTATTTTTCGAGGGCATTATATCGTAATATAGATTTGATTTGACATATTTTTACATAGCGTTTACAATATTACTATTATTATAATGTGTAATCATTTAAAACATATAATTTATTTTGAGTTCGTAAGTACAAGCACAGATATCAATAAAACAACACACACATTACCAATGCTATCTTCACTCAAATATGACATTCTTCCGAAGTTATTTACAAACTTGTCTTGGTTATTGTGGCCTTATTAAAATCGAACAAATTCGTTAAATAAATGCAAAAGATCGTGCGAAAATTGACATCACACTTCATCTTTGGTTTAAGTGTTACAAGTTGTATGAACAATACAAGTTGTTGATATTTATTTCTAAAGCACATAAAATTGTAATATAGACTTGATATGACATATTTAATTATATTAAATTTACAATGTCACTGCTATAAGCCTTAGTAATACTCTTCCACTGTTGTGATCATTAAAACATATTGTTTGTTTGTTTTTCTGAAAGTAAGTACAAACCAATAAAGTAAAAACAAGTTTATTAATAAAACAACACAGCATTACCCAAAGCAACCTTCACTGATATATGACATTCTGTTGCAGTTAATAACGAAGGTTTCTTGGTTGAAATGGTCTTATCAAAATCTAACGATTTTTTTGCACCAGATCGGTCAGGAGATTGGAAACACACTACATGTTTGGTTGTAGTGTTACAGTTTGTATCAACAATGAAGTTGTCAATGGTGTTTTTACTACTTAATGGAAATTAAATCATATAAAGTCGAAGCTGGTTTATGACAATATATACCTCCTACGGAATCTGTCAGTTTTTTATAATTGTAATTTATCACCTTCTATATTTCGTACCCACAGCTATACATTTACAAATAATTAAAATAATCACACGTTATTTGTAATTTTTTACACTCAAGACATCTTTTTACTGATGGTTATTTCTCAAGCACATCATATCCAAATATAGACTTAAATTGACCTATATTATTACATAAAGTTTACAACGTGACTGTTATTATCATTGGTAACAACATTACAATATTATTTGCTTGTTTTTTGTCTGTAAGTACGAGCCAAGATATTTAAATATACTAAAAAACAACATTATCTTCACTCATATCATCTTTGGTTTTAGTGTGTTACAAGTGTCAGTTATATGACAATTGTAAATCCGATATGCTCGAATCACAATTATTACATTCATACACTTTCTCTTGATATCAATCAATTATTTAATATGTTACCTTTAAATGTTTAATGCCTATTTCCTTCTCAAGTATGTCGTCTTACATCTTTTTACCTACAATGTACATGAGCAAATTAATAATATATTAACACTTTATTTATTATTTTTATACGAAATTCCATGCATGGTTAATTCTAGACTTATTTCACATAAATAATTACCTTGACGCATGCGGTGTGGACTTTTAAATTTAAATGTTTGATTAATTAACAAACATTGTCACTTTAGTATCCGTTGCTATTACACGTTTTAGTTTTTGCTACTGTTAATGATTTTTTTTCAGAGGAAGAATAAGAACAAGTAAAGAAAGTAACAGTAAGATTATTAATTAAATTACTCATTATCATATTAGTTACTGGCACATTTACCGATAATTTTATACAAGCTAAAGACTAATATCTGATTTTCGTTTGGTTTATTTTCTACATAAAAAACTAATTATAAAATACAACATCCCTGTTTAGTAACAACTCAACTGTTAATTATAGACACACTGCTTTTTACCTAAGAGAAAGCACATCTTTATCTAACAGTAGATCTTTTATTATGCTGTTAACTATACGAACTTCCTCTAACTTTCTCAATGTCTTACCATCAATGCATGACAATTTATATTTCCATGAAAAGTTTAGTCACAATCTATTCAATAAGATGTTTTTCTTTCTTATTCTAAATATTTCATCATGTAAATTAAACTTTGAAGATACAATAGAAGAATTAATATATATGCATATAGTTTTCATATGTTAGTTCTATTATCATTGTTACTTTACATTTTTTATAATCTATTACAAATGATATGTTTGGTTTCAGTATTTAAGTACAAAAAAATTCACCAAGTTTCGTATTTCTAATTTGACTGATAAATGATGCTGTTATTAGGAAGAGCCGTATTGATTATGTTATAAGAATTAGTAATTTAACTACATGTAGTTTTTGGAGCCAACAAACAATTCTCAATAGTATCTTTACTCATTTTGTTTTATACTAATGACGATCATTACTGGCTAACAATGGTAAACTCTTTAAACTTTTGTATAACTTGTCATGATAATATCACTTTACAATTTTCTTTCATAGCTGGTTTTGTTGCCTTATGCCACTTACAGCATTACATCATCTATATCATAGTGTCCAGTTTTGAAAGGGTGATGAAATTAGAGAACTTGTCAATGACCTCTTACCTTTGACATGCTCTGTATATTTCACGAACAATTTGAAAGCGAACAATTTAACTAAGGAGATTTTGCTAATCATGTTGGGGATGTCTTAAGACGTGTTCCATGACGACTTTTGTTTTACAAATGATCATCTTTCTTGACCGAATGTTGAGAAAAGCAATGAAATTTAAATCGTAATGGGTTAAAATTTGAGTTTATCAGTAACAATGGAACATTTTTATTTTAGTTACATATTTGGCATGCAGTCTGCACTCGACTTTTAGAAAGTACAGCGGAAAGTTTAATTGTGCTTAAAAAGACAAACATTGAGAAAACAGATGTAACATATATGATCTTTCTTTAACGTTTTCCATGTAATTAGGGTTTTGGTAGATCGGTATGCATGTTTTTCTGGTTTATGAGTATGTTAAATTTGTACAGATTTTGTATTGATATTTAATATTTTGTAGTTTTAAATTGGAGTGTTTTATGCAAATGCTATTATTTTTCTATGAAGACATTTAATTAATATATAGATATAATTTTTACGTTTGGATTTCAATCTCAACTCGATATGTTAATACCTTACCAAATAAAATGTGGATTACAAATTTCAAAAAATCCAATAAACACCTTAAGGTTTGGATCTCTTTCCCAGTGTAACAACATTAACAATTCTGATTTTTCGACCCCTTACACGCTCATTCCTCATAATATGCAGACTAAAACCAGTCTTAAAGATCCGTGCTTTGTTCAAAGCAAAAACGGTATGAGATGATACAAATAATTGCCAATTACCCATAAGAGAACTTTCTTCGTCACCAATGACTCAAAATCAAATAAAAAATGTACTGAACATCAAATATGATTGCCAACTTATTTATCATGTTTAGAGGACATATTTTTCAACAGACTGTTGGTATTCCAATGGTTATTAATTATCTCGCCCCTCTCCTTGCCGACCTGTCCTATGAGTCTGTGTTCTTAAAAAGGCCCGAAGAATAAAAAAATACCTTGGATCAGAATCCTAATTTCACATTCCGCGTTATTGATGATGTTTTGTCCTTGCACACAATGGCAAATTCAATAACTATTTGCATTCAATCTAGACCAGCGAGCTTGAAATTAAAGACACCACAATACATTTATAGTCATAGATAGTTTTTCCTATTGCTGAATTAGACTTTTCCCAGACATGACAATGAGTAACTCGATGTGTGTCTAATTTGAGACAGGAACTGTTTTTGTGTTTTTTTGGTTTTTTGCTTTGTGTTGTACATGTTTGTCTTAAGAGGAATTTGTAATTTTTCCCTTGCCTTCTGGCTCTGGTTGTTCAGGTTGGTTTTCTTGCTATTTTTTTTCATTTTTGTGCTCAATTTTTGTATCATATTTCGCACATACGAATAATTCTTTATTATTACGATTTAGCTTTGTTTAAGTAGCATGTAGCGTTTCTACCAAATTTTTCTTTACATTGAATTTAATTTTTTGCAAATCTTTAAGAATTAATGAATATACTTTTCTATTATAATAAAAAATTCTGAACAATATTGCTACAGTTTCAAATTTTGAATTCCTCGTATGGAAAACAATTTAACAGTTGTAGTTTGGAACAGAGCGTGACTGGCTACTGTTTTGTATAATTTATATTATGGTCGTTTGTATTTTTACGGTGAAAATTTTCAACTGTTGTTATGATTCATTTTAAAATCAGATAAATGGGAGAGCAATGAAACTGAAGATTAAATTAAATTCAGATAGGATAAACTAACTTATAGATCTTATTAATGCGAATAGTTAACCCGAAATATTCTGAGAAGTACTCATCGTGTGTTTGAGGATGCATCACTAGAAAGCTTAGTTTGCTGTGAATCTCTATATTTAATTACTAACATCAAGACCTTATTTTCGTCTATGATGAAGACGATAAGTATTGAGGTCACTTAAAGGATGTGTCTATAGAATCTGCATCTTCGTAAAACGCTTTGAAAAAATTTTAACATGTTTGTATTAAACTAAAAGACAACTTATTTCGAGATCGAAGCTTGTTTAATAGCACCCAAAACATGACACTCAGACCCAAAATAATTAAAAACAGTTTCGACTTACAATAAGGAAATTGACACTATTCCCCAGTAATATTATATTGAATCATTTAAACCAAACAATATCTTTTAAAGTGTTGTCTGCAAATCAGTATAATTGTGTATTTATTTTAGTTTCTAGGTATGTTTTTAAGAAGCCAAAATATGTCTATATTATTTCTGAATCAAATAACTTCTACGCAGAAACGTACATTCAAAAGATTGCTTTAGTACGCGGGAAAGCATCATGAAAACCCTGATAATTGCAGACTATTAACACATCGTACATATCGCATGTCTTCTGCTCAATTTTATATTTTGCAACTTAAGAATTACATTCAAAAGGTATCCCCCTGGGGACTTTGCAGGTGTTTTCAATGTGGTAGAACAAATCTATAATTATCTGTCATTTCGTCGTTGATTTATTGAGTTGTTGCTTAACGTGCAGATGGCAGTATTCAACTATATTCAGGACAATAAACAGTTAATAAACAAATCACCTGTGAAAATAGGATGGCACTATCAACAGTACATGTTGATTGCCACTATATATATATAGTGTGGGGTATGGACAGTCATTGATTGATTGACTGAATATTTTGAAAATATGTATGAATGTTTTAATGTCCTTTCACTAAATATGAAAAAAGTTTTTATCTCCAATATCCAACAAAATATGAGTATAGCACTTATTAGATATAAGCAGTAAATTTAAAACCTATTTTTTTTCTGTAGATGCTTCTTATTCACATGAAAATGGAAATATTTAAAGCATAGAAAAGGATCTAATAAAGCATTTTAAAAATTTGTGTAGACCTGATACAAAATGACATAATACAAATTATACAGATTTGCAAAAATATTTTTATGTGTACGAATCATCAAAAAAACAATGTAAAGTTCCTCTTTTAAGTTCAATTTTTAAATCACAAGAATTTAACATTAATATTTTCATGTGCATTTGATTCACATCAGCACAATTTGAAATATTTATGAGAAATTCACGGTACTTCAAAATTGTTCATGGGCATTTCAAATTAACTTCGACTTTCAGGTAAATTAAGTGAACGTTAAACTTGTCAGATCGTACATAATTTTTTATTCGTTTTAAACGTTTTAAGTACTATTAGCAGCTTCTATTTTTCGCCATGATTAAGTCAAAGTGGTAAAAATCCTGGCATCATGATTTAGAAATATCCCTGTTAATTGTTTTTGTTTTATATTGCAGCTCTACAAAATGTTACAAATATTCCAATGTAATACCGTTGTAATTGATATTATTATTTTGTCAAAGTTTAAATTTAATGTAAAATTCAAGAACAAATTCACAGCAAAATTTTCGGGAGGTAAAATTAAGGTATAATAATCGTAAATGTACTTTATGTTAACGTAAAAATTCACGTTCAGTGAGTTTCAATTAAAATACACATTAACAAAATTTAGCCGGTAACAGGGAGAAATTTAAAAGAACACACAAGAAAATATAAATATGTATATAAAACAAATCTTAAGTTGAAAATACTAAATTGTATAGCAGGAACGTCAAAAGACAAAGCAAGATAAGGATCGCAATATTCATAGCAATGCTAGAAAACATAGAGTAAATGTATTTATTCGAGAAATATTTTCTTCATAAGAATCAAAGAAACAAGGGTACAGTACTTGCACCCACCAATGCAACACTTTGACTACTTGATAACTGATTGCTGACGGATTTTGGAACGATGACTGATCGCTGACTGGTTGATGACGAATACACTCATCCAAAATTATGAATCCGTCATTACCTTGGTAACCATCAACGACCAGTGTAATCAGCCCAATCAGTACGATCCAGAATCCGTCTGGTAATTATATTGATAACTAGGTCAGTTTATTTGACAGATACGTGTAAATTAATAAATTGAATATGAAACGAATTCTGCACTTGTATATTATATATGCATTTGTATTATAATACAATAAACGCTAGTATTCAAAAGAATAGTTAATACACGTGTCTCGTTCTAAAACAAAATATATATATAAGCATATTTGAAAAAACAAAACAAACCATTTTCTTTATTTTTTATAATTAAGCAAATTTCTTTAAGGCGGGACATATCTGCGGGTCGAGCCCTGTAAACTTTTAAAAACTCCGTTATATTTAATGCAAATCAGTAGCGACGAGGTAAATGTTTTATTTTCGTAATCCATTCTTTATCCTCTTTTTTGTTATTTCCGCGACTCGCGATTTCGACCTATTTTATTTTCTGTGACCTGTTACATGTATATTTGTTGACCAGTTCCCCCCAATCAGTAACAGATTTATTTCCCATTTAGCAAAGGAAATGGCCTCTTTTTGACAGACATCATTGTCGTATGCAGTTAGAAAAAAGTAGTACTTAAATGTATCGTGCATGGAGCGTGACACTCTTAATACTCTTAATACTCTTAATACGTCCACTTTTGCCAGGCTTTTCCATATTGCAATGTATGACCTGAAACACCCCCAACGGGCATCCAATATCCCTCACATGAGGATGCGCTGGGCAGCTCTGCGAACACTAGCAACTAATTTCAAATACTCTCGAATTTTAAGGAAAACAAGTATACTTATATATCATTAAATATCGAACGCCTATAACAGACATTCTAAAATAAACCAATTGTGACGGCTAAAAGGCGAAAAGCAGAATTTATTTTCATCTTACGATTACATGTTCGCACCTTTAACTCAGAAGTATCTATATACCAGCATGTTTAGTAGTTTATTCTTTATTATAGATTCAATTATGTGTAAAATCATGTGACACAATGAAATAGGGAATAAAATATATTATAGATGCTTTTGCTTTTGTCGTAAATCTTATTTAGTATTATACCCAGGAGTTCTTAGGAATTGTGGCACAGAAAGAAAACTTTGATAAAACCGCGACAAATTTTCTTTTTAAGCGTTTATAGCAAAAACTCCACCTCGGTGTTTAAGGTAGCAGTAATCTACTATTGATCACAAAGGTTGTCTGTTCGACATTTACAGCGAGAAAGTGTGCTCGACTCATCCCTAAATTTGCAAAGAGTACCAGTTTTCCTGTCGAAGGTCGGCGGTTTCTCTGGGTAATCCAGCTCTTCCTATAAACACTCGACACCTTTTTTATAGACTTACATAAGTGTTGAAAATGGTGTAAAGCAAACTTCAAACATACATACACATAATGCTAACGCGAAAGCGCGAAGTGAAAAAAATGTGATGATTCCGCCTTCACATTTGTCGTCTTTTTCGCTGTTTCCTCTTTAAAAAATTACGAAGACAAATACGAGAACGCCTTGGAACGCGAAGTCAAATATTTTGTGAAGTCATTGTGTGTGTGTTTTTTCAATTTTTTTTTAAGTAAGTTTTTTAATAGAATGACACTATGTGATGTTTATATTCGGTCATAGATGCATTAGTTATAGGTAAGGGGAATTTCCATTTATCATTTATAACTTTAGACGTACCCTTTCGCACGCTAGGTAAAATATGTTTTTAAAGTCATTGTACGTATTTTTAATTTATTTTATTTTTAATTATTGTGTTAATAAAATGACACTATGTGATGTTTATATTTCGTCACAGATGCATAATTTATAGATTGGGTGAATTTCCATTTATATCATTGATAACTTTAGCCCAGTTTTAGCCTTATTTTTAGGTAAAGCGAGACATAAATGAGGACATAACAGTTGACATTTTTATACTTCTAATAGTTGCGAGTGAAACGAATTTTCACATTTCGAAATATTAATTTCACTGACCGGAAGTTGAATGGACGGATTGGATCGATCAGTCGAAGTCAATCCGTCAGCTTATATTAACGGCTGAATTTTGAAGTTCTGATTAAAATAATGGACAATAAATAAGACTATCGAGGGCACGTTATGGTAAAATATTTTGTCCACCGTGCATTGCAAATTTGAAAGGATTTCTTGACAAAAAATGTTTTGATCGTGAAAATGGCGACTAGAAAATTATTGCCTATAGGGTCCGCTTGAATATGAAAACACAGGATTTTGTCATATTAGAATTGTCAAAATTCACTCTGGGAATAATGTTGTACTCACACATGGGCTGGGCTTTTATAATAATATTTTCTACTTCGATATCGCTCCGTCGGTAAAAAAAAATAATCGAATATAAAGACCCAGCCCATGTGTAAATTAATACATCATACCCCTCACGAATTTATTTTTTAAACAGAAACATTTGTGTCAAACAAATCCGAATGCGGCATTTTGTTCCTGTAAAAATTAAAAGCAGAATTTCACTTTTTGTTTCTTGAATATGACCAACAATAATTAAAAAAACATAATGGAGTGAACGTTAACATTAAGTAGTTACATAATATTTTTTTTTTATAATTTTGATCAAATCTTACTGCTCAGGCTATTCCTACTAATCATTTAACTTTCGAATAAACGAAAACTATGCCATATCATTCTGCTATGTTTCGGGTTTTATGCAGCAAAAGAGTTTTCGATTTAATGAACAATGTGTTGTTGTCTTTTTTACGCGTAAAGCAACAATTTCATTGCCATATATCTAATTGAAATGAAAAATAAAATATATTTCCCCTAATAGGAATGAACAGTTTATATAGACTTTATAATTATAATATACAATCTTCTTTTGTTAGCGTATATTTATTTCCATAATGAACAAATAACGTATGTTGGCACGATGCGAAGCCTACCTATGTAATTCAAACTTATGCAACAGTCGGTTTTTTGTTATAGAATCTATGTGAGAGCCAGTGTACAAACTGTAATAATTAAAACTAAACATTCTTGAAACCCTATAATTTAGTTCTGTTAGAAATATTTACAATCTACTGAGTCATAAGGTTTGCTTTAATGCATGAAAATATTAATGTGTTGGAAAATACAGTTAGTACATGCCTTTCCATACACACCACAATGTGATTTGTTTCTTCTGCGCCACAAGAATTCGAGATACATAGTGGCAGGAAACTGCGGCGAGAAGGTCTTGATCCACCAGGGTTTCAATATCGGAAAAACAAAGAGAGGAATGATGTCATATACTGCCGATGCTGGCGATCAGATTGTCGTTCCATTACGCAGACTAGTGTGTTCAATTTTGAGGACAAAAATCCAAACATTGTTATTTATAGTGCAAGCAATATTTTTCGTTTACGGCATAAATCTTTCAATGAACTATAAGCTACTTAATAATAAATTAGTATTTTTATATACTCTGATGCTTTTTAGTGCATTATAGTATATTAAAAAAAATATATATATGTATCCTGCAATCCCTGTACATAATAAAGCTTATATGAATATCTTTTTTTCTGTATTCGGCTTTTATCCTAATAAACTATCTTGGTACCCTTGTCTTCGCTTAAAACAATAAGAACTCTGTTCTAGTTTCCAACATATTTGTGTTTAAGGTGCCGTTTTACTATTTATTCCTTATTTTTTGCATATCAAAAAATAAAATATTGATATAATTTTTTTGTGATATCAAGAAATAATAACTGATACAAAAATGATATAAAATTGGAAATAATTAGTAAAACAGCGCCTAGTATTTCTGACGAGGTTTTTCAATAAAATTTTCAACTAAGAAATCAGCTAGAAATGCCCAACATTGAATCTGTGCACTCACCGAACTTTGTTCATGGTTTGATAAAGTATTTAAAAAAAATTAGGATGATCGACAAATTGAGTGTCGAACTATTTGGGGCGTCGGACTAATGGGGCGTCGGACCAATGGGGTTTCGGACTAATGGGGTGTCGGACCAATGGGGTGTCGGACTAATGGGGTGTCGGACCAATGGTATGTCGGACCAATGGGGCGTCGGACTAGCGGTGCTGTTCCAACAAATCCGCTGACCAGAAGCAGTGCTCAATAATGGACATGTATATTTGTGTTATTTAAGGATTGTGTTCAATTGCTGGTTAGATTATTGGATATAGATGACTTTGGGTCGGTTTACGCCAATAAAATTCGCTGTTTATGTACAGCATAAACCCACCCAAAGTCGTCTATATCCAATAATTTAACCAATAAACAAAAACAATATTTAACAAGTAGTCAAATAATATTTGCAATTCACAATTTTTAGTCTCATCGCTTGTTGTTTGGAGAAGAATACATGTATAGCCAACGTCATCAATAATATAATTTTGACGTCAACAATCAGTCACGTGCAGAAATACCAAGTTAGGTTATACCAAATGGACAATGTTGCTCAGCTGTTGAGTAGTTAAAGGAAATTAAAATATATTTTGTTATAAAAAAAGCTTTCTTGGCACTACCTGGTGTTTAGTTTTGTTTAAATGCACAGTCTGGATCATCTGTACTTGGCGATCGCAATACTAGTATACCAGTAGTGTGCACAATATTGGCAATACATTTTAAATGTGTTCCAATATTGTAAACAATTATATACAATACTGGTATACCAGTATTGTACGTAATTAGCAAGTCTTGTTGAAATAAATATTAAGCAATACTCAACGACAATTAGTGTAATGTATTATTTTATTGGCAATAACACAACAATCAAGCTTGATTAAATTTAATCACCAATAACATCAGACATTTAAAATATGGCCATAAATAAGCAACTTATTGAGAAATTAAGAAGTCTATGGTAATCAGTTAATTAAATAATTAGAAACTAACAAGAAAAGCACATAAATACCACCAGATAAGGATAGTCTATGTCCCTGCACCAGACCAGCAACTCGAAGAATGTTAAACCAAACTAAGTATTCATGGCTGGTATATCGTCTTTATTCCCCGACTTCCTTTAGCAGATGTCTTTTATAATAAGGTTATCATACAGCGACACAAAAACAAAAACTGGTCTACTCAGGAATTAAATATGTGACATTACCAGATGTCAAAATTTGCCCAGATTTGAAAGCAAATGAGCAGTTCAGATTCCATTGACAGTTATAACTGTTTTTGATATATAAATTAAAAAACATTTTTTGCAGCCTTTCTTTACATTTCCATTTCTTTAATTAGATTACAAAACTGACAATACTGATAATACTAATAATTGTTTATTCTAGTATTGTGCACAATACTGATATACCAGTATTGTGCTCGCCAAATACAGATGATCCCACAGTCTATATGAATAGTTCAGGTAGGCTAAAGGGAGCAAGTGGCAGTGGGGTAAAACTATAGCAGACGATTTTTGATGCCCTAAAATGTGTTGTCTTTAGAGAAAAATGATCGGATTGATACCTTCATGTGATCTGTGACTGAATTTATTGATACAGTTCCACAATGTATTCCTAATCAGCCTTCATATTCAAAGCCAAAAATTTACAACTCATTATTTGAAGAAACAGTACAGTGCTCATGATTCGATGGAAGATGTTTTGGCCTAATTACCATTATTTGAAAAATTATCACCCAGTTCCGCATTGAAATCTCAACTATCAGGAACTACTGAATCAGTAAAGCAGAGAGTTAACAAAACCACTGCTTACAGTGCTGACACCACTTACTGACAGCAGAGTAATTACTAACTGTATGGCAACTAAAATTGCAAACAATGGATTAGGTCTTTGTCACCATAAAGACCCCATAAGAGAGACGGGCAACAAGGAATAGAGAATCTTTTTACAGAGATATGTGTACAAACATCAAAAGCCAGTGTCACAAAGTAAACAAACATAATTCAGGCTTCAGTAGTCTATCTGAATGACTTGGAAGAATGAACTTCATAATTGTAGATTTAGTTTTATAAGCTTGTTTGTTTGACTGGTGTTTAATGCCACTTTCAGCAAGTTTTGAGCTATATCGTGGAGTCCAGTTTTTATTGGGGAAGGAAGTACAGGTGAAAACCCCCACCTTTGGTAGGAAAACTGTCAATCCTTGTCAATTAAAACCTGCAACCTCAGTGTTGACAAGCACTTGATAAATGGTATATGACTAACTACCATAACCGCTCGGCACCAAGGCAGTTTTATTTGTTAACGTGACCTGAAACCCTAAAGGTTCATTTCACAGATACTAGACATGACTTGTTTTGTATAGCTATAACAATGAAAAGTGCGGGAAACATTTCCCGCCAAATTTTCCTTTATATAACCAATCCTTTTTTTTTCAAAAACCTTGGACTTGATTTGAGATTTAGCAAATGTAGGATTTGGATATAGTGCAAATTAAATACATCTAAACAGTTTCTGGTCAATTTAAGCTTTCCTAAAACATGTACATGTATATATTATATATTTTAGGTGGAAAAGTATATCATTTTTAAAAATGATTGGTTCAGCATTCACCTGCTATTACTTTTTTTCTAAATCATGTACACATATATTTTTTTCTGTTATAAAGTAGCTTAAAGGCCGGACTTGACCTACAAAATTTACCAAGTGGTAACCAATTAAACCTATAAGGAAATGGGGAGGAGCTTACTGATATCATCATTCTAAAAATAAATACACAGCATTGATCTGTTTACATAGCATGCACGTGCTGATAAAGTGAAAATTCTTACTGTTATCATTTAGCAGATGTATTTGAATTCCATCACTAATTGTATTAATAATATCCAAGCAAGTTCAACAGTTGATTTCAAAATAATAATGAAAATGCAGAGTTTATGAGTTTCATAGTTAATTATTTTTCATTACAATAATTAGAACAAAAGCAAGTACTAAATGATCCTATTTCTGGTTTTGTTTTTTCTTCCTTAATACATTTTTCACATATCTGGACCAAATATTGTCTCTGAAAGTATATGTAGCCTTTTTATAGTTCTTTTTTCCCTTTCTGCTCCTTGGTGCCCTATGGCTCTGTTGTGTCGAGATGGAGGTGTATCCCCTGTCAACATTCTCATTCCAATGGAGAACACTAAGATTGGCCCTTGCATTGTACTGTCGGTCACCAAATGCAATACGTTTGTTTTGGTAAATGTTAGTTACATTGTTGAAGCTTTCAACGTAGAAAGTATCTCGTCCTAAAATATAATCCTTAGCATGTTTATAAATAGTGGAGTTTAGTATCACATTAACTAGGAGTTTTTCAGCAACTGGAGATGTTATCACAATCCTTGATGGTTCGTATTTTGGATCTTTTTTACACCTTGAATTTTCATGACAGTCATGATGAATATTTTTGTAATGGTCTACAACATTTAACAGTAATTTTTGAAGTTTTCTTTCATCTTTGTCACAATTTTGAATGGCCCAATAAATATGTGTAGACACAGGTTCAACTTTATCCGATAATTGAAATGACCAGGTCTTTCCTTCAGAAGATTTTGATCCAGATGAAACATTTTTCAGTGCAGTTTTCACAGCTTTCACACAATGCCATGTATCATTCTGATTTTGGGCCTCTGTTTGTTCACGAACAAATTTGTTAATTGACAAATTCCTGTCATGACAATGCACATTTACTTTCACGTCTTTTTCGTTTAAATAGTCATAGATTCTTTCAGTCCCAAGTCTTTCATGTCTTTGTGATACAGGATCCATCGCTTTAGTTATATGTTCACACCTAAGCACTTTGTGAGTTTTATCCCCGATACATACAACACTAGAATCCTTAGCATTTTTCCTCCAACCATGTCTTGCATCAGACATAATGTCAATTTCACTTGTTAGATCATCATATGATGCAATTTCCTGCAGTAGGGCTATTTCAGTTGAATATTCATATTCTGCTTGAATATGTTCAGCATGCACATTGAAAAAAGATGAGCGACTTTCATCGGCAATAGCTCCAATTCCTGCACCTTTTACAAATCTCTTATAATCTGCAGGAAGAATTCCACTGCAGATTATCCCATGGTTAACCCTACTGTTCACAAGATATTCCTTGTTAGGTAGATACGGGGAGGATGACCAAGAAAAGACATGTGGTCTTTCTTTGCTATCACATTTTAAAGAAGTTTTGCACACATGCCCTTTCTGTAACATTTTGGTGGTTCTAAGTTTTGCTTTGCAATGTCTTGAATGCCACTCTACTATTGCAATAATTCTCTTGAAAGATTCCTCTGCAGTCAAAAATATCTTTTGCTTGGTCTCTGTCTTTCTGGAACGCACGAAAGAGGAGGGACACACTTCATCGGTACTTTCATTGATGGTTCCATTTGTATTGTCTAAGTCCCATTTTTGAAAAAGAGCTTGTATAACATGTAAGTTTCCCATCGGCCTGTTATGCTGCTGTGATAAGTGTTGCCTAATTTCTGATAATTTACTAAATATTTCATTTTTGGTCTCATCATTTCCTGATAATTCTATTCGAAAACTTGGAGTTCTTTTTCTTTGTTTCTTTTCACTTTCTGACATTTTTATACTTTCTATAGCTACAAGTGATTGTAGTAAATAAACACTATTGGGAGAATGTGAATGAACTTTGGTGCAATTTGCACTGGACTAGTCTATCATGGTTCATACAATGGTTAAACCAATATCCATATTAAAAAAGTCTAAGATTGTTTAAATCCAGAATATTACATCAAATATTTTATAAGTAGTTTTATTGAATACATATTTACATCGAACAAAAATTATCATTATAACATCTGAAAATAATAAAACTGTCAAGATTTGGTTCTGTCTTTCACCCCCACAATTTGCATCAACAGAATGAAACAATGTGGTCCATTCCCCGCCAAATCTAACATAAACATAAACAAAATGCCTGATTTTATCATTCTGGAAATACACTAGAGGACTTCACTGGGTAATAAATTTCCAGAACTCTGTTTTATCTAATGTTTCATCTTGTAAAAATAACAATTAGTGTTGCTATGATGTTAAAAGTGGTTCCTTTCATTATTTATTTTCCAAAGACAGTTCTAATAAATAGATCAAGAATATAACTTTTCCCTCCTGAACCCTTTGCCCTAGAATATTTTGAAGAAAAAATTTACCATTCCTGACCTTGTCACAAACAGTTGACTCATAAAATGGAGGGAAATAGTGAAAATGAAAATTCTACTTCAGTTCTATCACTTGAAGTTACACAAGAACAAAGGGATGCTATATATCACTTTTTTGCTCATAATGGCTGGGATTTCCATGAAGTACATCTTGGCAAAAACAATGAATCTATTGAGGAAAACAGTGACTGTAACTATGAGGAATATTCCATCCAGCAAGACCAGGAACTACCTGAGTGTCCTCATTGTTTATGTCGTCCTTGTATAACAAATGAACAGAACAGACAGCTTTGGTGGGAAGATGCAAACCATGAACCAAGTGAAGGGAATTCTTTTTAAGAAAGGACAAATTTAAGAGATTCTGGACTAATCTTTTCCACAGAGGTGTATGGAATGACCCAAGATATTTGACAAGAAAAAAGGATGCTTTGAAAAGAGACAGACCACGAAAAAAATATGTCTACCATCGAAGGGACATAATTCCTAAATGTGTTCATGGCTTAGTTAGGCAGTGGTTTCCAAATCCTTCAGAAAAACCTTACATGGGTCACAAGTGGGATTAAATAGAATAAAATGAAATATTTTCCTCTGCTTTCGAAGTATACTTTTCAGTTTTGTACAAGTGGTGCATGTAGCCAGTTATGCAATAACCATATGATTTTTATGCACAAACCATTTACATTTATACAAAATCAAAGTATTTATTGAATATTACTGGACACTTACTGACTCACCATGGAAGCTATAATGATGGACATATAATTGCAATCCTTATCTAAAGACATCAGGTAGGCAGGTTTGATTTATCAGCACGTGTTCCATGTAAACAATAACAGAAACAGCTGATGCAAGCTCCACCTCCATATGTCAGTCTGGGAAATTCAAATTTTGAAAATCTGCTCACCTCAGATTTTTAATGATCAATATATCTTTTATTTTAGGAGTATATACAATATAAATTGGTGAAAATGTCCCTTATATCCCATTCTGTCCCCATGCTTAATTTTTCTATAAACAACAATTTATTAAATAAGTAATTTGTAAAAATATTGCTTGAACTTGAATGGTGCCAAAAATTTTGAAAGAACCATGATTTTTCTCATTGGCTTCTATTTATACCCCAAGTCCGGTCTTTAATGTTATAATAATAATAAAGAAAGTTAATTATTGCAAATATTAATATTTTGATATTCTTTTAGCTAAAGTGCCTGAAAAATCTTTGAAAATGAAAGGCAGAATATTGAATCCTGGGATTTTTTTTACACAGGTTTATAATATCTTTAATTTTTTTTGGACTTACCAAATGTTTATCCCTTGCACATGTTTATTGTACAAATAGATCAAATTCCAACAATTGTTTCAATTATTTTGTATGCATCTTTACCTGATATCAGTATCTTAGAATATACCAAAATATGCAATGTTTGGATGCCGTTGCCATGGAAAAGAAATCATGTACATACCAATTTTATTTAATTTTTCTTATAATGAATATTGTCCCTATGAGTAGATACCATTTTTATTTTACTTTAATTATTTTTTTGTCAGGTTCGTATCTCCTTAATGGGTTTATCCCAGACAATCTGGTTGCATGAGTATATATTAATCATCTATATATTAACAAAATGTAATGATTTTAAATATATATACTTTTCTTATTATGCTATATATTGTATACTTGATTTTACCTGAATATATCTGATTAAATATTATTATCATTATTACTATTAAGAGCAATACATCTGACATCACTAAACACAAACACAAAACTGTTACAGCATAAACATCTATTATATCGTAAACCGACATTGCAAGACCCACAAAAAATTAAACGATAATTACGTCAAATTTTAACTATCAAAGGTAGAATACATGTATCATGAGCACAAGTGCTTTTGTTCTTACACATTTGTCAACATGCATACCTGTCATTATTATAAAAATTAAACCTCAGCACATGTTCAGTATGAAAAAGCTGTATTCATATAGAAATATATAGCGAATATTTAAACTTGAACAGACATTCAAGTTTACAACGATTTTAACGGTAGTTCTTTGTCCGTTTTGCCATTTTGGTCAATAGTAACGAATAGCTACGCCGGAAATGGGACCGAGATCAAAGAAAATATTGTTTTTAAGTCTTTAAATAAGCCGCCTTATATACACAGTAACATAATTGTTATCTGTCCAGAAATACCTCATAAGTAACTGTCATATAATGACGTACAAACTTCTGTCTTTAAGGAGAAAACTCTTTGCATTGCAGGTTTACTTATTTCAGTGCGATACAGTATAATATCCAGTAGCTAAAATTATATTTGGTAATAGTGTAAACATGTTAATATGTTAAATGTTCTACGAAAGTTGAATATGATTTTAGTATGGTATGATTAAATTTGTTCAATAATAATGAAATCAAAAACTTAATTTGATGCGTTTCTTTGTAAATTATCCAAAACTCCAGTTACATTAACAAAATTTTATAATTGTTTAGTGCCTACTCAAAGTTATGCAGTTGCCTTCACTGCTGTTACAGCAGACGGTAGCCCACTTACTGATAGTCCAATCGTATTTGATAACGTCCTGGCAAACGTCAGAAATGCATACGATAACACTACTGGAAAATTCACAGCCCTTGTTAATGGATTGTACAGCTTATCAGTTAGCATAATGGGACATTATATTAACCACATATAGGTTTATATTAGAAAGAAAGGAGTCAGACTTTATACCACAATATCATCTAAAATGATAAGCATTCCACTGACGAAAGTTGATCAGATATGGGCCAAGCTACTTCTGGACACAGACTTTATACAGCTGAACCGTATAACGTTTTTTTTCCGTTGCATTGATCACGTTTTGAAACATCATTTAGTTTAATAAAAACTTACAGGCATTTACTTTTCTTTTTTTTCTTTTTTTATGTCGATGGTCTATGATTACTATATCACGAACACTGATCGAAAAACAAGAACAAGCGCAGAAAGTCAAGGGCCGGGACGATTAAAAATCCGAATCAGTCAAACATACACATAACCAATACAAGCAAAATCTCCAAGAAAAAAGAAAGAAAGTCTCTCATACCCAATAAAACCCAATGGTGCACTCATGGGCACCGGGCAAGTAAGCAATACTTAACTTCTAGTTAGATGCTTTATTAAGAATTGTTCATAGTCATTTACTAAACATTCGAAACATCTAATTACGACAGAAATAAACATTTTGTGCAATTATGAACCAAGTGTCAAATAAATGGACCTTATAAACACCTTAATTACATGTATAATAGAAATAGTAGATTCTATTGGAAATAAATTAAAATCAAACATATTTCATAAAACCAAGTTTCGGAAATTACATTAAATGTCAAAAATTAAGTGAAATGCAGGGATCTCTCAAAGGTTCAGGGAATGCTGAGAATTTTACTAATTACGGCAAACTTAGGTGGTTAGATACGGATATTTTGCGTTATATTTCAAAACGAGAAATTGGGAAAACAAAAACGCAAAAGCAGGAAATTAAAATGTCATACTTGGGAAACGTACACGTTTCTCGCTATTACAAACTAGAGTAAAAACACCTGTGAGCAATGCTCACCATTGATACCCCCCGCTTCACAATTACTTTGAAAATTCAGGTGTTCTTAATTATGAAATTGAAACTTTATCTAGTTAAACGTGAAGGCGAAGTTGCAGATAAAACATGTAACCCTCCCCAATCCCCCAAAGAATGGCATCCCCTATGTCAATGGCAAAGTCCATGTTTTTCTATGGGAAACCTCCAATAATATTCTGATCAAAATGTTTAATATCCAGTGCACAATGACAACATGTTACCAAGATTCTGTGTAAGTTTCAACAAATTCCATTCAGTGGTGTAGGAGGAGTTGCAAATAAAAGATGGGTATCCCCTTATGTCTATGACAAAGTCCATGTTTTTCTATGGGAAACCCCAAATATCATTCCGATCAAAATGTTGTATCTCCTGCACAATGGCACCATGTGACATGGATTCTGTGTAAGTTTCAACAAATTCCATTCAGTGGTGTAGGAATGAGTTGCACATAAGAGATGGGTATCCCTTTTGTCCATGACAAAGTCCATGTTTTTCTATGGGAAACCCCAAATATCATTCCAATCGAAATGTTTAATATCTAGTACACAATGGCAATATGTGACAACATTCTGTGTAAGTTTCATCAAATTCCATTTAGTGGTGTTGGAGGAGTCGCACATAAGAAATGGGTATCACCTTATGTCAATGACAGTCCGTGTTTTTATATGGGAAACCCCAAATATCATTTCCGATCAAAATAATAAATATCTCCTGCACAATGGCACTATGTGACAAGGATTCTGTGTAAGTTTCAACAAATTCCATTCAGTGGTGTAGGAGGAGTTGCACATAAGAGATGAGGACCCCCTTAGGTCAATGACAATGTCCATTTTTTTCTATGGGAAACCCCAAATATCATTCCGATCAAAATGTTATATCTCCTGCACAATGGCACCATGTGACATGGATTCTGTGTAAGTTTCAACAAATTCCATTTAGTGGTGTAGGAATGAGTTGCACATAAGAGATGGGTATCCCTTTTGTCCACGACAAAGTCCATGTTTTTCTATGGGAAGCCCCAAATATCATTCCAATCGAAATGTTTAATATCTAGTGCACAATGGCAATATGTGACAACATTCTGTGTAAGTTTCATCAAATTCCATTTAGTGGTGTTGGAGGAGTCGTACATAAGAAATGGGTATCCCCTTATGTCAATGACAGTCCGTGTTTTTCTATGGGAAACCCCAAATATCATTCCGATCAAAATAATAAACATCTCCTGCACAATGGCACTATGTGACAAGGATTCTGTGTAAGTTTCAACAAATTCCATTCAGTGGTGTAAGAGGAGTTGCACATATGAGATGAAGACCCCCTTAGGTCAATGACAATGTCCATGTTTTTCTATGGGAAACCCCAAATATCATTCCGATCAAAATGTTTAATATCTCCTGCACAATGGCACTATGTGACAAGGATTCTGTGTAAGTTTCATTAAATTCCATTCAGTGGTGTAGGAGGAGTTGCACATAAGAGATAGGGACACCCTTAGGTCAATGACAAAGTCCATGTTTTTCTATGGGAAACCCCAAATATCATTCCGATCAAAATGTTAAATATCTCCTGCACAATGGCACTATGTGACAAAGATTCTGTGTAAGTTTCATCAAATTCCATTCAGTGGTGTAGGAGAAGTTGCAAATAAGAGAAAGTGTAACGGACGGACAGACGGACGGAAGGACGGACGGACGGACGGACACCATGAACACTATATACCCCCCGCTTTTCATGCGGGGGGGGGGGTATAAATATATGGACTTCTGTCACGATATATGAAACATCAGTCAAAAAACGACAGTCCCGTATAGACAAATGTATAGACATTTCGCGACATTTCGCGACAACCCCTGCAAAATGGAGTTCCGCAAATATTGTTAATCCTGGAAAATTCAAGAAAAATTCTAGGATGTCCCAACTTTAACTTCTGGAACAAGTTGGAATTTACTGGAACAAGCCAATAAACTGGAATAATCCCAGGATTACCACAAATGAAGTAAACTGGTACTAGCTGGAATTTTCTGGTTAATCCTAGGATAGCAAACTTTTCATTTACAAAACTGGAACTTTTATAAACTGAAGAGTTCCACAATTTCTAATTTGCAGAATAAGCTGGTTCTTTAACATTTAACAAGTTCCAGATAACATGGATTATCTGGGACTTGACATTTGTACATGTTCTTCTTATTATATTCAAAAAGTTCCAGCTTATACCACTTTTTATATTATCTGTTACTTTTAAATTTAGGAAGCTCAAATGAAAAGTTCCAGCTTTTCCCACTTCTTAATATATCTGTTACTTTAAATTTGAGAAAATCAGAATTTACATGCAAGATTTTTTTTTACATTTTTAATGCCAGAGTGTGATACTAAAACCAGTTTGCACCATGTACATGTACAATAATATTCTTTTAAAATGTCTTAATTTGTACCAAGTCAAGATCATTGCTATTTTGAATACTTCAGTAAAAATAATCTGTCTTTAGACATTCTTCACAGCAATTTTCGTGTATAATCTTTGATAGATGCACAAATTTTAGGTATAATACTGTGTATTTTAAATATGATAAAATACAGGCTGAGTACAGTACAAACTGAAAAAATATATAAATATTATCCAACTTTACCCTAATTCACTCATATTTCAAAGTTCTTAAACATGTTAAAATTGATGTAATATTAAACAGTTTATTATTACTTTAACACATAAAACATTGTAAATAGAAAAAATTATAAATTCCACATGTTCATTGTTTCTCCAGTCAATGTGTGTACTATTCTCACCATGTTACATTTTTATGTACATGAATGAAACCTTAATTAACAGCTTTGTCCGAAGAGATTCGGCAGTCTAGCAACACAAGAATGTTGTGGATTGCCATTTAAATAAACTAACTTCTCCTTTATATGCTCAACTGAAATCACAACTAATGCTGTATTTTCATCCTCTGGTTCAACAGCAATAATATGACTCACAACCTTGTTAAGAAGAGGCATTGTGTTTTTGAAAGCAATGTATCTTGCTACTGCTAGACATTTGTTGCTGTCGTGATGGTAAATGAAATATTGCACAGATGCAACCATTGATTCTGGTGGTGCATGGTTGGGAATGATACCAAATGTATTGTCGAGCAAAACAACATAGCCAATACGTTTTGTCATTCTGCTGTAAAACTTTGAAAATATCACTTGTTCATTTAGAATGATACGACCAACTTTTGAAATTTTCCCTACAGCAGTTTCATTTGACAAACCAAGAACAAGCTTAATATTATTTGCAATAGTGTCATCAACAACACAGTTTTTCATTCCTCCAGCTATCTTGCAGTTTTCTGCTTCATGCTTTACAATTATTGGTCGTCTGGTGTTCATTGCTCCTTCCACATAATTTCGTAAAGATGTTGCTCTCATTTTTGTGACATCAGCAGATAATCTTTTCCTTGCCTGAACTGCCCAAAGGATTTGATGACAAACTTCTCCTGTACCATGAGTTGCCTCTAAGATAGTTCCATTCATATCTTCAAATGCAAAGCAGGACCAAGCCCAAACTGGTCCCAGCTTACGCACATATTTTGCAAGATGCTGACATGCGTTATGGAGGTTAATTGTACAGTTATTTGTGCCATACAATTCTCCAAACTGCAAATAAAATTTTTGAAGACTAGACTCAGCATGGAGAAGTTGAGCTTCAGATATACTGTCACTTAACAAAATATAAATTCCCTCAACAAAGAGACAATAATGATTTAAATAGGCATGTGGCATGATATCAACTAAACATGGCAAAGAATAAAACAAAGGCCACATTTGTAGCTCTGAAGCTTTAAAATGGTGCATGTTGTTTTCTATCTTTCTAGGCAACCTTGAAATGTCATCTGTTGGTTTCATCTTTTTTAAATGTTTGTCAATCTGTTTGATGGATCTTCCAACAAAGAAAGGTTGATCTGCATAAGACGAAGAAAACCATAGCTTCAGCAACATCTTTGTTACACCAAGTAAAACTCCATGCATGTAGTCAGGGACAAGACCCCATATGATATCAAACCAAACTAATCCATGGAAAGCTGAGACACCTTTAACCCCTAGCTCTGGCTTTCCACTCTCAATCGCAGCTACTCCACAGGCTAGCAACTCTGAAATAATTGTATAACACATATAAACATGTATTGACATAAAAGTAAAAACAAGTTTAAATAAGTAAGGAAATTATTACATGTATTGTGTGTACTTATACATTGTACATATACTGATATATATACACGTATATATATATATTTAAATTACAAATTAAGTCGGTAAAGTTAAATGTCTTTGTTCAACAAAAAATTTCAGAAGTTTCATTTTTTGTTGTTGAAACGCATGCATGGCATATTGCACAGTGAAATAATTACTGTCTGGAACTTTGTTGTGTACTTTAATTTGGTAAACATGTACATGTATATACATCAAGTACATGTACATATTATAAACAATACAAAATGGGTATTAAATGGTTAATGTGGTTATGCTGTATATTGATATTTCAAGGAGTAACATTTAAAATTTATATTTTACACTGTACCTGAAGAGGTTCTATCTTTGTATAAATCTGCTGCCTGTCTGAAAGGGTAAACCCTTGTGTGACCACGTCCTTGTTTAACTACTTCACCTGGATCCTCACAGGTAAAACATCCATTTTCCCATTATGTTGTGTCATTTCAGTCACATAAGCTTTGGCCTGCAAGTCCATAGTGCCAGATAAAAGAATACCATGGCTTTGAAATGTCCTTCCCCCTACTTGAATAGAAAGTCCTTTTTCTTTGAGGTCAATCATATCCTTTATGAATGGCATCAAAAAGGTCCTGAAAACAGGCTTGCCTTTGGACTGCCAAATACCCCATATTATCATGTTTCTTCTTGAAAACCTTGCAGCAGGTGGTAATTCATTTATCACAAGATAAATAGGCCAAATTGAGACACTTGAAGACTTGAACAATGGCACACCATCTGTATTAAACAGGAGACTAAAATTGTTCGGATCATTTAGAAAATTACCAGGTTTGCGGAGTTCTTTGTAAATTTCACCATTAAGAATATCATTTAATGTTGAAGCTTTAATACAGTCATCTCGATAGCTTGTAATGGATTTCCATATACCTTCTCTCTGAAAAATATCTTTTATTTGGGCCTCCAAAGGCAAACATGTGAAGTAAGACTTCTTTCGTTTTAGTTCCTGTTTATTTATTGCCCCTTTGTAACGAAGTCCATCACAGCCAGCATTGGTGCACCGATAAATATCCACATCATCTGGAAAAAGAGTGTGACACTTTTCACAAAACTCGTATAACTTTTTATTTGTAGGTCCTATAGTCTCTTTAAGTATTGAAAGATCTTTAACTTGACAGTCATCACTAATAAGAGTCAGTAACTTTATCAGATCCTGTGATCCACTTTCTCCTAAATTGTATCTCAACAAAAAGGACAAAAGGGTCAATCTTTTCTCTTCTTCGCTTGAGAAAGTTGGAATGTTATTTGAAAAGTTGTCTTCTTGCATATCATCATTATCCGAAGTTTCAGAATCTGACTCATACAGAAAACTTTCAGAACATTCAGAGTCACTCTCAGAGTTTTCGGGTGTTGAAATACTACAATTTTCAAATTCAGAGGCATTTAAATGCTCTCGTACATTCCAATTTGATGTGCTAGCACCAAAGTCAAAATCTTCAGCTTTGGGTGAATAAGATGGGGAAATAAAATGGTCATCATCAACGATTCAGGCTGAATTGTAGCACAATCATTTTCAGGATTACATAAATATTCAGCAGTACTTGTACCTATAATATCATCATCATAATCTTCATATAACTCAGAACAGGAAGCACTCTGACTCTGGACCACTGATGATAGAACTGTACTTGCACCATGTTCTTGCGTAGCCTTTCTTTTTCTGTAGGCTGTAGTCCTTGGTATTGGAACAGATGGATCATGTACATACTGCTTATATTTCTTCAAATCTCCTGCTGGAAATGGAAATAAACAATAGAATATGATAAATGAAAAATGATCAAAAGTAAACTTTCAGTTATTAATTATGGTTACCATAATGGCATTCACACAGAATTTCCTAAAATAATTAACATTAATGTTTTAGTGAACTATCCATTTTCTTATTATTAAAACTGTTTAAAAAAATATTTAAATGCAGATCTGTATGCAGCAGATGATTTTTCTGTGAAAACAAAAGATCAAGAGAAATACATGTGTGCATGGAGTCTCCTCAATAACAGTAAAACAATTTTCTAAATAATGGTAACAGTTACAAATATAACGAAAATTTCTGAAATATCCTTCAATGTCCGGTATTGCACACACAATTTTTCCCCGTACTTTCTGTGTCCTTTTGACGCTTTATTTTACACAAATGAGTGAAATAAAAATTTTAATACACTTAGTGTCACAGGTAAAACCTGTCACATATTAATAATGGAAATTGATTAAAATTTTCATATTCAATCGTTGTTAAAGTTTAAAAGAATAAAATGCCCTTAATGGAAAAGGGGGCATTGTCCTTGTAAATTCCTCCTTTGACTTCGGAGCATCATGTAAGAACATTTTGTACTTGTCATATTCATTGATTGATTGACCTGACTTATGTTTATAATTACATTCAATTCCATGAACTTTACTTCGGTGATATCTTAATGTCTGCTTTCTGCTTAAAATTTTACCGCATATTTCACACAAATTCTCATCCATTTGTTGTTGTTGTTGTTGTTCATTCGGAACGCTCAAAAACGATCCAACTAAAAACCGATGAAACCAGTTCAAATTAAATGTTCACTAAAATCTATAAAATGACGTGTTTGATATATCATCTGTCAGTAATCGTTATCACATTTTTGACAAAAATGTGAAAATATTTAACTATAAATGATTTAAACAACGCAGATTGTTGAAAACTTTCGGTTACTAGCGTGACCATTTAACACGGTTCCGAATGAGATGAACTTCGCGATGAACTTCCGGTTTTCCTAATATGGTAAAGAACCTCATTTTCAGCGCCGTTTTTAAATTTCTATAGCAGGCATATCTAATGGAGGAACAAAATAAATTCGCGGTAATGCTATGGCCGACGGACGGAAACAAAATGTCCGTCCACCCATTAAGCAAGATTAAAGATCCAATCAAGCCATGGAACGACTACAAAGCCGGCGACAGGGGGAAAGCATCCTATCCCGGCTTTAAAGAGCTGTGGGATTTTATAATTTTAGAAGTCGGAGGTAAGTTGATTGGGTAATTTGGTCCTTTTTACTTTGTTCCTTTTGTCCGTGATGTTATCACTGCCTTTTAGATCATATACTTGTATTTATTATTATTTAATTACTTATCCTCCTACTCCTGTAGTGTGGCTGCTGTATAATTGTGGCATTGCCATAGCCTACATGTACTGATGTAGGCCAATACAGTCTACAGTCTCAGTGATTCCGAAGGTTGCCATGTTGCCGGACTGATGCAGATGTCCAATAAAAATATGTTTGCTTCAGTAAAAATTTCAGAAAATTTGTATTGAAATATAAGCAAAATGAAAATAAGGTAAGTTTAAAAAATTGCTTCTATAATGGGTCCCATATATGTTTTTCTGGAACAGCCCTGATATAAATTGTTGGTTGATTGCTTTAAAATAATATGACCAAAATTTTAACCAGTTATGAAGTTAAAATTTCTGTTACTGTAAACATGCTTATTTTCGCAGGTAATTTCACGAATTTATGATCTCAATATGTACTTAATTTTGCAGTTTCTTCCTATTATTCTATTTATTCCATTCCAATTATTTTATTTCCCAGGTATTTAATTTCGTGAAAAACACCTGACTGCGAAATCCGTGAAAATAAATACCTCGCGAAAATAAGTACGTTTACAGTATTTTATTTTTTAGTGTGAGTAAAATTATATGAAGGGTTGAAAATCTGGGAATAAGACTGGAAAAGCCCTCACTTGTGATGTAACCTTTTTATGCAGTCGGCAACAGTTACATTTAATTAGCGACAAATAGGGGTAATTTTGTATCTTAGGTGTATTTTTAAAAATTGAAGTGGATTCAATTTGTGGTGAGTGACCTGGCTTGCATTGAGAAGGAATTATTAAAATTCTCCTCTATATTTTTAGGATGCTGTAAAGAAAACAGTGGAAACATTTTCCAACGCTACAGAGGCCATAAAGAAAGTCATTACGATGGTATTTACCATTGATGAATTGACAAGTTGTAGTGTAATTGGTCAAAAAAAAAAACACGAAAACCAATATTCATCGAACTGGGCTTGATGAAAGCAGAAGAAGTTTTCTTGAAGGTAAGTAAAACATTTTTGCATTTGTTACATAAGGCCAAAATAAAAATTAATTTTTTACCAGACTAAACCTATTTTTATACCCCACGGGGTGTAATGTTTTTGACCCGACTGTCCATCAGTCCGTCCATGTGTCATACTCTTGTCGCCTGGATAGCACTATCAATTTTTGATGGATTTTAATGAAACTATGGGAAATTGTTTTTTTATAGTAAATGCTTGGATGGGCTTGTTTTTTGGAGAAATCTGTCAAGGGGGACCATTTTTTGATGGAGCTGGGACTTAAGAAAATTGATATATTTCATGATGTCGCTTGGATTGCTCTTTCATTTCTTGGTGGATTTTCATGGAACTTTGGGAATTTGTTACTTAAAGTCAATGCTTGGATGGGATTGATTTATAGATAAATCTGTAAAGGGTGACCAATTTTTTTGGCAGGGGGACTTGAGAAATCTAACATTGTTGCCTGGAAAGCGCTTTCATTTCTTGATGGATTTTCATGAAACTGTTTGAAATAATGTTACTCAAAGTAAATGCTTGGATGGGATCGATATTTAGAGAAATCCATCAAGTCGGGTTGCTTTTTTTATGGAGGGGTACTTAGTAAATTTACATATTTCATGTTGTTGCCTGGATAGCACTTTTATTTCTCTTGAACGATTTTCACAAAACTTTAAGAAATGGTTTTATATTAGAGGTTTGAATGTGATAAATTTTCAAAAAAATCCTTCAGAGGGGATCACTTTTTAGGAGGTTGAAGGTGGAAGCTGAGAAACTTATCTTGTAGATTGTTGTCACCACATCGATATATTTTGGATATTGTGAGCTTGCTCACTAAGGTTCTTTCATTAATAATATATAATATCTTATTCAGTCTGGCAAACTTCAAAATCACTGAAGTAATTTAAAATGTAAGCATGGACTTATGTATTAAAACATCTTTTATTTATATATTTCTATCCTTCAGATTAAAGCAATCTTCTGAAATTTTGTTACAACCTCTCTTAGTGAAATGAAAATACAAAGTTCCAGACAATAAATTTTGCTATGCCTGACACACATTTTGTCTATTGAAAACTCATCAGAGACGGTATGCCTGAATTATTGGAAAATCCAAACACCTAAGGTCTAAACTAAGATTAAACCAAAACATGTATACTAAAATGGAATTCTTAATTATGACCAAGATCAACCTATCATCATTAGCCTTATGTCTTTGGTAGGAAGAGGCTTTATGGCTCACAGATATTGGATAATTTCAATGCTTTGTTGCTTTGTTGCATTCATCAACAGAGCAGGCCATTGCCACTTACCTAAGAAGGAATGCTTTTCTGTATGATATATATCTGTCTTTGCCTAGGCAGACTTGTATCATGTGGTCCACTTCTAGGTCTGATGCACTTCTACATGTACTTCTTTTTATCATTAAAATATTTTTAATGGTATCTTATTTCATTATGACTTTTATATAATTTTAGATCTGATTGCACAACAGTTTAACATGTCCATTAAGGAGGCTAGGGAAAAAATCCGCCAGAGAATGAAAATCCTGTGTAGGAACTACAGTGACATTCAGTACTATCTTTGTGTTGGAGTTTAACATTCAGTGACCCTATCTTTGTGTTGGAGTTTAACATGTTTAATGTAGAAGTGTTCAGAATGAAGAGCTTGATGTAATAAAAGTGATGTGTTTTTAATTTATTTTTAAAGCCTATGATTTTTTTCTTCCATATTCTGGAAATAATTCATTCAGGGTAAGTAATTATTACTTATAATTAACAATACACACATTTTCCAGAAAAAACTGGGATTTTTCCAGAAAAATGCTGGGATAAGCTGGTACCAGTTCTGGAACTTTGTTCCACTAATCTGGTACTGGTATAACAAAGCTGGCACTTTTCTAGGACAGTCCAAGATAAGTTCCAGCTTTGTGGAATTACTTTTATTAACAGTACCAGCTAAGTGAAGCAAAGTTCCAGAACTGGTACCAGCTTATCCCAGCATTTTCTGGAAGTCATGTCCTGCTTGCGCCAGCTTTTTTCCAGAATTTAGCCAGGATATTCCAGAAAAATCCCGTTCCAATACTATCCAACAAAATTCCAGAAAAGTACCAGCCTGAATCCTAGGATTTTTCCGGTAATAGCTGGAACAAATTTCTGGAAATTTTCTAGAAATATCCTAGAAAATTCCAGAAAATTTTCGCAGGGGATTTTATCAGTAATATCGTTTTCACATTTCCACAACAGACATTAAACAGATCAAGTAATGGTATTAGAATGAAAAAAAAACCTATAAAACATTTTTATATTTTCAAACAATTTAAGTTTTTTTATATTCATAAAAGATGAGTTTTTCGCATTTTTGCGTCTTTACCGCCCAGATAAGTGATTTAAAATAATTAATTTTCCTACCGATTAATAAGTCTCATGCAGTAGGAAGTGACGTCACAATGTATGTCTAGAAAAAAATGAATATTCAAAACAAAGTTACACAAAGTTCTCTGCGCCATATTTACAATTTCATAAAAATAATAATCAGTCTGGCATCCTTTAATATTGAAAATATTATCGCGTTTGCCGTAACGCATTTAGATTTAACTCGTGCACGGATTGAGTTTTCTATAAATATGCGTATAAAAATCTTCAGATATAAATAGCAGATTAATAATGTACTCGATGAGGATAATCGTGAAAAAATAATGAAAATCATGGGAGAAACATATTCATTTTCAGCATGCAGCATGCAATTATAATTTGAATGAAAAAATTATCCCATATAAATGACAAATTATACCAATTGAATAAAATGTATTGCATATAAATGAAATATATAAGAATGTAAATGAAAAATTATACCAATTGAATGGAAAATATAGCAATTAAATGGAAAATTTTACCAATGTAAATAAAAATTATTGAATTAAAACGCAAAAATACACCATATAAATGAGAAAATTATACCATTTAAACATGAAAAATTGAATATAAATGAAATGTTTGAATTTTTGCAACCAATATCATGCCATATCTCTTATCTAGATAAGTGTATCAAATACAGATTCAGGAAAGGGATACTTACAAGAGAATAATGATTAATGAATATAATAAATATGATTTATTAAGATTGCCTGGGGCAGGAAAATCTACCGCCCAGAGAGTATTGTTATATTGGCGCCAAGCATTCATACAATTACCATGGTTAAACGTGACCCCAGACTTGTTAAATCTTATTAACGTTGGCCCTGCGTGTCCACCGCCTCAATTTGAAGAGGGGGAGGGTTTGTAGATCATCCAAAGGGGAAAGACAGAATGCTATAGAGATGGTCCAGGTTAGGAGACACAACTACATACCAATTCGGAGAAGTAAGACTAAGGAATTGATAGGGCATAGGGATACGTCCTAAGACTCCGACCAGAGACATGGGATACGTCCTAATTCTTTAAATCACCCTTACAGCTGAACGTCAATACTACGAATTTTTATTCTCAGCAGACAGTTCTTACGCTGAAGGCGACTTCTCTGCCAGATTAAAGACAAATATTGACAACCTCTCAGAAAGGTCCGATATATTACTTAGATCGTGGTTACATGACCAGGCGACTATCCGCCACAACAATATTGGCAATTCTCACCTCGACTAAAGACTTTTACGAGACGATGATTGTGCACTTTCAGTGTCTGAATACCAGTCCCTCTCTCCAATAAAATATGATATGAGGGAAGATGCTAACCATCATTCACCTAAGGTGTAGTCCAATGCACCTCCGTTTCAGTTGCTTTCACCTCAGATAATTAGACAGGGCTATGATCCTTTCCACCAATCCGCACTATTGCCTCATCATCTGTTCATTCCCAACTAAACCATAAACAACATACCCGCGTTGACGAATCCGTGTTGAACAAAAACAACCAATCCACACTATTGTATACAAACAATTAAAAACGGCGGAACAACAGCATTGCCGTATTAATGCACAACCACAAGAATCTTGTCTTGTTGTTAACCAACAACCACATCCAGTTGTCGTTCCACAACCTTCCATTGACGACAGACAGCCACCGTGTGTTGTTTGCCCCCAACGTAACCAAGTTGATCAAGAACAACCAGACTTCAAGTTTACTGTAGCCACACAGCCACAGCGAGTACAGCCAGACATCGTTAACCAACAATCTTAACAACAAAAATATCATCATGTTGAGGAACAACAAAACAACCTATATAATAGGAAAACACGCAAACAACCCATTCTTGGATTGGAATCTGGACATGTTAAAAAAGCATTAAACTACCACAAACTCCTTAAAGTTAGGACAAACCACATGAAATACGGTCTAAGTTAAAATTACGTCAGCGCACGCCTACAGTTAATGCAAGCATGTGCATCATCTTCTTTGTTTCTCTAAACTCAGGTCTTATAATAAACTACAAATTCAAGGTGAAGAACTGAATCTTCTCTCAATTATTTCCGAGTAATTAGTCAGCACATATTTCCTGGAAAACATACGTATCGGTAGAATTTTACTGTACGTGAGCGATCAAGTTATAGGTATAACAGTAGTAAATGTGTACCAGTAACAGGTTACCAGATTGTGTACCCTACATTAAGTACAGTACTAAATACTTTGTTGAGTTCTGATTTGGTCAATAGTGGTTACATGTGTACAATTTTTGTCTGTAAACTCCTCCATAAATTAAGTTTTAAAAAGTGGTAAAATTTTTTCAGATCTTGAAAGATAAAATTTTGGTTAATTTTTTAATCAATGCATTAAAAATTACATGTAAATTAAAGTGGGAGCGTTTCAAAATGTTCTAACTAGCGAAAAAAGGAATTGGTCACAGACATATATAGCATATATTTTTTAAATGGTAAATGAAAGTTTATTAATGTTAGAAAGGTATGCAAATCAAAGAAATGTTAGTACTTTCGACTATAGCAAAAACATTTACTACTGTTCTACCTCAATACACGTAAACACTAAAATACTCATTTTAAACTTAGGAATGAAATACTTAGTCACATGTGATAATCAGCTAATGCACCAGTGTTAATCTTAAGGAATGTCATCATTTAAAGTGATTATTATAATCACAAGTGTCTTAAAGGAAATGTGCTATCAACTTTATACAGTGAGTTTGTTTGTTTGAATGAATGGTGTTTAATGCCCTTTCAGCAAATTTTTCAGCTATATCAGGTCGTCCAGTTTTTATATGGGGAGGAACCCGGAGTAACCGAAGAAAACACCGCCCTTCGGTAGCAATAAAGTAAGTGAGTGATATACACTGTTGCCCCGAGCCCTCTACACGAATAATGTTTTGTGTTCACTTTTTCCGTCTTCTTAAACCACGTTGCTGATTGGAATTATTACAATGGGACTTTTACGGGCCATAATACATGTTGTTATCGCTATTTTGCAGTATTTTCCTTTGATCTTTGTGTGCGATATTATTCCATCTCACTCTACTAGCTTGAGATGGGCCCATCTCAGCTCGCTGTCAAGATGTCGATAAGTAAACAATGTGACGTCACAATGTTACAAAACAGCGATAAACATATTATTTATGTTTTATGAAACTCGATGCATTTTCTCGTCTGTCGTCCTTCGATGAATATGGACGAGAAAACGCATCTCGTTTCAGAAAACGTAAATAACCTATAAATTCCAGACCCTAGGGCATATTTTTCTTCTTCACTTTTTAGAATGATGGAGATGTAGAAAGTATACCTTAAATATATGTTCTATTTTTATCCAATTGATTATTTCTTCTATTCCAGAAGAGCACAATATTATTTACGCCGAGAGGGGCGGTCATTTTGTAAGGTGACTCTTACCAATAGATATACATAATTTGATGTATCTGTATTTAGTTATCTCAATAGTTAAATAACTAAAGAAAAATCCATTTCCTTGCAGTAAAATGCTGTTGCTGTGTAAACAAATATCACAGTGTGAACCGATTTTGGATTCCTATACATACACTTACCTCCAAGGACATTTTCGAACGGTAGGCTGAAATAACCCAATATGATTTAATTGACTGACCTGGTATCAGTTTCATAAAACATCTTAAAAGTTAGGATGTTCTCTTCAACTCTTGAGCAATACAATTTCTGTAAAATTTTCATTTGAGGTAAAACTCATGGGTTTACAGAAAAAAACGCCTTATTGAACAAATTGTATACAGTGAAAAACAACAATTTTGTATTCACAAAAATTACAATTATATTGTGACGACTTCTGTTTTACTGAAAATATATTGTTAAATTTCCTAGGCGAAAATACAAACATCATAAATGTGTGTTCGTGCTGCCTCTTGTTCGATACTTAGTCTACAAAAATGTCAAACCGCATATACTGATTCATAGTAGTACCCAAAATAAGTACACAATAGTACACGCCCACGAACCATACAAGGATTTCCCTAAAGTGACAGATGAAATTACTAAAAATATTATTGGAACTAGTGTGAAAAAAGCACATAATTTACATAAAACTATTAATTAACGCGGAATCTTTAAGATAAAAAAATAGCTTAAAATTTACTAATTCTGAAGTATGTATAATTGATTGATTGATTGATTGATTGATTGAGATCTGAAAATTTCAACTATTCAGGAATAAACAATAAATCAGTTGGGGAAAGGAAATTGACAATATGAAAAAAGACCATAATGATGAGCGTAAATAACAATATGAAAGCAGACCATAATGATAGCGTAAATAACAATATGAAAGCAGATTATAAAGATAAGTATAAATAACAATATGAAAGCAGACCATAATGATAGCGTAAATAACAATATGAAAGCAGACCATAATGATAGCGTAAATAACAATATGAAAGCAGATTATAAAGATAAGTATAAATAACAATATGAAAGCAGACCATAATGATAGCGTAAATAACAATATGAAAGCAGACCATAATGATAACGTAAATAACAATATGAAAGCAGATTATAAAGATAAGTATAAATAACAATATGAAAGCAGACCATAATGATAGCGTAAATAACAATATGAAAGCAGACCATAATGATAGCGTAAATAACAATATGAAAGCAGACCATAATGATAGCGTAAATAACAATATGAAAGCAGGTTATAAAGATAAGTATAAATAACAATATGAAAGCAGACCATAATGATAGCGTAAATAACAATATGAAAGCAGACCATAATAATAAGCGTTAGTAACAATATGACAGCAGATTACAAAGATAAGCGTAAAAAAAACAATATGAAAGCAGACCATAAATACAAGCGTAAATAACAATTTGAAAGCAGACCATAACGATAAGCGTAAAAAAAACAATATGAAAGAAGACCATAAAAATAAGCTTAAATAACAATAATGAAAGCAGACCATAAAAATAAGCTTAAATAACAATATGAAAGCAGACCATAACGATAAGCGAAAATAATAATACATATGCAAAAAAGCCAACAAAGCAACACAATATCACATGTAAAATAATAGCGGCTAAGCGAAACTCATAAGGTGTAAAGGCTTCCTTCAAAACTATCACCCCATCTTCCCTTTCAGGTAAGCCATGAATACCTGTACAACAAGCCGTATCCTAAATAAATAGATAATGTATTTTTTTAAATCAAAATTGTCATAGAAATCAATTGAATTGTCATTAACTAAATTACTCTTTAATTACCCGTATCATTCTGCTCGAACATTCATCTGTTCATCTTTCACTACGTTTCAAATTAAAAATCGTCAATTTCCCCGTCATTCATCTAAATATGTAGTGTTAATGCCGAATTAACTATTTAAAAGTTGGAAAATCATAGGCTCAATACACATTCTCACTCCGATGTCCAATGAATAAACGAGACTGCCTGTGAGTGTAAATATGAATTAATAAATACACTAACGTTTGATTTGTTTCTTAGTTTGTTTGGTTATTTAAAGCCATATCATGGCGTCCAGTTTGTATTAAGGGAGGAGGCCGGAGTACGGAATCCTTTGAAAGTCCTAACCTACATTAAAATCAGAGTTAATGGCAAGAAAGCCGTCTTGAAAAAACGGAACAGAAAAAACTCGAATTTGTGATAGAAATGTATTTGAAATTAAGGGCAAACCGAATATATAGGTACCAGTTTCTGAAATCGGTGAACTGTATGTTCCGTGCATGTACTGATCTTTCGTAACACTGTTTTGGGTTATCTTATCAGAAGGAGTATATAGCTTTTAGGGCGCATTACATTTAAAACTGTGATGATTTATTTATTGTAAATATCTATTTAAAATGCAGGTTAGGCAACAGTAGTAATATAGTGAAGCAGATTACCTATCGTCCTATGAAAATGGAATAATCCATACGGCATTATAAATACAATTTTTTTAGCTGATGTGAACCTGTGGTCTATGTAAGCTATTGCCCTCACTTGTAATCCGTGGTCATTGTTACAGTGGTAAAAGGCAAAATGATCTACCTACCATTTATTTAGACTTTAGGATTTGTTGTTTTTTAATTATTATTTTTCTTATTATAAGTGTACTTTTTGTGTTAAGCTTGAACACTTTAATAGAGTAGAATTTTAAACAGCAAAATTAATCAGAAAGTCGAGCTTTTCACATGTACCAAGAAGTTGTTTTATCTGGCATTCACATCTTGTTGAAATAGCTCAGTTGATTATCTTTAAGTGCAGGTGAGTGATTACAGGTTCGTGGGATTCTCCGGTTTATTTTGAAATTGACAATATGCAATTAAAATTAATTTGAAAATATAATGCTTTCATTTTTTTACAATTAAGTATACTGCAAGTATTTTGACCTCGATGATGGTGAAACAAGGACAACTACTTTTATAACATCTCATATATATAAACCAAAAAACAAACTTTGCAATTCAATGGGATGACAAACCATGCATGACCACATAAAAAAGTCATGCAGACAACTACATACTGCAATAATACATGGTTTTCAATATCCTGGCTTGGAACAGGCACTCGATACTATATGGGAAGCCTTTAAGGGATCCCAAACACTCCGCCATTACTTTGTGAAGGAGCTGAAGAGATTAAATTCATAAATTCGTAATATACGTAGATTGGGAAAATGCCACTGAAAGATCCAATCTAAGTGTTTTATTTTTCACAGAACCGTAATAAACTAGCGCAATTGTAATACATCTACAAAATTAGCCAAAGAAAGTGTTGGCAATGTGATCCCGCATTCCAAATCCGTTCTCTTGCACATTGCAGCTGTCCTGGTTGTCTGGTCCATGAATAGTCAGTTCCCCAATATCCTCAATAACTATGTCTCGTTTTTAAATTCCAATATTGTGCTGGATTACGCAGTCGACTGTATAAATACAAGCTCTTGCCGGATTTGTCCGTAGTCCTATCGCCAAACAAGGGAATCGTCGCTTCAGAATACCAAAGGTCTGCTCGATCAAGACACGTGTCCTACAAAGTGCAGCGTTGAATCTTTCTCTTCTGCGGATATTGTCTGTGTTGTTGTAGGCAGTCATTAGATATCTACGACATGGATAGCCGGAGTCTCATAATAAAAACCCGTTGCAAATTCCTGAAACAACAGTACTTTTATCTATACAAACAATGGTTGATACATACAAAACAATTGGGGGGGAGTGTTTACTATTGATCACGTGCCTGTCAACATCTGCTGTTGCGGGTTCGAGTTTCACTGCAGGCAGGATCGTCAGTTTGAGGTTTTTCTTCGGTTTCTTCTCCCAGTGAAAAGTTGACGTCACACAAACAAATTGCTGAAAGTGGCTTTAAACAATTTTAACAAACAAAAAATTTATGTTCAATGTATTGTATTTGTACCATGGCAGGAGTATAGTAGCCATGAACTTCATAGACTGGTCTCATAAAACCTAGTTCACTTATTTACCGATTGTGTTAATTTTACTGAGAGATAACCGTGCCACACATAGTTATTTTTACCACTCATCAAAGTAAGTGTCAGGTAATAAATAAGCAATTAACGAATAAACAAGGCACATTTAATATACAATTTCATCACAGAAATATCTCTTACCCTCCCCCCCCACCCCCACGCCTCGTTCTCGGCGAATCTCGTGAGCGAAAGTTTGGGATTTCGAAATCTTCAATAATGTTTCAAAGTTATGTATATATTAATATTGCTCATTATTACAATGTAGTCCGGTGTATTCGCTCACGTAGACCTTTATGCAAATTTGGTCAGTTTCAGATAAAATATTTATTGGTAAAAAAATAACATGCAACCCAGTTTGTTTAAGTTCGTGGGCAAGGTATTTTATTGTCATTTAATTTCCAGCTGTGGTATATCCGGTGATGTCGCACATGTGCACAAAAAATAAGTGTAATGAGACAGCTAAAGAAAGATAATACTTCATATTGATTGAAGTTTTAAAGTTCGTGTCTTCATGATATTTTAAAAAGCAAATATTAAAAAAAAACCTTTACGTTGCAGAATTAAAAATTGTTTGAAAACACTGTTATTCCATAGAATAAATAAATAAATTATTTCTTCCAAACTAGATCAAACTTAACAACGTGGAATCGGATGCACAGATTTGAAACTATACGATGTCTGTTGATTAATCCACTATTAATAAAGTCTATGTTTAACTTTTTCCTACATAATTACACATAATGTTACCTGAACATTCAAAGAGTGGAATCCTTCCTGTTGACGTAGTCGGGTTCATTTTCGGTTGGTGTTGATATCTTAATGTATGTGCCACCCACATACATTAAGATAACCCTGTTAAATAGATAGAATAATATAGTAAATACAATATTTTTTAGCCTATAAACAAGAATTTGTGCAATAACCGAACCTCAAATTCAAAAAGAGATTATTTTTTCTAATATATATTTTTCTAAGTTTAATTATTTTGTGTTATAATTTTCAGGCTATATTATATATATATTTTATGTGTAAGGGGAAAAAATTGAGGTGAGATAACTTATCTTTCCTTTTATGCCGTTTTTCTATCAGAGCGGACGTGATAGAAAGCACCGACGCTGATTCCATAGATACGGATCATATATGTATGGAATGAATGTTCAAGATTTTAATAAATATGGTAGTAATTTTCACCAAATTGTTATAAAATTGTACTTTATAATGGACTAGGAACAATGACGTATGTCGCCACCAAACGAAATATATGATGACTACATGTAGTTAACGTATTTACTCCTCAGTACATCCAGATAATAGGACTCGACTATTATTGCGGACTGAGATATATTTAAATAAAATGAAACCACGATTTCGCCGAGATTCTGCCGTCTTTATGTTATGCTATGAAAACTTCCCAGTTAATGCCTTACCGGCAATGGCATGAAAGGCCCTTTTAACATGCATCTATTATAATGTTCTTTACCCCGACGGAAACCTTACGAATCTGGCCACAAAACGAACCAGCGCATCGCCGAGTGTCCTTATTGCCCGACCAGCGGTTGCTTTGCTGACATGAAGGACATCCCCAACAACTTAATGGAAATAACTCGACGCAACAAACTGTTCGAACAACAGAACCTGTGAGGAGGTAGACTAAACGACCTGTTGGTGGGATGTTGAGGCTCGGCAGCAACCAATTCAGCGATATAAATAATCGTTGGTCTGCGGAATCTAAACCGTCTGTACAGCTCATCATCATTGAACAGTTCCAATGGGTTCAGTCGGTTTCGGAATACTCTCTTGTTGAGATTGTTGACATTTCTTTGTCTGAGGCGTTGAAAAAACCTAACAACGTCGGCCATTTTTAATGTGCTTAAATTATTTAAGACAGCCTTAGAATAGTCTTAAAATATAAGACAAACTTATAAGTCTAAGACAAAATTATCTTCAAAATAAATTTCGCGATCTCCAATTTAAGACAAAATTCTGTCTTAGCTAAAAAAATTAGATTTATGTCAATTTTTAAACTTAAGACTGTTTCATGATCCCGGGGCCTGGGCTGAATTGCTTAATCGTTGTCATTCTGAATGCGAAGAATGACCATGACACAACGGCTGTCGAAGTAACTAGGGACATATATAGAACGAAACCTATAAGGAGAGCTTGGGAGTTTAAAGCGATATAGATAGAGATCAATTCACGGAACAGGTGCTGACACCTTCAGATGTTGTAGACTTGTCTCAGCCTCTCAGGCCAGTAAGTCTCCAAATAACGTGGTTGAATACATGCTTGGTTCTGTGTAATAAGGGATGGGGAATAGAAGCATTGAGTTTCTATACCATAAGTGGCATATAAGCATTACGTTTGATTTTTGCAAAAGCCATCGATTTCTTCGGGATAAACTTATAAACCAAGGTTACAAAAAAAAAAAAAAAAACAAAAAAAAAAAAAAACAAACCACTCGTCCGCGCCTTTAATAAGTTTTACTACAGATACCACTTCCTTGTCGAAAAATATTCTCTCTCGTTTAAAAAAATTGGTTACAGATATTAATTAAATTCTGATTTAATTACTATGATTTATGATATGAGGACATAATAACAAATATTTATTTCTTTTTTTATACGTTATAAATATTATAACTTTGCCATAAATTTCAGATCGATTCCCCAGGTTTTACTGTAAACTGCTTAAAACAACGCCCTTCCATTGTTCATTTCATGTTGGGGAAACATGAATAAACCGATTATTATATCGGTTTTAGAATCTGATGGTGCTTATTGATATTGACGCTGTTGTGTTAATATGTATATATAGTACAACAAGTCATAAGCAGATAGCTTATAGAGTAACTCGACCGGTGTCTATATAGAGGCAGGCACTGCTGACTCGTCCGGAGCACCTGAGTGCACCCATGGTTTTTATTGGGTTCGGGTTACTCACATTTCGGTCCTTGTTTCGTATCATGTATATAGTTTGTAGCATAAATTGTTAGGTAGAACAGATGTATTAGCGTTGACCACGAGACGTTAATATAAACTGATAGACACTTTGGATCCTGAGTATAATCAGGTAACGAACAGATAACACGCTACAGTCGCTCGGTGATATAAAATGAGGCTAGGCACGTTACAAAATTGGTGTCAGCGGTGGGATTCGAGAAAGCACGTCACAAAATTGGTGCCAGTGGTGAGATTTGAGAAAACACGTTACAAAACATTATCCTGATAATGTATATAGTTTTAAAGGGTGCATTAAATTTAAAACATTATCCTGCTTCCACCTGACCACGGTGAGCAAGGGCAGACATTAATTGTCTGTCAAACGGAAGAACTCACTTAAATATTAAAAGTTGGCTGAAATGTCTAATTTATACACTAATTTACCCGAATTGTCCTAATTAAGATGTTTATACAAAGGATTAGTCCAAATGAGTTATTGGCCTTTATGTCGCATGGCCTTTGGCCTAAACGTAAACTTATTTTGGCTCTTTAATCATACCTATTAACGCGAACGTTGACCTCTCCGACAAGCGTAAATAAACCATTGTGGACTTTGTGCCTAAAGTTATTGAAATACAAATAGTGAAATAATTGAAAAATATCTAGGTAGCCAAAATTTACGCGTTTTTTCAGTCTCAAAATCGATCCACAATCGAAGTATAAGGATAATTAGAAAAAATCCAAACGAAGTCTGATGATTACCTTAAAGTAATAGCGCAGATTAGTTTTCAGCAATAATGGTAGTTTATCTACGCGCCTGTTTGTTTGTTTGAATGATGTTTGACGCCACTTTCAGCAATGTTTAGCTATATAATGGGCACCAGTTTGTATTGGGGTAGGAAGCCAAAGTACCCGGAGAAAACCCCGGACCTTCGGTGGGAAAACTGGCAATTCTTGTCAATTAAGATTGGAGTCGAGTACACCCTGCTCGCAGTGAGACTCGAACCTGCAACCTCAGTGTTGACAGACCACGTGATCAATGTGACAAAATAATATATGTGTTTCGATGACATAGTCATATCGAATATTAAAAGTACTAGGATTCCTGTACTAAAGAAGCCTACTTTTATAAGCATTTGATTGTACAATCTCCAAAAATGAAACTCAAATATACTTTGTCCCTTGAAAAAAAACAGAGATCAAAAGTTAAGATAAAATATTGTAGCGTTAAACTATATTGCATTTAAATGAACTACTCGTTGACATGTGCAGCCTTTTTTAACTCTTCGCCTTACTGAATATGGTGGCATCCGGATTTATAGAAAACTCCTTTTTCACACTTAGAAGAAACAGCAGAACATTTGTAAATAATAATAATAATAATATTGCATTATTGTTCCGAACTACGTAATTATTCTCTTCGCAAACCGACATAAGTAATTAACATTAATACTTGTTATTTTCTTCTCAGTTGTTAGCACCAGCGAATATGTGACATTAACACCTAATGAGAGAAAAGCACGCTATTATTAATATCTTAACTCTCAATAAGAATAAACCGTAGATGTGATAATTCTTTATTGTTCTGAACTAGATTTATCCTCCGCAAACCGAAATATTTGATTAACACATCTACATGTATTAAACACTTCCGTTGTTAGCGCTGACATATGATGAAAACTTTCCAATAACTATGTCAAAATGATAGGAAACCTTTGTTATTTATTACATTTACGATATAATATCTAATTACCACTTTCTGCAATCAAAAATGATGAAACATCTACTCTTAAATTGTTTCATAATTCTGCATTCCTTCAGTCAAATCATCAAGGGTACTCATCGCCATACTTTAGAAGTCATGATACGTTCATATTAATACATTCATACAATCATGCCGCGATATAAAGTGTACTTAGGGATTTGCATTGTGTTAAGTTTCGTTGTAAAATTACAAAACTGCCAAACTAATGAAAGTGAACAAACCAGTGGAATAGACCAGACAACGAGATTTAAAGAAAGGGGCAGCCAATACGAAGCGACCACTGTTAATTTGGAAGAAAATTCAAACAGTTATACTAACAGCACATATTTAAGTAATAACAGTGCGCATACTACTTTGGACGATTTTAAAACAAGTGTTTCCGCCGGAAGTAACAAAGAACAAATCGCATTTTCTAGTACCCTACAGTATAGTCTAGACATTGAAATAACCACTGTAAGTGATGTACATGGACACGCTTTACAAACGCAAACCGTTTTATTCTCAACTGAAGGAAATCCGATAGGCATGGACAATTTGATCTTGCAGGACCCGTGTGCCCAATTTGGAACATGCGCAGTTACATCAACTTCGAAGTTTAAATATTGCCAATGTGATGATAAATGTACATTTTATAACGATTGCTGTACAGATAAAACATTTCTAAACATTTCGAATCCTCATCAACTTAAATGTGGCCGTTTTTCTAATTTATCACAAAATAAATATATAGGTGCATTTATGGTTTCCAATTGTCCATCAACGTATGTGGATCAAGAAATAAAAACAAAATGTCTGAATGAAGATTTCATTGAAGTTGGTCCGTTAGTTTTTGGAACCGATTCTCTTGTGTACAAAAATAAATTTTGTGCACTCTGCAACGAAATCAAGCAATACCAGACTTTCAATATACAGCTGTTCAACGTACATGATCTTGACCTCGATTTATTATCAAATAAAACGCAGAACGAGAAAATGTCTAGTTTATTAAAAAGTCGTTTCGTCAGATATGAATTTGTTGCACCCCAGCCAGACTATCATTTTAGACATTGCTTAATGGTACAATCAACAGAAAATGAAACAACGGCATGTCAAGAATACTCAATAAATCCAGTTGGAGCAATTAATTTAATATCTGGTAATGCAGTCTTATATAGGAACATGTATTGTGTACCACTGAAGACCACAGATAAAATTTGTGTGGGTCCCTATATTGATGGTTTCCTGGACGGTAACCTGATAGATCAGTACTATATTTCGTATCCATTGTCAGTCATATTTGGCTTCGACGAAGACGATACTAAAAGTGAGACGTGCATAGAAAAGGTATATATTACGTTTATCATTATTTGAACACTTTTTTCGCACGGCTAAATCCGACAACGAGCAACGTAAGGTTACGGAAACAGTAGATACTGTACGAATAACAATAATGACCGGTAACTTGTCTAATGACCTAACTGGCAAATGTTAAAATAGCTGAAGTTAATAAAGATGGATTTTAGTACAAAAATTGGTCATGCTTGCTTGGTTCCTTCGATCTAAAATTTATCATGACTTCCGAAATAAAAAAGTTTGAATAGAAATTGAACAATAGAATATTGATAGGAATTTTTCAGAATAGACAAAGCCGGCCGTGTTAAAGGGGCGCTAATAATACGCTTAATGCATCTCTTATACATTTATTCTATCTTTTTATATTTTCGCGCCAAATCACGAATCCGTAATTGACGTCCATTGCCGAATAACAATTGAATGACGTTGCCAATAACACAGATGTTCTATGAAGAAAAACGAAATTTAGCGCGAATGACAGAGATGTCACTTTTGGCAGCAAAAGGGTTAACGTATCAGGTTCGCCTGCGGACTCACTTAATACTTGCCTTAATAAACTATCTATCAAAATCAAAATGCCCTATATTCTATATTTATCAGATTGGTTATTTTTATTTTTTTTTATTATTTTTTTTAATTTGTCTCTTTATATAAAATATTGTTTAATATATAGAGGTATATTAATAAACTTGTAACCAATAATATACAATTAATGACTTTTATGTAGTCCGCTATCAGGAATTATCAGCCAGAAAAAATGTAATATTATGTGAATATACATTTTTGAGGGCAGAGAAATCCTGACATCGACAGTATATCAAAGTAGTTTTATTACATGAATAAAATCACCAACTTCCTTCATCAGAAAAAAACAGAGGAGGCTTACATTTTGTTATTGTTGTAATGCTGATTAACCTTAATATTTTCTGTTAATACTGCATTTTGATATTGATTTGGTGATAATCCCGAAATTCCAGTTTCATCACATTTCAAATATTGAAAAGAGTATAAAATGTCAATTATTTTATTCTTACATTTATTAACAATATATTTTATAATTGCAGATGATTCAATGACCACTAAAATTGAAATTTATAGTTTTGAAGGGAACAGATGAAAAACAGGCTTAAACTGGTAAAAGCCAGGTCAATATTGGATTCCGCTGCACAGTAGTCAAGAAGAATCCAATATTGATCTGGTTTCGACCAGTTTAAGCCTGTTGTTATATAATTTTAGCACTGCTGCGATTTATCGTGACCTGAAAGTTGTTTTTAGACCTATCAAAACACGCAAAATTCTATTCATGTAATAACACGTTTTATTGATTGTTGGTATTCACATCAGCGGGTCTCTGCCTTCCTCCCCAAATAAAAAATTGGACATGATATAGCCATGAAATTAGCTGAACATTTGCTGAAAGTAGCGCTAAACCTCATTCAATGAACAATTAAACATTAGTAATCAAGTTGTGCCCGTTATATATTTCGACATTTTAGCTAAAGGCAATCCGACCTGGCGCTTATGTAATCAAGTTGTGCCCGTTATAAATGATTAGCTTTCGAAATCTCCCAATTTTGTGTTTGTATTGTCTAATGTTTAATATTTACCAAATTATGATGCGAGGTTTAGTTATATGATACTTTATAGCTCTTTAAAAGAAAAAGCCAGTATTAATAAGTATAAAATAAAAATATTAAAAATGTTTTCCAGACATTATCTTTTATTTACTTTATGTAATAATTACTGAAATTTGACATGATATTATACAATTAATGACTTTAGATGAGGTTAATATCATGATTTATCAACTCAAGAGATCGGATAATTACCGAGGCCATCGGCCGAGATGATTATGTATCTCGAGGGTTGATAAATAATGATATTAACTGAAATCTAAAGTTATCAATTGTTTTATTATATGACACACAACAAAAACACTTTATTTTCAATAGAATTATTTTATCGACAAAGAAAGATAACAATAAATGTTGTAAATAAGGTTTCTTCTCATTTCAAATTTAAAATTTAAAGTTATATTCATTTGGAACAGTTATTGAAAACTGGCATTGTTACAGGAAATTTTTTATCTACCACATTTACGTTCTTGACACGGCCATTTTACACAACAAACGACATTCGAGTGGTGTGAGCATGTGGATGTGAGCGAATTTATGATTGGCTTAAAACAATTGAATCCGAAAATATCGACAAATCAAAAGAAGGCGTTAAAAAAATGTACGGATTTTCCCTGATACTATATTTAGGTACACGTTACAGCTTACACAAGTAAAGATCACCTCACGTGCATAATTGCGCGGTGATTATCATATTTTGCAATAATAAGTAAAATACCCTTTGAACCAATTAAAATCTAAGTTATTTACAGTCATATACAGTATATGAAATATAGATAAACCAAAGTAAAGGATTATTGCACAAATATTGGTGAGTATCCTACCTCCTTTAAGAATCGGCGTACTGGATTGGCTGATTGACGTATTTAATAGATTTTACACGGGTCAGTAGTAAGAGTTAGCCTTCTTGGCGACATTGAAACACACAGAATAAAAAAGATTTTGCTTTCGATGTTTTTTGACAGTTGGTAGGATATATTCGTTAAAGCTACAGATGCAGTTGCTAACCTAATACATGTACAAGATATACACGTCGTCACATCTGATTTACTTACCCCTTGTGTTCGGTCAGCAACTGCCTCTGTAGCTTATAATATTGCTCCAAGAAGAATATTATATTGCTGGATCTTGCGAGTGCAAGCTATATTCGGAAAGGGACAATATTCAACAATATTCGTGCAATAATCCTTGTACTGTATAGCGGAACTTCAGCCAATATCAAGATTAAATCATAATTTCCAATAAGTAAAAATACTGCACTCTTATTACTGCACGCATTTGCAAACAAATATTTGTATTCTTGACGCTACATTGAGCTTCGTTACTGTGAATATGGCCTCAACATTTGTATATTCACATTTAATTCGAAATGCTAAAAAGATAGTAGGTTGAAGCAGTAATATTCTTATTCGCCGAGCTCGAACGAATTTAAATTATTTATTAAATAAAAAACACATCTATAGATTTAAGTATACCAACAGGTGTAGCAGCTTTTATTTCAAACAAAATTTTCAAATTTACGATGTCTTTCGTTAGCACTATACACCATTATAGTGTAGCATTATAGCATCAACGACGTTACAAATATTAGTAACTCTCTACAAAAGAAAATCGATCAAATTTAATATTTAATCACAACTAATCATTGTAATTAATATTTGGTGGGAGGGCGGGTATCTCAAGCATGATTTCAAGCTGCTTAACCGGTAGAATGGTAAACTTCGAATAATTATGCAACCCATTTAAAACAATATAAATATCAGTCTTCCCGCCGAACAGTACAAAAGCACTTGCTACCTATGGACATGCTTTCAGCATATATGTCTGTATCTGTTGCATTTATATTTCCCCAATTTTGCGAAGGGTATCGGTGGTCGAATGGTTAAGGTAATTAATCATCTACTATTGATCACGTGCCTGACTGAGGTTGTAGGTTCGAGTCTCACTGCGGACAGGGTGGCTCGATTCCAATCTTAATTGCCAGTTTTCCTACCGAAATGTCAGGGTTTCTATCCAGGTACTCCGACTTCCTCCCCCCTCGCCAAAAAAAAAAAAAAAAAAATGAAAACAAAAAAAAACACACAAAAAATGAAAGCCGTGGTATAGCTGAAAAATTGCTGAAAATGGCTTTAAACCGCATTTAAACATACAGGTACACGGGCTTCCCCCCAAAAAAACCCCCAAAAAACTGGACGCCATGTTATAGACGAAAATCGTATTATAATAAGAATGTGGTCTTATAATGCAACGTATTCTTTTCTTTTGCACACCCTTCTCTTTTAAACATATCAAAATTCCACTTTTGAATAATAGAATGACATCGCCATATAGTACCTGAATACGGCTGCGCGGAAAGGAGTACAATCGATGGGGTTTTGTTCTCTGAGAAATGTGTGCCAAATACAATGTTTGCAAAATGGTCGCCATAGACACAACCTACTATAAAATATAAAATATCCTTTGATACTTCTAGAGTAAATTAGACAAAAGTGTAGGCTTCTTACCCTTCAAAATGGCGGGGTAGTGTATCTAACTCATCTTTTATAGAAATCCGGAATTCAGTTAAAAGAAGACATAAACGATAAAATAATGTACGCACGTGTAAATTAAAACATCATTTACCAGTGTGAAAAGTCTCACAGAAGCTCTAAAGTAGGCACTTAAAACGTCTCGCAAAGGAGAATGCTGGACTTATTCCCTACATATTTTGTTTTAAAAGTTTTACAGCAAAAACAATCTTTATAAATTAGGTAGGAAATCACAATGTTGTGCACTGGTAACTAACGAATTACAATTATAATTAACAACACGATTAAATTTTAGGATCTTATTGAAATCTACGAAAGTGGTCATTATCGTGCAATGAGAGTGGCACTCTCCAAACACATTACCCATTGTCGTCCGCGGTCAGGCTTTCCGTATTATGACCTGAACGAGAGGGCAGTCCCCTATCCGCCACTTGGGGACGCGCTATGCAGTTCTGCGGGTCGAGCACTGTGAGCCCTCACAGTACGGTCCCCGTTTTTTTGCACGACAATGAGCTTATCTGATACAGACCTGTTAATAATTGTCTCGCGAATAAAAATACTAATAATTAATATATATCTCAAAAATAAGCTCGTTGACCTATCATTTCTTTGCTTATTTTGTTTTAGTCTGATCAGACAATTTTCCTAGATACATAAAAATGAATTTGATATAATGCTGTTCTTTTAAGGACCAATTTAGACACGCAACCACGCCACATAATCATGAATGCGTATTCCAAGCCAATATGTGTATGTCATTGTATTGTTCTTATAGTATTAAACACCAAAACATAGTACAAAATGAATCTAGAGTCTGTATATATTAATAGAAAAAACAACAAAATAAAAACCCAATTTTTTATGCATATTATATTTTATTTGAAATCTCAATCGATTTAATAGAAATCATTGCTACAGACAAAATAGTGTTCCTCCCCCTTACGATACGCTGGTAGGACGCCATTTTTGTTTACATTGGATACCAAAAGTAGTCCGCTCATAGGCAATATCGATTTATAAATTATCTGAGATGACGTAATTTAAGTGTTGCATCCAAGCAGAGCACTTATTATTCTAAATTACAGCATGAATAGAATTATTGTGTTGTATTTTCTATGCTTGCATGTACGTATGTGTTTTCGGTTCTTTTTGTTTGCATTGCTGAAACATGCATATGGGTTGTACCTTACATTGCCCCATTAATGCGCCAGCAATCGATAAACAGAACCATAAACACTTACGAACATGCATACAAACACCACACAACGCCATTAACCAGTTCAGCCTCATAGCATGGTTAATGTGAATTTCTGCGCTTGTTATTTAACGTCGTCAAATTTCTTCTTTCGTTTATTTGATTTTCTTTAATTTTTGTTAGTTTATTTTCCTATTTTAAATTGTGAAGTTTGTGTTTGGTTCATCTTCTCTTTCTATATTACTGTGTTCTTGCTTTAAATTCCATATACGTTTCTTCGAATTATCTAATTCGTGTCATTGTCTGCAAATGGTAATTAAATGATTCATTATTATACAATTAATGGCAATATTTTAATAAACTCCTGAATTTCAAATTACCGTCTTTAAACCTAATTACTGCAAATTAAAGGGAAACAACTCTTTACCTTTTAATAACGGTCAAATCTCAATGTTTCATCTCATCTTTCGTCTGCTTTACAGCAGTTTACAATTGGAGATAACACCGCGATCATTTCATATTTTTGTAGCAAGATGTATGATTTTGAGATGTTTATCGTCTTAATGCATCTTAAGCTTTTCTTAATGTATTTTCGTTATCATATACAAAAAGGAGCTAGTTACAAATCAAATTGGAAAGATGCAAGTTTTAAATCATTCCAGATTCAATATCGATTGTCAAAGTTAATTGTTGTTAGTGTATTTATGATATAATTTATTGCATGTTTGTTTGAATGGTGTTTTATTGGAAGAGAAATAACCGGTGAAAACGCATGATTTTCGTTAGGATAAATGGCAACCAGGCCCAGTTCAAAGTCAGGCTCGAACTTGCAACCTCAGTAGTTATAAGCCTGTGATGAATAGAAGATTCTCTAATTTTGACGTAATATTTCAACCGCTTGACCGGTGTGGAAAATATAGTTCTCGTCACTAGTGACTTTGTTGTTCTCAGCAGATAATAGTTTTAAAATAATAACGTCATAATCAAAACACCTTCCATTTACCGCGTATTCAAGTCATGAACGTAAAATTGGGGTTGGGAGAATTTGTACTTCATTTCGCAAATATAATACCTTTTAAAATTAGAGAAACATAATCTTACATTAGTACTGTTGGATTATCGGATTTCTCCAATCTCGATAGATAAGTTATGGAAATTTAAGTCCTCGCCAAGGCTCCGATAATCCACTCGTACCAATGTAAGATCCTATATTTTCTAACTGAGAACTCTGCATACATACAGTAATTGATACTTAAGTGAATCATTTGTCGTTATAAATGCATGTATATAATATCGGTGTACTGAATTGGCATAAAACAATACAAGGATAAGGCTTGCAAACGGGTGGAAGGCAAGACTCTCCGTTTCGTGCCGATCCCCTATAATGTTTTTATGTCAAGTCATAAGGCTGATATTATGTTTTCCTGCAATCTATTGTACAATATTTACACACATGGTCCATAATTTTGCAATATCTATGCACTTTTAAACGAATAACAACTTTTATAAATTCGAACCCATATTGGCCGTCTGCACAATATGCATTGTAATTGTGACATATATTACCTTTGAACACGATGAAATTAATGTCAGCGACAAGAATCACTAATGACATCAGATTTGTGTGATAAACATTCACTGACTGTATATTACACAAACTTTACGATCAACGCATTTCAACTGTTGCGGGTTTGAGTCTCATTGCGGGCAGGGTGCACTCGACTTCAATCTTAATCGACAATTTTTACTACCGAAGTCGTGGGTTTTATCCGGGTGCTCAGGCTTCATCCCTAATAAAAACTGGACGCCATGATATAGCTGAAAATTACTGAAAGTGGCGTTAAACACCATTAAAACAAACAAATAATCTTCAAGACTTTACCTTTCATTGTTTTGATGATTATATGTAATTTAATTCTTTAACATTATCTTAAGTATTTTTATAGTTGCTGCACACATCTGTAATTTATACCTAATTAACAGTAAATATAAACTGATCACTACAGTCTCATCTGGCAAATGTTTAGCTAAAGCGCGAAGTGTGTGTGATAAGAAGGTCACTTATTTTGCTGTATGTAACGCATTAATGACCTGAACGGCAGACTTAAACCTATGTCTATGTTTAATTATAAAACCTGATGAAGATTTATCTGCAATATTTAGTCTATTGGAACATGCAGGTGTTCATTATACAGTTCTTATTTTTTCTGTAGTTTCAAAGTAAGCATATTTTGTTGAAATATGTCTGATTTATCTAATTTGCAACCGAATACATTTGAGGAACAACAATTGTTCAACGCAGTCGGTATAATCTCCAATTATGACATTTGAACTAAATGCCGCTCTCAAATGGTAACGAATGCCTTCTGAAGACATACTTTAACTCTGATTGTGCAAAAATAGTAAAAAATTCCGCGTTTGAACAATTAACTATATTCTGCTCTGAAAAGCATCCCCATTTTTTCAATTATTATTCCACCATAGTGGTGTTCTTAAACAATTAATACTGATAACTAAATTTTAGAAAATAACTTTTATACTACTTTTATACTACAAAATGGCTTTTCGAATTGATATACATGTACAATGATAACATGATAAAATCATACATCTTGTAATGTTTGCGCGCTTCTTTGCTTTTAACACACTATTAGAAGCAGATATGCTTTGTTGACCATCTTCATTTTAAACAACTCTCAATTCGGTGATGTTTTTAGGCCTTACGACATATTTTCTCAATATGACCGCCTGACAATCTCTCTGTCGTGGAATTATTGCCATACACACCGGGTATTTAAGTCATCGGTAATTGTCAACATCCATTCAACGCTTTAATGATTTGTACGATATACAGTTGTTTGATAAAGCATTTTTTAAACAGTTGGGGCTTTAAAACATGCACAGCCCATAGAATTAAGGGTAACATTCTCTAAGTTTACGTTATAATTATTTATTGGGACCTCAATCACCCATGCAATTTTTACTCATAGCCCCCTTATTTTGTGTGATAGCTTTCATGTGAATATATTTAAAGACAATGCGCATTGCACTGAAGTGACATTTGATGTTCCAGTGATAACAACACAATTCTAATTAAAATATCTTATATAGAGTTGCCATTTCAAGAGATAGTCAAATTAATAAAATAGCCAATTGCAATGATTAGTACTTGACCCATGTAAGTACATTTAATTTGTTTCAGCTATGCTTTATAAATTTACTTGACATTTAGTGCAAATTTAACAAATTAAAATTGTAAGAATTTACTTAAAATAATGTATTTTAATTTATAGTTTATAGTTCGACAATAATTGAATTGATTGATTGATTGATTGATTGATTGAATATTTGCTTAACGTCCAGCGAGCACTTTTTCTGCTATATGCAGGAGAAGGACTAGTTAGCAACCAAGAATTCAACGGGATGGATAGAACAACATGAACACATTTTTGACTGCTACTAGAAAAGTATGGGGCATTGAGTAGGGAAGCAGAATTTAGACTTTTGTAGCGGCCAGGCTTTTTTATGTACCGAATACCACCACTCCCCTCAAAAAAAGAGAAGGCATCACCTATCTACACATGGGGATGCGCTGGGAAGTTTAGTGGGTCCGTGGCTAGGAACCATCCCAGTATGGTCCCAGTAACTTAATTATAGATCTACGCCAAATCTACTTAACGTTAAATACAGAATAACGAGAATTCAAATTCATTTATTGACCAGTAAATTCGCGTCCAATTCAATTTAAGGTATCATACCCATAATTAAAGTTACCGTTTAATATTATTTTTCGACCAAGAAATACAGCTTTATTAAATCAATGTATAGCTAATTAATAATACAAATTAAATATATTGTTTTGCTTTAAGTCAATGTTAACAGTTTTGGACAAAAAAAAATTAGTTACTCAAATAGTATTTCCGATGTTTGCCGAAAATTACCGAGGTCTCCTCCATTGAAAAGCAATGGACATCCGGGACATCAAATATAATCACGTGGTCAATTATGGTGCGGATACCTTAATTTTAATGGGCGTAAACAACAATTACTTTATTAGTAACCAAACTATACCTTTTTAACGGACATTGTATTTTGTAATATTCCTTGAACTTTTTAGTTATTATTCAAAATGTATTATGCAAACAACACAACTAACAATTTTCTTATTATTACTACTGTGAATTCTGAAATAGCTTTTATTTGGGACGTTTAAATATGTTTATTGTTATTGTAATTTTATAACCTTGGTATCTTTGATGACATTTTATTTTAATCAATAAATGCTTATCTTCATTCTGTGCGTACGTCTTGTTCACGTACACAATTAGTTACGACATCTACATTTACAAATAAAATGTCATCAAAGATACCAAGATCAAGATATGTCTTGACTTTAATATGTTGAAAGTTATAGAAAGGCACACATTGGATAAAATACAATTTGACAAAAGGACAAATTATTTCATGTTTTATATTTTTTAAATTGTATATAGATAAAACCATATATCAAGAGTTTTAACAAAACAAAATATACGTATATTAAATTTCTATTTTATCATGCAATGGCTAATATTAATAAACACACGAATGTTTAAAAAACTCATGTTTGAAAATTGCAAGATAGATGCTATAAGAAGTTCAAGAATGCAGCATTGTAAAATACTATTTTGATTGGATACAATTAGTAGCCCTTTATTTTGATTGGATACAATTAGTAGCCCTTTATTTTGATTGGATACAATTAGTAGCCCTTTAGTTATTTATCTTCCTCTTACATTAATGAAGGGAAATATACTGACATCAATTTTCCATTATGTTCAAATATCATGAATAGATCGTTATTGTTTCTTTTTTCTGTCGGTTGATCAAGTTTTAAAAGTTTTTTTTCTTATTGTTGTTTGTTCAGTTTCCGTTCCAATTTAGAACATCTATACGGGATAAATGCGTCAGATATTTTTAAAGATATTGTTTCGTAGTATAATAGCTCCAGTTATTGGCAGATGTCAGGGATGTCTCATACTTTTATAGAATTACCTTTGCCATGTTTAGAGATCAGCGAAAGACATACCGTCTAAATCAATCTTTACTGTTAATCAGAAAATACCTAACGAGTTCTCATCAAAAGAACAAAATCCAGTAGGACGACATACCAAAACTTGACAAACAACTAACAACAAACATAAGATCGACACAAAAACAAAAACAGGAAAAAACAACACTAAACAAGTTTGGCTGTGAATTCATCAAGTAATAGACTTAAATGCACCATTATTGCAATCTGCATGCAGACAAGAAACAAAAAAAATATACATGCCTGTTATTTAAATAAATGTAGAGGTAGCCAGAACAACTTATCACGAGTTATGAACACGTTTATTATTACCACGAATTTTTATGGAAGAAATCTAATGTGTTGAATAAAGTTGAAAATGTAGATTAAAATAAGATTTAAAAATGCCACGTTCTTTTTCAGTTCTTTTTTCTTTTTACAGGCAGATGGAGTTTGTGACAGTGATGAAATATACAACAGCTACACATTTACATTTAGCCTCGTTTTGAAATATGACGATAAATTAACAGAGGAGTATCTTAAGCAGATATGGTTGTCAATTGCATGGTCTATCTCCATCAGAAACGATACCAAGCTAGTCAGTTTTACTAGTGCAAGACCTTGTGATACATCATGCTCTGTTAACGCAATAATTGAAGTTACAGAAGGAAAAAAAATGCAGGAATTAATTATATTGAAAAGACAATTTTATAGTTTAAAATGGAACGTAAAGATTCTTGAAAATATATCTGGAAATACCACAAACGTCTATGTATATGCTTCTCAGAATACTGGTGAAACTGGGCCAGAAATGTCAGTATTTCAAGAGAGTATAGAGAATCTTTTAAGAAAGGAAAATATAAGTTTAGCTACAAATGAGGCAATTAATTTTTGTAATGAATTGTTCCTGTTTACAATCGTTAGAAATAACGAATCAAACAAATTTTTGATACAGAATGTTCATTGTGTTGTTCCTATATTATTACCACAAACTAAGACCTATATTTTTAGAACAATAGCTACATATATTTGTATATCATTATCGGAAATTGCACTTATTTTTTCAATGGTTATCAGCCGCAAAATTGGCATAAGTAAGTCCGTGGCGGGTTCGAACACAGAAAATCTGTCAGTAAGTTTAGCATTGGCGAATGTTCTGTTTTTGGTAGGTGCTGGAGCCAATGACTACCAGATGATCTGTTACGTCATTGGAATAATACTACATTACTTATGGTTGACTGTGTTTGTATATATGTCAATTGCTGTTCTATACATAGGACACAATCTCCGAAATCTAGGTACCAACTACGTTGGTAAAAAAGATAGCAAACTGCAACAGAAAATATGCCTTACCATTCTAGGGATGCTTATTCCTTTTGTTATTGTAGGACCTTCAGTGGCACTTGATTATTTCAACGTACAAAATTTTCAGTCCATATATGGTAAGGATATTTGCTTCCCAACATCGTATCCGGCCAATGTAATTTTTGTCTCTGGGCCTATCCTGCTATGTATTTTCATTAATATTGTACAACTAGTAATGATAATGATCTATATAGTTAGAACAAAACGAGATGTCATAAATCTTCGAAAATCGCAATCCTATCAGCAAGCACACGTATATGTTCGTATAACAATCATTACAGGTGTATTCTGGGTAACAGGAATACTTGGCGGTTTTCTTAAGTCTGAAATTCTCACGAACATATTTATTATTCTATGTTGCCTGCAAGGTTTTTTCATGGCCATTTCATGTCTCTCAACAAGTCATGTACTTAATTGTATTCGTAGATCTTTAGGCATGTCATCTGAAACAACTCCAAGTGTTAGTCAAACACAATCTTATAATTTTCATGTAGAAAATACTACACAGACGTAAATCTGATATTTGACTCAAGTTTGTGTTGAGAAATTCAGGCCAGTGGAGCAGTTTTCATGTCTTGGCTTTAAAACAAATCCATTATACGTACCTCAAATGCTCTCTATTCTGTCTTTTTTCTAATGTAAGATATTTTTTGCTTAATCTTGAAAGGCAACAACTAAAGCAATTGAATTGAAGTTAAGGTTATATTAAATTATATCTTATAATTTTACTCCTCATTATTACCAGCCTTTTTTCATGTTGCCCGGTCAATTTACTTGTTATTTGTCTTATTACAACTTAAGATGGTTTGATTCTGCGTACTTCGTTGTTGGAAATGATGCTTAGCCAAAATCTTGAGGATACGTCGCAAGCACTTGTTCTGGAATACCTCGATGTATAAACAAGTTTCTAAAATCTGCATGGTATTATCATAAGTACAATATATGTCCTGAAAATATTTAAAAATTACCGTCCAAGAATTTATTTTTAGATGACACCTATTGAATGTAAAGCCAACTGTTAGGTAATCCCTAAAGTTATGTTGGTTTATACCCGTAAGGTATTTCTGGATTAAAATTTAATGATCCCGAAAGATAGATCGTAGACAGATGGTTTCCTGACATAATGTTAAATACAATTTAATTGAAGCTTATGTTAATCAACGGCACGCACAACGCTAAAATTTCGAGTTCGGTTTATACTGCTGGCAGGGTGTCTCAATCAATTCGAGGGTCAAGATTTGCATTGGGTATTCCGAATTCCCGTAATTTTTTTTAAGTTACCATTGTTTTTACATGAATTTTGTCAATCCTTAGAAAGTTTGTGAACGGTCTCCAACTTGTTTTGTACATTTCAGTTCTTTATATCGGCGAATTTTGTGTTTATTGTTTTGTGGATGTCTCAGGTAGCTTCCGGTGCGCATGCCCTAGCATGCCCTTTTCTTTTTATAACAAAAAATTACTTGTATTATATAGAGAATATTTCTATCTCTTAATATTATTAAAATAATGTAATATTGTAATTTTTGAAACGTTTTAACAATTATTTTTCTTTGAACCAGAGGAAATTCTATGAATTTTCAACTTCCAACAATGTTCCAACGCTTACGTCGAATCCAGCGTGTTTGCAGTTGAACAGTTAGTATTTTTGGCTCAAATGTATATTTTAAGTAAATATCAACATGTTTCGTAATTTCTTGAGGTTTTCACAAAAAAATTATTAATGTAAATTTTGACGTTTGTTTATTTCTGTAAAAGTTATTTATTTTTTAACAGACTTTTCGGAGCCGGACTCTGATAATTTTAGTTTCTCTAAGCAGTAGTTTCATGAAAAAATTTCAGAACATTTTCTGAAAGTATTGTGCATAAATAATTTACTTTTTGTAAATTTTACTGGCAATACTTAGTTAAAGGTTAATTTATTCTTGTTGTTAAAAGTTAGTTATATTTTTTGCCACTGTTGCATTAACAGTTCATTATGTTGTTAATACATAGGTCTTTGTCTTATGAATAGCTTCCTAAAAGCTTTGAAGTTATTACAACATAAACAGATTATTGGAAGTCAATAACTGTTTCTTTGGCTCTGATAAGTAGAGGCTACTTGAAGTATCAAATTAGTCGAATATTTTTTAACTGAAGAGGTTCAGTTTATTGCAGTAAACTAATCAGATGAGGAATCAGATCTTTTCCGACATTCTTAAGCTCATAAATCTTTGAAATTTATGTAATTATGTAGCAGGACTCAACCACTATTGTATTTTTATTTACATATGATATTTAACTATTTACTGTCGAGTAATGATACCATTTGTTAAGCAGTTGAGGAAATATGTGTTAATTTCTGTTAACCATATATTCTTACCTACATGTAAATATTCAAACGTATTGTTGATTTAGTTTATTTAATTGTTAATGTTAAAATATCGAGTTTAACTGATGAAATAATAATAAAAGTATGGAAAACAAGTTATATTATGGCTCACATAAAAACCTTGCATTTTGATTGGTTAGCAAGCCGTATAACATCAGGCTATGTATACGTCTACAGCCGTATACATAAAGCATATTTTTATCCCGTATGGGGCCCCTGGGAAAACAAATCATCATGGCCGCCTTCGTTCCGCTTCGATTGAAAAAGTAACATATTTTAAACGACGTAAATTAAAAAATGATATGTAATATATTTGTTTAAATAACAGAAGGGAAGTAAATTAAGAAACAAATCTACTCAAATATCAGCGATAGAGGGCACGGAAAAAGGGGGGTGGTTCTGGGTCAATAATGTATGGCAGTCTCAGGTCACAAATCCTGTATGATTTTTTTGTGTCCTCTATAAAACTGTGTCAATGCACAAAACAACAAACGAAAAACTTGATCTCAAGCGCACTAAAAGTTAATAAACATGTACCTGCACATGATATTCATTTAAATGGCATCAAAGTGACATTACCGTCAATAACTAGTTTTCTTATTTTAATTCACTTATCAACTTCGACATCCACACATCAATCAAAACCAATACAAGCTCCACCGATATTGAATTTGGTGCTTCGCAAACTTTTACCTTGACACTTCCCAGTTTAAGGATTAATGTGGAATTTACCTCACCGAGTCTGGGTTCTTTGTTTCCCCGATGTTAAATACCACAATATACAACAATTACCTTTTATCTTAGTATTGATCTTTAATAATTGATCTTTACAATCGTAGTCACAAGTGTCAATGTTCGGGAGTCTTCTCCAAGTGCGCAGCCGCTGCAGCTGCACAGGGAACCAGTCTTCTTCATCACGGTTACCAGCACATAGGGAAATCCCCGCTACGTAGTGAGCGATTACACTTCACCCCCCTCCATCCTGAAAAAGGAGGGACTCCTGTCCCGACGTGGGATAACCCTAGAACAGACACCTTCAGTGTTAGCTTAATCTGTCCCAGATGTCGGAATCCTATTGTAGAAGTAAATATGCGTGCATATTGTCACCTATCCCTGCTGGTCTTCGTCATAACTAGAAATATTTCCTAACTTTTGTTGAAGGGATGTGGTCCAAGATGTTACGATCGTTTACGGCGATTAGTCCTGAGAAACTGGAATCCTAGGAATTTATCCTTTGATGTGAATTTCCAAACGAAGTAATCACAGTCAATCCAAATAGTTCGCACTCTATTGATGTGACATTGTCAACACAAACAGTCAATCGATATTAAACTAAAGATGTTAATTTTCCCCTCAAATCATCAACCGGTGGTATCTCCAAACCGATTCCAGTAAGTTCATTAACCGCCCCGAATTTCCAATTTCTAGTCTACAGATGTAACAATATAACTGTCAACATATTTACAACTATTTACATGGACCGCTTCCGCGCCAGCCGGCGCCCACCATTCACTGTTTCGCCTAGAGCTCTACCACGTTGAGCTCTGCCCTCGGTCCAAGTAGGGCCAGCTCTAGGGAATCTTCCAAGGGAAGTCCCTCAAAAAGGAGATCGATGGCTCCTGCAATCCCGAATCGGGCCTTAGCCCCGGCCTTGGCCTCTCTTACAAAGGCTCCTGAGGCCATACACCTCCGTCCCTGGTAGTTCAGAACTACCAGAACACTTTCCTTCCTGGTCTGTGCTAGCTCTGGCACACACATCCGGGCCATCTCGTCCTCTAACTTGGCTGACGTAGCCCTTGGTGGAGGATCTTGGGTCGAAACCCCGATGCCAGCAACACTGCCGGACGCAGTAGCGTCCACCCTCTCTGTCGCCTGTTCCACCGGGCGTACGGGTTCCACCGGAACTGGATCCATCTGTGCCATGGATGGGGGGAGCCTCACTCTCGCCCTCACCTGCACAGGCCTGGCCAAGGGCCAGAACACCCTGTTCATCCGGAACAACTCCTCCTCGTTCACGAGGTTCCCTGGGTTGAACGCCTCGCTATAACACAGCTCCTGTTGTTCTGGTGTTAAATGGTGAAGAACTAGGGCCATGACCCTCCAGTTTAGTACACAGACCGGGCTGTTGATGTTATTTACCTGGTACTCACGTAGAATAGTCCAGCCCATCGCCCGGCATACCTCCCTGTACCACGGCATATCATACCCATCGATGCGGCAGGTGTGGTCCAGCACCACGTGTTCTCTCAGGAACTGGACCAAGTCCTTAGCAGTTGCTGTATCTGAGCCACATAGCCACTGGGCCAACACTATCACCATGTGGCCCCGATACCTTTGGAATTGACGGTTGTTCAACAGCTTCCCATCAAAGTTAATGCTGAACAATGTGGACAAATGTTCAGCCAGAACATGCTGCCTCATGGCCCGGCTAACTACAGGGCATCCTTGGACAGGGCAGACGGAGTCCCCTGGCCTCTGTTTCCAAGTTCTCTCCTGGTTGCCGCTCCTCGGACAGGTGTAGCGACCTGGATCCTGTCTGGCCGCAACCACGTCCTCTTTTGCCACGGCATCTTTAAGCTGGGCCTCAGCCCCTATCGCTGCCATCTCAGGCTGATCACCAGCCTTCTGTGCCTTAGCCCCAACAACCTCCTTGTCAGGTTCCACGTTCGCCTCCTGGGCCTTAGCCCCTTCAGCCTCCTTTCCCTCCAGGCGTTGAGGGTGCTCCTGGTGACCTTGCTGAGGGAGATCCCCGGGCGGGAAAGACCCTCCGGCGCAAGCCCCAGTCAATTCAACTCCGCCTCCTCCAACCCGAGCAAGGCGCATAGATGGCAGTTCACTGACCGTACCACGTCCCATTGGCTTCCAGGGACGTATCCCTTTTTCGGAGTCACTGTCGGAGACGTCATGGAACTCCGCATCACTGTCACTGCTTGCCATCTGCAATTACACAATCAAAAATCCACATTAAGAAAAAAGTCTACGTCTATATCAACACCATTTATAAAACAATTAAGTAAACATTTCTATCAGAAAAATTGCAATGAAAAAATACCAAGATCAATGTCATAGAGAATGCGCCAATCAAAAAAGATAATGTCCAAGAAATGCCTAACAAAAACATGAAAAAAAAAAAAATAGAGAACGTCATTGTCAAATATCTGTCTCTCCTCCCCCTCCCTATTTCTCCTGGGGCCTGGGGGTTTCCCTTCTGACCAGTTGACAATTCGGGCATCTGTACACCTCAAGATCTTCTGCCTCTTGAGGGCTCAGCCCTATACAGGTTAAATGAAACCATTCCTGACAATGGTCACACTGCACCATCATTTCCCCTGTGTCTGGGCCTTTACAGACACAGTACTTCTTAACCGATTTATCCTCCCTTGTGGTCGTTCGAGGTCCTTGACTTAGTACATCCTTGCCATCTAATAATTTTGTCTGGCAATCTTGTAGCCATGCTGGAATGCGTTTGTCTCTGCATATTTTCAAACGATCATGATTGGTGTTGAACACCATTCTCTGTAGCTTCACCTTGTACACATAAGGTGTTATTTTGGCGATAATGATACCAGGTCCTTTCCATGGAGGGCTGAGTTTCTTGTTTTTACCCTTAATCTGAGCTGTGTCTAACACATAGACAAGGTTACCGACCTCATATTGTCGTTCACAAACTTTTAGATCATAGTCTCTCTTCATTTTTGCCTGTGTTGTTTTCAGTGTCCTCCTGGCCACATCATGAGCCGTTTTAATGGCCTTTTCCAGACCAATGATGTACTCATCTGTTCCTGTGTACTTTGGCTCCCCCATGTTACCAAACATAAGATCTGCAGGTTGGTTGGTCTCTCTACCCAACATCAACTTATTGGGTGTAAATCCAGTACTGCGGTTCACACAAGAACGCAAGGCACCGCCCAGCTGGGGCAAATGTTCGTCCCAATTATCCTGTTGTTTGTCCACGAAACAGCGGACAGCGTCCATGAGACTACGGTTTTGTCGTTCTGCCTGCCCATTGGCAGAGGGCCTGTATGGGGTTGTTCTTGCCTTGTGAACTTGGAGGAGTTCACATACTGCCTTGAACAGTGAACTCTCGAAATTCCGTCCTTGGTCAGAGAAGATTTGGAACGGGTAGCCAAATCTTGCAAAGAATTCATTTATAGCTGCCCTAGCAGTTACCTCTGCTGTCTGTGATGGTAGTGGGATACATTCAGTCCACTTGGTGAATTGGTCCACCATCATTAAGATATATTCATTGCCCTCTTTTGTCTTGGGCAATGGCCCCATGAAGTCCAAGTGTACTCTTTCCATCGGATACCCTGCATGGTATTGAGTCAATGGGTACCTCCCATAGCGTGTTGGTTTCTTGTTCTTGTTACAGACCTCACATGTCTGCACAAAAGTAGTAATGTCACGTGACATATTATACCAGTGGTATTTTTCCTTAATTCTAGACATGGTTCTCACTATCCCTTGGTGACCTGCACTTGGCAACTCGTGACAAAGTTCCATAACTGCGTTTTTCATATCACTCGGGATAACCAATCGAGTGTTCCGCCCCTCCTTCTTGGGGGTGTTCCTTAATATTTCGTTACTGTCCAGAAAAAACATGTTTCTATTTATCCAAAAACTTTTAGCTGCTGGCGTTGCAAGGAAAAGCTCGTTCTCTTCTGGCTCTACCTTAGTTTTTAACCAATTTAAAACAAATTTCAAGTCGAGATCCTCTGATTGCTTTGTCTTAATATCCTCAGTGGTAAATCCTGATATTACAATTCCACCTTCGTCTGAAACTGATGCTGAATAGCAAGATTCTCTAGTTTCTACTACTAGTGTCACTTTCGTCGGTGTAAATGACATCAGTATACCTGTTGACAGCCAGTCATCCCTGTCGTTAACGTTGGGGGAAATAGCAAGATTCCCCTCCATCCTGAGGTCGGGCAATATTGATTCTATCCCTTTTGCACTGGATGTAGAATGAAACGGCAGTGGGCTCTTAGACCCGAGCTGTTTGGCCTGGCCCTTGGTTTCAAACAACTGAATCATTGCAGATGCAACATCTCTCACGGGTTTGTTCTTATGTCTAAGTCTCCTTGTCAAGGGTACTGCTTCATCTACCTCCTTTATAAAACGTGCCCAGGTCTCATGTGCTCGTTTACAGTAAGGGCATCCCCCGCAAGGCAAATCTTGCAATGCCACTTCCGGTGTGTAGTTTAGACATTCTGGAATTCTGTCTGGTATCCTGGATAGGCCATCAGCATTAGCATGAAGTTTCCCTGGCCTATGTTTAATTACCATGTCATATTGGCTCAACTCTTCCATCCAGCGAGCTAGTTGTCCCTGGGGCTCCTTAAAATTCATGAGCCAAGTCAGGCTGCTGTGGTCTGTCCTGACCGTGAATTGTCTACCTAACAAGTAATGCCTAAACTGTCTAGTAAAACGGATAACTGCCAAGAGTTCCTTCCTGGTAGTACAATACCGTTTCTGTTCCGGCGTGAGAATAAAACTGCCATAAGCTATGGTTCGTTCCTTCCCTTTCTGGATTTGTATTAATTCTGCACCAATAGCATTCTGTGATGCGTCTGTATCCAGTATAAAATAATCGTCTTTAGTAGGAAGTGTCAAAACTGGTGCATTTAATAGACATTCCTTTAAGTCCATGAATGCTAATTGTCGTTCAGGACTCCACTCAAACGAGTTTTTTCCTGTGATTTCGTACAAAGGGCTGGATACCCTAGCATAATTCTTTATGAATGAACGATGATAGTTCGCAAAGCCTAGAAACTGTTCTGTTTCCTTTGTACTAGTAGGCACCGGCCAGTCCTTAACTGGTGATAGGTGTTGTGGTCCAATTTGCAAACCATCTTTACTGACACGTCTCCCCAGAAATTCTACAGACTTTTTAAACAACTGACATTTCCTGGGTTTCAGTTTTAAGTGGTACTGCCTAAATCGTTCAAAAACGGTTTTAAGGTTTTGTAAATGTACTGAGAAGTTGGTACCAAGTACCAGAATGTCGTCCAAAAAAGCTAGGACTGTTTTCCAAGTGAGTCCTCTTAAAAGCAGATTCATTACTCTGGCATAAGTGCTGGGGGCATTACATAGCCCAAAACTCATTTTGACGCATTCGAACAGACCGAATTTGGTTGTAAAAGCGGTTTTCTTCCTATCCTCTGGCTTGATATGGACCTGCCAGTATGCACTGTTGGCATCGAGCTTGGAATACCATGTATATTCCCTGCCAATGTATCTAGACATTCTTCAATTAATGGTAATGGGAAGACATCCTTAACGGTGACATTATTTAATGCCCTGTAATCTAGGCACCATCGGACTCCGCCGTCCCTCTTCCTGATAAGTACTGGCGCCGAACACCACTCGGACATGGAAGGTTGGATTACACCAGCATCTAACATTTTTTGTAGGTGTTCCTCCTCCTCATCGACGAACAAGCTGGTGTTCTTCTCATGCGCTGCTTAATTGGCTTGGCATTTTGTGTATCTATGCCATGTTGTATCTCTGTAAAATTTCCAAGGTCAAAATCATCCTTGGCAAATACATCACTATAGTCTATTAATAGGTTTTTCAGCTTAATTCGTTCCTTTGTGTCGAGTTCTGCTACTGAATCGGTATAAAGTTCCTTCAGATGTGGGGGTAGTACCCTGTTATTATCCTGTCCAGTTCTTGTGCAGGTCCCTACGCTGGGTCCTCTCATGGATTGTATTATGGAAATTTCCTGTACCTCGCCAATTTCTTGGCCTTGCATTAAAGTGATAGGGCTATCGCCCACATTAACAAAACACACTGCTGGGTTTTGTCCCTTTGAACAAACTGTGCGTGGAATTAACAGTTTATTAATCTCCGTCGGTTCAACAACAAAGTCTTGGTCCACATCGACAGGATCACACTTAAGCCTTAGTACTGAGTGTGGGGGTACCACGGCCCTACACGGTATAGTTATTCGATTAACCCTTGGGGGTGTTCCCTGCTGTTCACCTCCACATATCAGTTGTATCTTAGTTCCATTAAGTGTCATTTCCTTTTTTCCTGTGTCCAGGGTAGCCTGATATTTTTCCAAAAAGTCATATCCTAGTAGCATGTCACAATCCAAAGGAGCTACATGCAATCCGTGAGCAAATTCTCTCTTGTTTATGAAAAATTTTGTCGGGTTAGTAATCCTGGATGTCATTTGCATACCACGCCCTGCTCCATGCATGATGGTTTCTCTAATAATATATGGTTTGTGTGATAACCCTTCAAAAATCTGATCCTTCAATATAGTTACTTCTGATCCTGTATCGATAAGTGCATGCACTACCTTGCCCTGAATGTTCACTGGGACTCTCAGTAAATGGGCGTTTCCCAATGTATGTACTGAAATAGTACTGTTCACACTGTCAGGTGATTTGTAATTTCCTTGTCTTCTCTCATACCCTCCCTCGGTAGGGGGGTTATTTGCGTTCCGGTTCCTCCTTGAGAGCTGAAGTTGTCGTGGCTTGTTGTCATATCTACGAAGTTCTGGACAATTTCTACGGAAATGTCCTTCCTGTCCACAGTGAAAGCATTCACCCCTACCAGGGTTCCACTGACCCTGGTTGTTCTGATCTCCCATGTTTTCTGGAAATATATATTCATTGTTCCTGGGTTCCCACTGACCCCTGTTATCTTGATCTTTCGAATTACGGCTTGGTTTGAACCTGTTAGGACTCCTTTCCCTCTGTCCACTATCAGCAATGTTTCTCTTGGGTGAGCGGGAATCTGGTGATCTGGATCGTTCATTGACCCTAGAGGGGGCCTGGCTGGCTTTCCGGACTTCTGATGTCAACGAGGACATAGATGTTGAAACCGTGGTCATTAATTTTGATAAGCCTGACACTTGCTCTTCTAGCCTAGATAAGTCTGAGATCCTCTTTTCTAATTTTGACAGACGTTCATCAGCTACCGATTTCTGATTACCAATACCACAGACAATTGGAGGTTCTGTGGATGGGTTATGTCCCTTGTCGGCCTGCCTATTTGCCTGAACTGCCTTCTGTGAGTGCTGATACCATTTAATAGTGTCTAGAGCCATCTCCATCGTTGTTGGTTTGGTTGTACAGGCATGTTGCCCAGCCTGAGAGTCATTACATCCTTGACAAAATTTCATGATAGCTTGTCGTGTCATGTGTGTCTCTGGGAGATCCCTGTAGGCTTTTGAAGCTAGGGACAATACTCGATCAGCCCATTCCTCAAGTGTTTCCTCTTTCCCTTGAACACTTGTCTGGAACTGAACTTCAGATGTCTCGGGTAGTTCTTGAAAACCAAAGCGTTTCTCCATTTTCCTAGTCACTTGATCAAAAGTAATATGTTTATCCTGATCCAATAGTAGTGTATAAAAATCACTGGCCTTATCTTCCAAGCACCAGCAAAGTTGTTCACGTTTCTGTTGGTCATCCCAGCCAGCAAGGTTGGCAAATCCAGCAAATTTTGTATAGAAGGCTCTCCAATTGCCCTTCCCTGTATATTTCAACGATTTAGGTGTAGACGACAAAAATTTTCTACCCTTATCTGGGCTATGGTGCCTGGGAACAGTCCTGTTCCCATTACTAGGTCTACGCCTGGTTTCCTCCTCGGACGTGTAACTCCTACCTAGTCGCTCAGGTGGAGTGAAATATTCTGAATGGTTGGAGTCTCTAGCTCTCGAAGTACGCTTACTCCTGGAAGTACGGTGATTAATGACATTTGACATCTCAGATCCATCGGATTCCTCACAGCTACTCTCCGGTTGTGTTTCCTTACTTGTTCTCCACCCCATTGGGTTGGTCACTGGCTGTGGTTCATGGCTAAGGCTAGAATTTTCCTGCTTGGGTTGCAGTCTGTATGTTGCCTGTTGTTGTTGCTGATCACGTGGAATAAAGGGCCTTGGTGGTTGACATTGTCTAGCCATAGCCCCCGAGTCTTGATACGGGACTCGTTGAGGAATATTTAGATCATGATTACCCTGGTGAGGTAGATACTGGGTAGTCGGTCGGTTTGATCTCGCTGAATTCTGTGGATAGGCGGAGAAATTGTCAACATTAATCTGGATTGGAGGTGTACCTCCACATTGCTGAAAATTCCCTGTAGCCAATCGATCATCCATGAAACCTGGTGGATTGGTATATGGTTGTTGAGGCAGTTGCCTATGACTCTCAACCGGTAGTTGAATTGGTAAACCACTGCGATGAGGTTGTGGTGCAGGTGCACCAACAACTGTCGAAGTATGTGGAAGAGAGTCCACCACATAATCAGGTTGTTGTTGATGTCCAGCTTGGTAAAGCGGTTGGTTGTTACCATGGTAGATCTGTTGTTGACGGTTATCTAGCTGGTGTGGCTGTTGTTGGTTGATGGCACCATGTACATATGGTTGTTGTTGTTGGACGGTGACACCATGAACATACGGTTGTTGAACATGGGCCATTTGGTCGAGTGATTGTTGTTGCGAATCAACAAAGTTATTTCGGTGATCCACAACATGGTGAAATTGTTGTTGGTTTACGGTATCCGGTTGTACTTGTGGCTGGGTGGTCACACCCAAGTCTGGTTGTTCTCGATCAACTGGGTTGAGTTGGTGGTGAACTATATACTGTTGTTGTGGATTGACAACACATGGTGGATGTTGTTGGTCATCCGTGGCAGGTTGTGGAATGACAACTTGATGTGGTTGTTGTGCAATATGATACATGGATGATTGTTGCAGGATATTTTGTTCATGTTGTGGGTCGACAACAAGACAAGGTTCTTGTGGTTGTTGGTTAACAAAACAATGTTGTTGTTCCGCCATGGTTACTTGTTGGTGATTTGGTGGTTGTTCCTGTTGTGGTTCCCCAACATAGGTGTATTGTTGTTGGTTGGATGTGGAATGAACAGACGGTGGGACTTGTTCATTCACATTTGCTGGCGGTTGCAATAATGCGGACTGGTGTAAAGGGCCGTAACCCTGCCTAAATATCTGAGGTGTGAGCAATTGAATTGGAGATGCATTAACCTGTTGAATTGGGCTACCCCTGAGTTGAGGTGAATGGGGCTTAGCAGTTTCTCTTATGTCATTTTTTGTTGGAGGGAGAGACTGATATTCAGACACTGACAGTGCACGGTCATCGTCCTGTAAAAAGTCTTTAAGTCGCGGTGAGGCTTGCCCATATTGTTGTGGCGGATTCTGTGGCACAGCCGCCTGGTCATGTAACCACGATCTAACTAAAATATCAGACTTCTCAGGGGGATAGTAAATATTTGTCCTCAATTCAGCAGAGAAGTCGCCTTCAGCACAAGAGTTGTCAGTTGAGAAAACGAATTCAATGCATTCACGTTCAGCTTCTCTATGTGAGGGTGGTGTAAAACCCTGGGACTTGTCCCATGTTTCTGTTCGTGGGTCTTGGGACGTATCCCTTTGGCCTATTAATCCCCTAGTCTTACTCATTTCTGCGAATTGGTATGTACTGGTGTCTCCGTACCCCATAAATGGATCACTCCTATAATAGTCGGTCTTGACCCCTTGGATACTTTGAAACCCCTCCCCCTCTTCAAATTGAGACGGTGGGCACGCAGGGCCAAAGTCAATCAGATCTAATAAGTCTGGGGTCACATTTAACCATGGTAATTGCCTTAACACCTGCGGGTCAATATACAATCCCTTGCTTCTCATATCTAACACTCTCTGGGCCGTAGACTTTCCTACCCCAGGTAATTTTAATAAATCAGATTTATTACATTCATTAATCTTAATTCTCTGGAAATAATAAGTATTCATTTTCCGGAGTTCAAATATACACACTTGAGAGTAAATAAAACACAAAAACAAGTCAAATTTAATTAATATATACACAAATCACAAAATATTAAACACGTAAACAACTACTGTGTTTACTTCCGGTAGATCGATAAATCAATATGGAGGTCTGGCTGACGTATTCGAACTTCCGCCCAAGCCTATACTAGAAACACGTGACCTCGCTTCAATTGATTTTCTATTTCCCGCAAGATACAAAAACTTGCAAAAGTTCGCAAACTTATTTAACTTCAATATGAATCAATCATAGATCGAAAATAAATGGTGAAAACCCCTGTGGGCCTTAGCCCGTTTGCATAAAAAATCAAATCCTACTGGCACCACGATGCCAGGTCACTGCCAAAAATGGCGACTTTCCAGAATTTTCCAAAATTGGGGAAACCTTTTATCTTTATCTAAGTGTCAATGTTCGGGAGTCTTCTCCAAGTGCGCAGCCGCTGCAGCTGCACAGGGAACCAGTCTTCTTCATCACGGTTACCAGCACATAGGGAAATCCCCGCTACGTAGTGAGCGATTACACTTCACCATACAATTGGGTTATTTATTGAACAGAAGACGATTAATATTTAAAAAAGATAAATTTTCTCTGTTATTTAGTATAAAATTATATTTTTTCTTATTTTTATTAATTTAATGTTCAACAAAAGTATAGTTTGTTTTTATATAAACTTTAGTTATAAATCCCGAATGGGCCTCGATCGTCTAAGCGTCATAAAAGTAATGATGGGGTGCCATAAGGGACAATATTTATTGAATATATTTTGATTTTATCAATAATAACGTAATTTTCCCAATTCCAGAGTGTAATTTTGTGTTATAAAAACTATAAATAAAAATGCATTTTTTAAACAATATTATGCGTTCACTTAACGTATATTTTCCAAACAAATACGGATAACTTTATCACGTATCCAAAAAAATTTACGCTACATAGACCTATCTTAAATATTTGTTTTTCACGTAAAATATTTCTAATTTAAGATGTGAGCTATAATATAATAGTTATTCCGGTCTTAGACAGGGTATATAATGTCACATTCACGGCTTAGGACGTATATTCCATTCGCCTTCGGCTCATGGAATATAAATCCTAAGCCGTGAATGTGACATTATATACCCTGTCTAAGACCGGAATAACATATAATGGATTGCTATCAATGCCAACCTTGCCCAGTTCATATTATTCAGAGAATAAGTTGATTTTTAAGGTTCAATTAGAGTCCATATCATAGCCCCATTTTCTGTATGGTCTATTGATTTGATAAACGCTTGTATCCATAATGGGGTAGTCTATGTATACTGAAATCCCTTGCCCGCTACAATATATTGTGACCACGTGACTTAAAGGAATATACTGTAATTTAAACTGATCAACATAGATGTATGATTAACATGAAACTGAATACTAATTTTACATGTTGACAATATTATTTCCACTTTTCTGTAGCAGAATTTTTTGTAACGCAAATTTTTGTCACAAAATTGTTAAAACCAATTAGCGAATTTTTGATGTTAATATATAATAAAACTTGAAGGTACTATTATTACAACATTTTAACATTAAAAAAACAGGAAGGAATCGGTGAAAAAGGACGGACAGACACACATCCAAACGGGGTGTATCACATAACGCCTCACCACTTTTTGTTGCGGGGTAAACAAATAGGGCATCTATTAGGACATTAAATGATATCCCGCCGCATTGTGTTGTATTTGAAATCTATGGACACATGCTAACAGAGAAAGATGACTCCATTTGAAAAAATGACAGTTTCTTCTGACGAGAGGTTACTCCTCAAAATGGGCACATCCAGCATATTTAAAATTACCGTTTATATTGACCCGCACTTTGATACTTCGTATTCCAAGAAAGATAACTTCAATCCCTAGAAAAAAACCAATAAAATTAGAATAGATCGAAAACTAAAATCGCAATTGTGCTGATAATCTTTGTTAATAAAATCGGTTGATAGGTTTTCAAGTTATCATCCTGAAATCAAAGGGGGACGAACAGACTGAGGAACATTACAAAGTGAGAGTATCACATAATACCTCAGCTTTTCATGTAGCGCTGAAATTAAAATGGATATTATTAGTATTCAGAAAAAAAAATAAATGAATCAAATTTAAATAAAAAAAATTCCCTTATGATCATGGTGCTAAATACATAAGATGCATCTCATCACGAACCAAATGTCATCCCACATTGCTGATTAAGATAGGCACATAAACAATATACTTAGCCTAAGTTAATAATCACGGAAATTATTTTGCAGTGTCATGAGGTACTTATTAGTTTTGCCTTAGAGACGTATTTTGCATTTGTTTGGCCTTATATGGCATTTCATTTGTTTGCAACAATTTTTTACTAAGTAATTACAATTGATTGTTATTTGTTTACTTGAGAAAAATAAAATTAGAGGAATAGTATAGAACTATTTACTACGAACTAATAATAAACGAGTAAGCTACAAAATGATCTATAAAATTCTAGAACATTCATTTAGGATATATATAAAGGACTTGGTCACTTGTGAGAAGACTAGATTTTGGTTGAACTTTCATTCGTGTTGTTGGATAGTTCATTACAATAGCTGGATCCATTAGTCAGAACATTGAATTTAACATTGCGTTCAACTGGACTTATTAATTCATGACTTGTTTAGAAATTTACCTTAATTTGGATATAACATTTGGAATTTCGTTTATTGATTGGACATTTCACGTTGGACACCAGTTGGAACTTCGAAAGACAGTTAAGCTAACATTATTCTTTATGTAAGTGTAATTAATAAATAATTAAATTGTAATTTGTATTTATCTTTGTTGGATAATTTAACATAACGAGAAAATGACAAATTCTCTCCCGGACGAATCAAAAACTTATGTTACAGGTAGAAATAACCTTTAAATTAGCCAAAAAGAGAATAAAATGGAAAGTAACAGTGAAAGCAAGTCGCAACCATAGAACGAATATTTTTTATCATGCAACCTTAGTGATAAAGTCAACCCCAACAACCAGGCAGTAGCTGCACTGAAGGTCCGCGCAAACATCAAAACCAGCAGTGAAGTCAATAGTAGGAAGCCATGACAGATTTTGACTATAAATATAAATATTAAAATATGAATACGCAAATGCAAACACATTAGCTTTATTTAAGTTCTACATGTATGATACAAGGAACGTAAGCATTAAAGAACTTTTAACAGAGTATGCACATGTTAAGACATTACGAGCAACCATTAACAAAATACACAAGTATGAATAAAATGAGCAAGTTATAAATGAGAACTGTGACATAACATCAGCTTCTGGTTAAGATATAAAAACTAAAAATATAACATACAGTTACATAAAAATCAGCTGATTAACATATTACCACCTGGCTTACATACATAATCAGAGTTGCCGTCAAACCAGAAATTAAAACCATTTTGCATATACACATTTAAAATTAGCTGATAATATATACGCATTAGCATGAAACATAAAGACTTGCTATCAAAACATGGGTAATTAAAAGAATTAATGATCATATCAGGACAATTTAAAGGATTGGTGTAGACGTAAACACATTAGGGTAGAGGAATTTTGTCATAAGGGATTTTGTCCGCAGATGGGGAATTGTGTCCGTCCTCCAGCTTATAACATTATTTAACTACTGATAGTAAAATTTGGCAAAACTAAACTACACGCAATATAAAAAGAACTCCAAAAGCTGGTCATATAAACAAATATTGCACATCATTTGGCAGGAAAAAGGCCAACTATTTATAGAAAAGAGTCGCATGCACAATAAAAGGTCATCACGCTATGCGGCTTTAAAGCTTTTCAATCTTTTCATAGAACCAATATTTTTTATCATTCAACCACAGTGATAAAGTCATATCACAAGCATGAGCCAAACAACCAGGCGTAGCTGCACTGAAAGTCCGCGCAAACATCAAAAACAGCAGTGAAATCAATATTAGGAAGCCGTGACAGATTTTGATTATAGATATAAATATTAAAATATGAACTTTTAACAGAGTATGCACATGTTAAGACATTACAAGCAACCATTCCCAAAACACACAAGTATTAATAAAATGAGCAAGTTATAAATAAGAACTGTGACATAACATCAGCTGGATAAGATGTAAAAACTAAAAATATAACATTCAGTTACATACAAATCAGCTGGTTAACATATTGCCACCTGACTTACATACAAACACAGAGTTGCCATCAAACCAGGAAACCAGGCATATACTCGTGTAAAATAAAGCTCATAACATATATGCATAAGCATGAAACATTAAAGACTTGCTATCAAAACATGGGTAATTAAAAGAATTAATGAACATATCAGGACAATTTAAAGGATCGGTATAGACGGTATAGACGTAAACACATTCATATAAACAAATATTGCACATCATTAGGTGCAAATGCTTTACGGGAAAAAGGCCAACTATTTATATTAAAGAGTCACATGCACAATAAAAGATCATCACGCTATGCGGCTTTAAAGCTTTTAAATCTGTAATTCAAATAACCATTTTTGTTCTGTGAGTATGGATCACGTGCCCTGAGGATACTCACTATTCTTTCACAGCAATTGGCTATGTTGGTCATATATTCCTGTCGAAAGGTTAACTAAAGCCAGAAAAAAGACACTTTTTTGCCAGGCGCTCTATCGCCTGTCAACATGGTTAAGAATACCAGAAAACAATATTATAGGATTGAACATCGTTTTCAATGAATTGTTTGCAATGAATTTATGGTATATCACCAAGACAAATTCACCGCAAATTAAAATCCCACGGACTTTTATGATATGTCTGTGAGTGACTTGATTTTGGTGCGATACTGATAATTCAATTGAAAACGGTGTTAAATCCTTATGATTCTTTAAAGCTAAAGCTGCAGTTAATTATCGTCTTTTTAATCATATAAATTTAGAATTATGCTGTCATTGACCTGATATGACAAAATTATTCGATCAATGGATTTATGCTGCTTTAATAACTCCTTAAGCCAACTAATTCACAGTATTATTTGTTTTCTGGTGAGTAGTTAAAATAACTGAAATATGGCAAAACGAAATTAAGAGAGATTCCGTGCATCTGTATGTGTAGCACAAACATGTTATCCGCTTTATAAGCTTCATCAACATTTTTAAGGAAGCTGATGAATCGGAAATTCAATGAAGCTAAAAAGTTACAGATTCGGAATAAGACCTGTCGTTTTCTGTTGCTCCAGCATAAGACCAGATTTGTTATATTGCTCCAGCTAAAACCAGTCTTATTCTGTTGGTCCAGGCAAAACCAACCATTGTCTGTTACTCGAGCCCAAGACCAGACTTTTTCTGTTGTTCCAGTCTAAGAGTATAAGATAAAACTTTTTCTGTTAGTCCAGCAAACGACAGATTTAAATAGAAATAAATCCGCTGAAACCAAACAATGTATAACCAGTATACAGGGTTTTTCGGTTTTAATAGCTCTCTCGTGCCTAGCGGTATGTACATGAAGGTTGTAACAAGTGTTTTCGAATTTAATTAAAATTACGCAGCGAGGTTAAGGCAATTCCATTATATTTTTCACGATCGCATTGCAATCTACAAACCTACACATTTCCCATGGTTACAGCGTTTTGATTGGTCAATTGTTTTAGGTTGGGAGAAAATGACAGCGTTCAATAAAAGTTATTCCTATATTAAAAGTATGCAATTGTTTTTGATCCTGTATAATTAAATTGATAAAATAAATGGAAAGTTTTCTATTTATTTCAATTTGGCCAGCTTGGTGAGCTTAATTTACGATGAAACTATGTAGCTTCCGGTACGGTCAACGTCGAACACGTTCTTACATCGCAGTCAAATAACGTGCTACTTAGCCCCTAATTACCTTTAGACATAAGAAGACGGTCAAGTAAAGACGAACACTAAGGTATGTCTATGAAAATACTTAAGTTGTGTTGCCAGCGTTATAATAAATATAAAAATATTCTTTAATAAGAGTTAGCTTTAACGTGCAAAGCCAAGGTAGTAATAATAGTCATTCTCATGCATTTACCCAAGACGAAGACGTGACTTGACTAACCCATTTTCATTCAAAATTTTGATTGACAGGTTGCAAACCCGTAAAGTAATATCAGTTTATGTTGAATAATGTCCTGCATGTTAGACTGCTTTAAACTTTCCGCCCCCCCCCCAAAAAAAATCCCCAAATACAATTAAAAAGGAAACCATAACTGACACTTAACTTAAATTAAAACTTAGTCTACATTATTTCTAACGTTTTAATGTTCAAACTTAAAAAAATACCAGACTAGTCCTTGAACAAACAATTACTGATCTTGCCAAACATTTGGACTCATAGTCATACGTCGCCTGAATATAGCTGAAATATTGCTGCTCGGGCGTTAAACACCATTAATCAATCAATCAATCAATCATAGTCATACTTATAATCAATAATTTAATAGAAATAACATGGAAATTGGCTTATTAAACAAAATACATTATCAATTCTTCAGACCAACTCATAGAAAAAAGAGTGAAAGGGGATTTCACCAATAGACTTTGAGAGGTTAAAAAAAGTTCATTTAGTCTGGAATTAGTATAACTTATATACTTAGTAGTTGATTTATAGGTTCTGATTTAGTTTATATATCAGAATGTTGACTCCAAAACATAAGATTATGAAAATTAAACTATAAAAAGCTTTAACGACAGAGGTATTTTATGGATATAATTAATTTATAACTAATAAATAGTTCAAGATTGGACCTATTTTTGTGGTTTAGATCAAGAAAATGCCAAATGAATGTCTGTATTTAATAATAGTTAATATATTTCATATTTATAAATGTACAAATGGATCTAGAGTACAATATTGTAAAACTAAATTTACCTTCATTTAGTTTAAACATTAACCATTTATCAATTTCAATGTCTTATTATCCAGTTCCACAAAAGTAAGGGTTTTTACAATTATTGGGTAACTTCACATTATAAATACATCTTTATTACATACAAATGGAATGAATTAATTATATTTAGTTGCTTGTTTGTTTATTTTAGGTTAACCAATTTAGAAGAGAGGAAATAAATTCCAGTATAGAAGTTCCATGACAAGTTTTTCTCACAATTAATTAATGTCATGGATTTTAAACAATTGTGTACTGACAATCATACATGCAGCTTACTTGTACAGAAAATCCTTGTGAAAGCTGTTGCTTGAAAATTAATATGGATATTAGAATTCATGTGACCTTTTCCATAGTGGACTTTGCCAATGAAGATGCAACTTATGTTATATTCCATGAATGATGTATTTTAAATTTGGTGGTAAAAAGAGATGCATGCAGTGCAAAGTAACTAGAAGTAAATTGACTTGATTTGAAATAATTTGGAGTAATTCTAGAGCAAGTGAGTTTTTTTAATAATAAAAAAAACATCTTTTAATTTTGTTTTTAATCAAAATTTAAACATTATTATTCCTCTTTTGATTTAATAGCCATGCGATAACTTGTCATACATGTTTAATAAACAATTATTTATAATTTTAATGTGTTTATGTCATGTGATGAACTGGTATTTTTTTATCATTTATACAGCACAGATAAGTATTATATGTGGTTTGCAGTTTAAAATACACTTTTCATTGGGTACCATCTTTCATTATGGTTATGTGAAAGTAAGTGGTATTAAAGAAAGTTTGTGGTAGCCATGTTCTAGTTCATAAAAAGCCTTATGGGGACCTAGTTGCACAATTGTTTATACCAGAAGAGTCCATTTGCTACAACTTAAAATACTTAGGCTGTATTTGAAAGAACATAGTGAAAATTAGTCCAATGTGGTACCTAGCACAAACACATAACATGACACTCCTTTTCTATTCTGTGCAGATAATTAACAATATATTACATTAATGGATTAAAGTCTTCATGGACATATCAAATTAAAATTCAGCATTGATGATTATTATTTACCTTGATGAAAAAACTGTCAATGCACAGTCATTTTCAAGCATATACAGTTAGTTACTGGTTAAATTGTTATAAATTTTCATTGACAAGTAATATAGTGTGTTGTAATCTTTCCATTTTATAGTCTGGTAGGCGCTTTGGATATTAGTTTAGAAAGAAGTTGTGTCTAGAAGACAACACTACAGTAATATTGTTGTTTACAAAGTGAAAAGGAGGGTTACAAGAGAAATAAATAATTATAACACTAGATTAAGTGCATACAATTTGTATGTACCACCTGTAAATGGGCATTCAGCAAGCACTCTTTACTATATTTCCATCAAATATTGTCTTGTGGATATAAAGAAAATTAATAGTTTACATGCATTTCAAGTTAGATTTTCTCTTTGAATAAAAAATATTAACTTTTCATGCTATTAATACCATATAGTTAAACTATACAATGGATAATTTTATACTTTTATATTTTAAATATTTTGCAAACCAGATTAACATTTTTACTGCCTTAATATGGTTGTTTATTTTTATATTTTTTATTTACTGTTATGGTGTTTTGCTTCAATGTCAAAACTACTCAGCTATATGTACAGATAAAGTTTTCTATCATGTACTGTTAAGTAATGTGTACTATCTATCTAGTAATAGTGTGGAGATAAAAGCATCTTTTTGCAACCCCCCCCCCACCGCACACACACCATCCTTCTTGAAAAAAGGTTGAGGCCGAAAATCTGGCGAGTTATTTTTTAAGGGTGTTCATGTTCCTGTTTATTAATTTCATTATTTGGAATATTTCCTTGGCTAGAGAATTTATTTTTGACAAAATACTCGTAGTCTAGTATTTTGACGTATCCACTCCGTATACATTCCGATGTTAATTCGACGTCATCTTTACGTTTGAATGTAGATGTTGACGTCATGACAATATGAATAAAATAATACATGTTCGATCGAAAAGTGCGGTGGCTTGTGAATAATAAAATATCATTGTATATACATATTAAGATTTCTCGTGGTCTAGATATTCAATTAAATAGCGCAACAAGAACGAAAGACGTACGTTAAATGGGTTTTATCAACGAAATGTGTGTAATATATTCAAATCGTGGTGATATTTGTTGTAAAAAAAACAAATAATTTGTTTATTAGATAAGATATTGGCTTGTTGGGGCACTAAGTTAACAGATAACAATTATTTATAAGTGAGGACAGTTTCATTGTCCATTAGAATTGACCGTAACCCACCGCCCTTTTGCTTTAAATGTATTTGACTAAAAATAGTGTGTTTAGGTCACGTGACTACTTTCGCTTTAGATGTTCAATATTTGGCAAAAAGAAATAAAACAAGATTGATTGTTTTATCGTCAGAAGAAAAAAATTGATGATTTTATAACTGTTTTTCGTACAAAGTTGTGTCTAAAAGATCGGCTTGTATTGCAACATGCAATGTATGTATTTTTACAACATTGCCTTAACATCCCTTTTAAAATAGATTTCGTATTTCTATGATTTTTAAATCAAACACATAGCAAATGTTTTTTATACTGCAAATGCAATTGAATTTATTAAGCAGTAAACGTTACCTTTCATAGTAGCAAGACTATAAGTAGGTCAAGGTCGGCGTAGTGAGCAGATCCGGAAGTTAAAAAAATTATCACGCTTATTATTTACTTTGCCAGATGTTCCATTCAGGATGCCTTTTCTTTTAATAAATAACAAATAAAGAAATTTTGGATAAACAAATTATACTTAAAATATTATACTTATGATAGTTACAATGTAATCAGATTTATGTAAGAAAGATCTATAAAATAAACTATAAACTCTATTGTAGAGATACTTAATAACCTACATGTAATTGCTTTTTGAATGCGGTATCATGTCCGAAAATTGTGACCGTTTTCATACATTCAATCCACGTAACCGAGCTCATACAGCCAATCCAAGCAGCAAACTATCTAAAGCATTTGCAAACAGAAAACTCGCATCCAAAACATAAAATAAGATCTCTGAAGAAATGTGTAATACCATGTATTGTTGAAGGGTGAGCTTATCTGGCTGGTTTCACGATCGAAACCCGTCGTGTTAATTTTGGTCAAAAATCAGTCAAATGTCTTATAAAAGATAAAGACAAGTTACCCTAAAGAAACAATGTGTCGTGGACAAAGCCACATGACAATATTTAGACCAATCTACAAAGCTTAAATATACTACAAAAAGATTATTTAAGCTTTGTAGACTGGTCTATAAAAAGAATGGATATAAACATTTCACACCTTAAGGCGCAGAAATGAAACTTTTAATAAGGTCATACCCTCAATAGTTTTGGAAAATATTTAACAACAAAAAAGAGAGAACACACTGAAGTATCTTTAACGACTATATTTAACTAATTTCAAGATATACATAAGGATCAATCCTGGAATATTAATTACATAATTCATTTTGATATAGAATCTGATCTTGCTGACGCCACGATATTATCCTCTAACACTATTTTTCAAAATATTGTGAAAATGGAAATTGAAAAAATACAAAAAGCAAGGTAATGATTTTTTTCTAAAGGAAGAAATATCAAACAATACCAATAATATTTGAAATAGTAAGTCAATATAAATATCTTGGAATTTTGTTTAAAATAAATCGGATCTTTTCTAAGCACAAAACATACTTACAAGAAAAAGCTTTAAGATCTATGTATTTTCTGATAGGTAGATGGGCATTATATTATACGAGATTATAAAGCTAAATTTTTATTTAAACTTTTTTAATTTACATATTCGTAAAATACAGTGGTGAATATCAGCATAACCCTCATATGTCGCAGTAGTTTTAAAAACAATTTTAGAAACAAATCTATGGTAATGGACGCATGTGGATCGTCACAAAATGTCTATATCTTCTCATAATAAATACGATATTTCACGGTATTATTTGTACATCATTCCATTTTTAAGGGATGTGCTAGTCAGCCATTCCTAGGCATTTTGTTTATATTCGTTGCACTATCCGGATACCATTTGTTACCGGAAAGCATTTTTGTATTACACATTTACAGTCGTTATGTCATGATTACGAATTAAGTGCACAATTTAAATTATTAGGCACTACAGTAATGTAAATTGAACGGTAGAGAAATGAAATTATAAAACTACGAAATCAGTTTAATATCGGAAAATATGTATAAAACCCAATGGTGTTTTTCCTACATTACGAGTAATTAGACTCTAGTAATTTGCTCGTCTAGAAACAAAATTGTCACAGAAGCTACATTGTATCTTCTAAATGTTTACGACCGAATTTGGTGAATAAACAATAAATCAGTTCGGGAAAGGGATGGATCGATAAACTATCTACTTGGCCTGCCTGCCTGCCGACCGACCGACCGACCGACCGAGATCTATAGTTTGTAACATGCTTCATATGCCTCATTCTTTCAGGGATATATCCAATGTCAAAATTACTCCCTTGATATTTGAAAATAATTTAATATTCTTTGGTTTTTATTCGCAACGTGTAGATGGCCTTGGTCGAGTTCCGGATAACCTTGGAAATATTGATTATTAAAGTCGTGTATCATCTTAATCATTGCAATTTTAGATACTTCTTTTATTTCAGCGCTAATGATAAGTCTTGGTTAGACATAGTAATTTTTTAACATTAGTTTTCTTTGATGACATTTTATTTCCTCATACAGGTCGGTTATTTAGCACGTTTCTCATTTTTAATTTTTAATTTCAAATTAGGTTGATTGCAAGTAATATATTTCAGTGCCTGCATGAAGTTTCCATAATACAAGTAAAGATGACTTACAAGTATTTTGTACATTTCTGATTCAGACTCCGTATGTTTTCTTAAATTTAGACAACGACGCACGACACAAAGAAAAATAAAAACACAACAATATGAAATCAATAACAAAAATCATGGATAAAATTGATTCAAACGGGTAAGCAATGTCTAATTGCACACCTTTCGAAAATTATCATTGTTAGGTCAGGACAAAAGTCTTTTTCAGGAAGAGGAAGATATTAAAAACATCTTAGCTAGGCCAGATGGGTAGGACAACTGATTGCAATAATCCAGCGGTTCTTCCTTCTACACTCTGTTTGCAGCGTCTAATATACAGGTACAAAATGTTTTCTTAACACGAATGGCCAAAACCTCAAAAGGCATCTCGAAAGCATTTGTTTAATTGATGCCCCGCTTAAATTTTTCAGAACTTTTTTGCAAACATTTCTAACGCTTTTTTGTGTAAACGCGTATATTTCATATATAAGCATCATGGTCATACATGATCACATAAAAACAATAAAAAGAAATCATAACAAGTAGGGTTCAGTAAAAAGCAAAGTTGCTTTTCTACTCTGTCTCCTAAGGAAAAAATATTCCAACATTTGCAGACAGCATGATTGTAATATATTACCCATGCTCTTTTGAAAGAAAAGAAATGGTTTAATAGAAAAACTGAATGGGTTAAGGTGGGGCTAGGGGGGTAATAGGCCAAATACAAAAATGCAAGCACAAGTGTTCGGAGGTGTAAGTTAATTGCAATGGGAAAATCTATAAAGACAACATTTTAGATTTTAAAATAAATTTTTTAGTTTAATTAAAAATGTGCACATTGTCCTCGTCGGAAAGTTGATCAGATCCATACAAAGCAAGTTAACATCGACTGGAAATGGTAGATTTGATAAAGAGTTAAGTAAGTCATGTTTGATGTTATTGTATAGAGCACAGGACAAGAGAAATCATACAGTTGTTTCAAGGCCACATCGACAGTTTGCCGAATCAACTACATTTGTGACAAATAAGTGAGAATTTAGCAAGCTCGAATTCATTCGTATTCTGTCATGTAATACTTGCCCAATACGACTGTTGGTGTAGAAGTGTATGGGGACGTAATCGTGTTGGGATCACAATGTTTTCTTGAATACGTTAAGTGAGGTACAATGTTTAACATATGTTGGCAGTACATTTCATACAGCGGAAGGGATAAAGTAATTAGAATCAAACATAGTCCGCATTTTAACTGATCGTGTCTGCTATCTACTCGGGAAGATGACAGGTTGTGTGAGTATTCCGGAGCACATTGGTTTACAATTTTGTGCAGGAAGATTTATGTTGTTTCTATAGTTTTTTCCAGTGGGTTTCTTCGTAAAGTTTTGCAATGCTAGTAAGTTTTGTTCCACTATTCGGACAGCGTCGAGCTGAACATTTTCTAATGTGTCAATAAGGGTTTGGTATCACAAATAACGTCGGCATACTCTAGGATAGGACGAATAAAAGACATATACAATTTTTCTAGCGAAAACCTAGCAAGTATATTCCTAACTAATCTCTAAATAATAAATCTCATATGATTTTTGCACATATTCGATGTCATTCCATAGGTCGTTCCTTGAGAAATATCCACCAAATGTTTATGTTTTTCAATGTCGTGAATTCTTCGATTATCCATTTGAATTGGGGGATGAGATGTTTTAATTGTTTTACGACTTATAATCATGGTTTTGGTTTCGTGTGGATTAAAATTAACTAACCATTTTTGACACCATTCATGAAATTTGCACAGATCGCTGTTTAGTTTGTCAGCAACCACAATCAGTAGACTCGTGTGGTCAGCAAACAATTAAATTTTCTTTTCTATATCAATTACAATAGCATTAATAAAGATTTAATATAGCAAAGGTCCTAATATTGAGCCATAGGGAACACCCGCGTTAACTGGTAACCAATTTGAGTTTGAAAACGATTAACTACAGCCCGTTGAACCCATTCCGACAGATAATTTGCAAACCATCGCCGATATACCAATTTGGTTTAATTTATGAGAAAGCCCTTTGTGCCAGTCTCTATCAAAGGTTTTAATTGTATCTCAAAAGACGACACGAAGTTCCTTCCTGTAATCTAGAGCTTTACCAAAATCTTTCGTAATGTTGATTAACTAATTTACAGCAGAGTCTCCTCTTGTAAAACCAGATTGGTGTGAGGTCAAAATTTTATTACGTATCAAATGATTGCACACGTATTTATAAACACAACTTTTCATACATTTTGACAAAACACTTAGAAGAGAAATCGGACGAACATTTTTACTTCGTTGGGCTTCCAATTTTTGTATACCGATGAGACGTTAGCTCTGTTCCAATAACTTGGAAATGTGCTATTTTGAATTGATATGGCATTTTAATGATGACGGAGGCTTTTTAAGAAATCTGGGGTTAACAAGATCAGGACCCGAAGCCTTCGAGGGGTTTGTAGTATCTAAGACGTCTTGTACGTCAGTTTCCGTAATGACTATTTCGGATAATGAATTTTTGTAACGCTTTTTGTATACATGTGAAGTTGAACATTGATGAAATTAATCCAGCATTAATAGGCTTCTTACCCATCTGATATTTAATAATGTTCTTGCTTCTAGGTCTGTTTGTTAATGCTCCTGATCCTACGTCTGTTTGTATGAATGCTTCTTAACCAGTCTGTTCTTCTGCAAGTAAGTCTGTCAGTGTTCAGCAGATAGGTGGGGGAGTTCCATAACTAAACACGTCCGAAATTGAATTATCAAACAAATAGGAAATTCTGATAGTATTAAACTATCCTGATCTCAATCGTGCACCTGTGATACCTTAAAGTGGTAATGTATTGTCGTTCTCTTCTTCTAAAAATAGACTGGGACCATACTGGGAGGGTTCCCAGTGCTCGACCCACAGAGCAGCCCAGCGCGTCCCCGGGTGGCGGATAGGGGAGACCCTCTCGTTGGGGGGGTTGTCAGGTCATAATACGGAAAGCCTGACCGCGGACCGTAGTGGGTAACGTGTTTGGAGAGTGCCACGCTCCTTGCACGATAAAGACCCCTTTTGTAGATTTCGAAAAAGAGTAGGCTCATTGTAGCCGCTACAAAAGGCTACATTCTCCGCCCCTACCCAAAACTCCATACTTTTCAAATTTGTATTCCCTGTGACCCATCCCACCCCCATTTTACGTTGATTTATTGTTTGTTAACTTGTTCCCGTCCTGAATATAGCTGAAATACTGCTCGCTGGACGTAAAGCAGACATCCAATCAATCAATCTAAAAATAGATGATTGGAAATGGGCCAATACTTATGGGTAAATGATGGTATGTATCCTAAAGTTTTTGCAGAAAATACTCCTCTTATGGAGGAGTACATGCATTACAAAATTCGTTTACCGGGCTATGTGACGAAGGGCTCGAGAAAACAACCAATTACTTCAATTGTTTTCCGAAAGGTTGCTTTCCGCTTACCAAGAAATTCTTTTACTGTTTGATTCATTATATAGACGACGAAAATATTTCCGAACACATTTCACATGGTAACAGTAAACAAGAAGACGAACCTAAACGATGTCATCCGTTCTTGAAAAAGCGGCCGAAATAGTTAGTGTACCAAAACAGGTATATAAAAGCATGGTTTGTTCTGACATTGTAGATGGTGTTGCAAATCTCAGGAATATACCTCAAGTAATATATGTAAGCCAATGTTAGAGAAGATAAATTTAATAGTAAATTCAAGTAATTGAATTGGCTCACCATTTCCATTTTGATGGTTTTATACACGAGGTTTGTGTTTATTCAGATTTATTAGGAATTATTGTCCTATCTAAAATTTTAAAATAGTTTAATGAATTATAAGACATGAAGTGCTAAGAACAACTATATCTAGTTTATGATACAACTTTTAGTTAAAGCAATTTTTATGGGGTACTAATAGCTTTCAAACATTTTCTGTTCAAAGAATGACGAATTATTGCACTACTCTTTTAAGTCGTGAGAAAAAACATGAAAAGTGGCATCATTCATTTTCTTTTCTTGGCAGAACTCTGTAAAACAATTATCAAAAAATTACATTGTAGTAGACAGAGAACCAGGTTTCTCTCATTTTTACTTTTATACTTTTAGTTTAAACCACCTGATTGGTGTGGAGAAATAGTTTTCGTCACTAGTGAATATGTGGGTCTCATTTGTTGATTGGTTTTAAATAATAACGTCATTAAGATATATAATAAACGTCATAACAAAACAACTTACATTCACTGCTTTCAAAAATCAAGAAATAAAATCTTACATTACTACTCTTAGATTCTCCGACTTCTTCAATCTCTATTTTATATTGATGGAATTTTATGTCCCCGACAAGGCAGAAATTACCAATTTGCTAAGTTGTTTTAGGCTTTAATTTTCTACAAAACTTTGTACATTTTGAAATTTCTCGGGATTGTCCGGTGTTGAGACTTTCATTTAAAATCAGAGTTGTCTCAAGCATATATTTTTCCGCATGGAACTGCCATACTTAAAAAATTGTTTGCCCTGATAATGTCGATGATTACTTAAAAAAGACAAGGAATGAATGTTGACATTGAAAGTCAAACTCAGTCTACATCCAATATAAATTCAGAAAAGAGCAAACCGTAGGAACCAATACTGGTAACATAAATATTGAGAATGAATGCAAGTATGATTTTAACTTGACAAATACGGTAAATCGTGTTACTGTGGTGTTTTTTTCACACAAAAACACGTATTTCCTTTTGTCGTGTCCAATTTTGGTGCCTCGCCCAACTGATGTGTTAAATCGATGACAAGGAAAAATTGGAATATATCTTGCAGGTCGGCCTAAAAGGATGCCTAAATGTAATTTGTGTTAGATTATATAATTACCACACATATCATTCAAAACAAATGTTCATACTTGTTCTTTTTTTATCCGGCTATTCATCTTCATAAGGTGTTTTTTATTATCAACAGCGTCTAATTAGGATATCATAACCCAGACTCGTTATGGTGAATACAAATTCATACATTGTGTTCTCTTAACAATTTTATAAAAGAATGGAAATATACACACAAACGTATACCTGTAATTGCCTCTCACACCCACCTGTGTATTATTGGCAACAATTCTTTATTTCTTTTAATGGTTCCATGGCAGGCGGCTTTTATATTAGGTAGAAATAATACTGTGTTACACTTTTCCAAAACGAAACGTGTCAGTGTCCATCTGCAACTTCTTGTCATCATAGTTTGGCTGTAAAAATAATTTTAGGCTGAAAACCTACTGAAAAAGATACGGTAGTTAATTTGCGTGTATTATCTTCAAATTGAATGCCTATTTAAATTGTAAAAAATCGGGAAGAAAGCAACCAAGAGCAAACGATGTTGAAATTTAAGTTGAGCTCGCTCCATATTCAATAATTTCCACTTAAACACAATTAAAAGAAACATAATGTTTAAATGCCACCTCTGTTAATAGAAATAAAGACTCCCAGAAATCTTCATGTGAATCCACACCTGAATCTAACAAAAATATCAAGTTTCTTTGATTTGTCAACATTTAATGAAGAAGATGCCTGTAATGATTTAAAAGTTAAAAAACTATTATTAATGTCGATGATGAAATGCCGAAAATGACGAGGAAACTGTTAAACTAACGATTAAAAAAACTTTATTTTAGAAAATAAAGAATTGAGCTCTGATATTTTTATAGCATCAGAACATTTTGCAAAAACAATTTTAAACATTAACGGGTTTTAAGCTACGACATTAGCCACTTGTAAGAGTAGTTAACAAGTGGGTAAGTAATAGAACAATTAAAGCAAAATCCCATCTGTTTATCAAAATTCATCACATGGGTCCAAGTCATAAATGGGTAACATCAATTCAAAGTGACAAGAACAATGTAGTTGCTGCAATTAATGGCTTCAGCGGAGAGGTTGTTAAAACATGTAATATTTGCAATGATAGAAATGTTGAAATTTAACTTACAAAACGAATCAAGTATTTATTAACGAAAATAGATTCCAAGAAATATAAGAATAAATAAACGTTTAGAACATGTCAGAATGTTATTATTTTGAAATATGAGACTGCGACATTTGTTAAGTTTAAAAATATCAATTCCAAATGTGTTATAAATTTACTTTATGAGTAGAAATTTTAAATTGCATGGACGTCAGCTTTTTCTACTTTCACAATGACGTATGCTATAATTCTTTGCATATTTAGTTTCCCCATTATTGTCAACAGTAACGAAGCACTAAGGCGAGAACTGGACAGAGATCATGGCAAATACTGTTTTAAATCACTGGGTTAGTTGATATTTTATGTACCTTAGTATCTTTGACGATATTTAATTTCACTACTTATGCTATACTATATTGCTATCAGTGTAGTTAATGAACTATTGACATATGTTAGGTTTTAAATGCAGTGTTTCTGGCATTAACACCTCAACTTTTATACCTAAAAAGAGAAAATGCCAAAAAAATAACGCAGCATTGCTACTCAGAGCGACTGTATATCAAGTATAAACATTTAGGAGCTAATTTTTACGTTATAAATGCTATTAGTTAGTTGACGTAAATATGCATATATCTTTAATGCTAGATGATACTGAAAACTTTTAGCTTAACAGTGAAATGAATAATAGCATCACATAATTCTTTTAACATCAGTTCATGGTTTTCGTTTGGTAATAATTACAGGAGATGCGATGAATGAAATAATAGAAATTACGGACAAAATAGGACATAAATGTAATGGAGGTAAAGAAAGTTATGTTGTTACGACAGTTACATGATAACAAAATCATAAATTTATTATTTAAGTTATTATTGAAAAGAAAGGCAGAATTCTTAAGTGGATTTCATGTTGATTTTTGAACATTATTTGTTTATTGTATGTCTAAATGTCAAATGGTTTTCGAAAGAAAAATAGATTCGGATGTAAACAAATATATACAGCTGTTCTTTTAAAGCTTAACACATGCTAACGTTACATTTAATAATGATATGATACAAATTTACAGGGATTAGTAAAAGTCATGTCGTTGCCTTGACTGCCATATTAACGGATGGTAATGCACTTTCCGATGGTCCAGTTTTATTTGGTAACGTCCTTGCAAATGTCGGAAATGCTTACGATAAAACGACAGGAATATTCACAGCCCCTGTCGCAGGATTGTACATTGTATCAGTAAGCATAATGGGTTACTTTACCAACAACGTAACAGTTGCAATAAAAAAGAATGGAACGGAACTTGTCAGACTTTGGACTGAAGGAAACAGGCATGAAGTATCATCACATACAATAAATATCCCACTAGCGAAAGGTGATCTGATATGGGCAGGTGGTACTGCTGGAAGATTTCTTCATGTAGGTGGACCGTATAACGTGTTTTCTGTCGCTTTAATTACTCAAGGAACATTCTAAAACATATTGAAAAATAAATCTGATTGTAAACAAGTTCATGTTTTACTCTTATTTTATGAAAGGTCCGGGTTTCTGTCAGACATATAATAGGATCATCTTCTTGAAAAGTAAAAACGTCATAATACATCTAAAAGACTGGTTGTGTGACTCACGATTTAAACAAAACATCGGCGTTTTATGAACTCATTTTCTGCGAAAACCTTTTTTATCAAAAATTACAATTAGTAGCTTATTTATACACACATACACATATCTTGCGCAAAACACATCTTCACTTGAAATTTATAAAGATAAAAAATAAACTGCAATAAACGGACCCGACAACAAGAGCCGATACTCACGGTGCAACTACAAACACATGAAGCACACACAACCATCTAGGAAAGCAGAACAGATAGTTTACAATAAAAAAGTATATTAAACAAATGTATGCACGAAAACTGGTTAAAGATTAGTTATTTATTTATATGTACAAATTTACTTCTGATGCGAAAAAGCGAAAACCAACCAACCGAAAAAATTTGAAAAAGCAAAATATTGAAAAATCCGAAAATTCAAAAGGTAAAATGTAGTCATCATTCTATTATCGCGTGTTCTTTTTGCGTTTCTTAGGTTCCATAACTCCAACTTAGTATTATTATTAAAAGTATTCAACATTAAATATTCCTTATATTTAAAGAAATGATAACCACAAATTCCTAATTCAGCGGTTAAGCCTTACAATGGTAAGTTTTGACAAAAAATTAATTGTCGCCGTTCTGCAGCATTCATCCTTTTTTTCTTAATAAAGCTAAAGAAACCGTAAAGCAAAGACATTATTTCTTCATATGTTATTATTATTAAACCGTGTTGAGATGTTATTCACGCAAAAAAAACTAGCTGTGTTATATCTCAAGCATCAGTAGCAACTGTTACCTTTGATTGTCGTTTAATTAAAGTCCTTCCTCGATGCAACCCTTTACCTAATAATTTGCCCTGATCCTCATGTGGTAAATTCTCTGGTTTTCAGCATAACGTTTTGCAAAGTTTGCAAATCAAGAGAAAAAACTCTCTTACAATCAAACAACTACCTCAACATATGCTACCCTATATAGCGGCAGTTTATAAACCCCTTGTTTTTTTTCAATTGCCAATGAACCAAATTATCTGTACTGCAAGTGTGTAATCCTGCCATTATATTAACCTTTTTCAAGAGTCCTGCAACGACTTATAATACATTTCATCAAGATAACAAAATTTATAAAAAAGTATGTAATCAAAATTAGTGTGGGCTAATTTGCCTTCAACCCAAAAATATTGCGAAATAATTGTAATTTACTAATAAAGTACAGAAAAGAAGTAAATAGCAAATAAATCGAGAAGCGACAAAACAAAGTAAATATAAATATCGAGACAAAAAGACTTCTGAACATAATGGTATCTTTATTCTCGTTTTAATAGTTAAACATAAAATCTCACGTATACAGCGGATCAAAGATGACCAATAACATGCTATTGTGTAAATTATGAAAACTCACACCCAATGTGTTCTCTTTTACAGCGTTAGTATACATAGTATTTTATTTTAATATATGCATAGTACTTTTAAACTTGGAGGGACGTGGGTGGCAGAGTGGTCAACTACCATTGATCACGTGCCTGTTACCTTTGAGTGTGTGCGTTTGAGTCTGACTGCTGGTAAGGTGTGCTTGCCTCAGATCTTAACTGCCAGTTTTTCTGTCAAAGTTCGATGGATTTCCTTGAGTATTCCGGCTTCCTCCCCAATACATACTGCATGATATAGCTGGAAAATTCCAAAACATGGCGTTAAACCAAATTTAACCAAACGCAAAAAAGTCTTCTAAACTTGAACGGACATTATCTCTACCACGTTTGGGTTGCATTTTGAGGTTCGTTTCATAGATAGAGGTAACAAAGTACTAAAGACTGAAATTGGAAAAAACATCATAAACGATATGGTTTTAATTATCTAAATTATTACATGTGCTTGCAAGTGGGGTGCAATAAAGTCTCATAAAATTCAGTGGAAATAACAATCTGACATAATGCAGACAACTCATGCTTAAAAAGCTGCAATTCAATGTCCAATCTCTGTTTGTGCAACACGGTTTCATTATTCCTTCATCGGAATACATTTGTATTGCATGCAACGTTGTGTATGCTCGGCATGTCCTATTTATGTGGTTTCAATTGAAATTGGAACATTTGTTTACGTTTACATTTGCACACTGCCATTCTGTGGTATAACGAAGCCACACTTAAAAAATAGACAGAAATGTATGTGTTCGTGTTAAAACGTTAACTACTATAATATTTATAATTTGTTTAATATGACATGCATGACATGTTAAGTTAACATGCATGTGTAAAAACGGCACTGAACCATATGACGAAACCCATTTCGAATGCAGTCGAGAAGCCATGAATCGATTTTTTTCATTCAATATGTTAAAGTATGCGTTGTCATGACCGTAAAGTCATTGGAAATAACCACAATTTTCATAAGTGGCGCGCTAATCACAAATTTTCACGTTGACCTAACAAATCACATAGTGTTTTTATAGCATGAAAATCAATAAAAATCATAAATTATTCCAAAATAAAATAACGAGATATAAGGTACTTTTTGATGTAACGCAAAAAATACATTTTCATAATGATTTAATTTAAATAGACTGAAAACCGGGTTAATATTTATCCATCACAAATGCATCCCCAGTATCAAATTTAAAAAAATGCCCCAAAAAGATTAATTTTCTGTCGATATGCAGAACTGCATATAGTGTCTTTCATTCCTACCAAATTTCATATAATTTTAATCAGTAGTTACTGTGGAGTTGCGCTTACCAGAATAGAACTGACGGATGGAGTGACGGACCTGTCAAAAACATACACCCCGCAACTTGTGGTGTGGAGTATAATAAGCTGTTTGCAATTAACTTTAATAGTAAATATATAGTGTCCAAATATACGGACAGGCATAGACTAACTAGTATACTCATGATAAAAAGTAAACATTGAAATACAGCCATGCAAAGGTATTTTTGACCTATTGCTGCATATTCACTACTGCAAAATATTTTAGTATTTATCAATGGGACTGTCAAAACCTAAATGCACATGGACCAGAGTGTATTTGGAATCTTAGCAATCTAAAACATTTTCCAGATGTCATTTGTTTACAAGAGGCCTTTTGCAATACTGTACAGGATAACCCTCCCCTAAAAGGGTACAGCTTAAATCAGACTGCTCAGTTCTCCTGTGTACCATATAACCGCCTCGAACTTCTTCATAGACATTAACCAAAAGGCACAAGAGCTCAATAATCCTCAACATACTCAGCAAGACTAAACCAAAATACTTATCTTAGATAATCAATCGCTTAATTAAGAACTGTGTTCATTCTGTTTTATATAAACAGTGTTAGCTTTCCTGATTTCCGAAATACCTGTTATACAGCTGTTGATAAAACGATAAAAGATTTTATTGAGCATTTCCTGAGTTATTAAGCCCCTTAGTACAAATCTACCACACTGGTCATGATCAAAGGTTAACATCAATACAAACAAACAAATGTGTATTGGACATCATGTGTAAAAAACGTACCACCCAAAACAATTATCACAATGTATGCACGGTATCCTTACATATTGCCGATTTCCAAATTGAAAACAATCAAAAGTTAAACTGTATTGTATTAATGATTTCTGAAAAAAATGTTTTTGTCCGAAAAGTTGTTGATTAATATGAGCATTATTTGACAGACGTATATTTCAAAAAAAGATATAAGACCACAATGTCATTCATAACAAAATCCTGTCCTCTCAAGATTATTTTATTCACTGTATCGAGCTTTAAATTTTAAAACTCTGTGTGATCGAAACTAGAATAATATGTAAATATTTCTAGAGAGACAATAGATTTTATGTTAAATATGTATCGTGAAATGTGGATACTATATGAATTTTCGGTCGCCTCTTCGTGTGACAAGTTCCATCATGTCAATAATTTGTGGCTTTAATACCATTTGTTTAAAACTATTTTTTCTATTTCAAGCATTTAATACTGCTCTAAGACTCCAGCTCTCTTTTCAAAAATACCAATGGCAGAATTAAATCATTGTTGGTTGAATTCACTCATATTTGTTTTTATTGCAATTTGTATACTTATTTTTTAGCATAGTGTTAATGCATCATGCATACTGATACAGGTTGAAAATTTTTAAAATTTGGTTTCAATTTCTTTGTACATTTATTCATTTTCAGCAAACAACGGTGTCTGTTAATCATTCAGATTCCATTTGTATTTAGTATATATGGGGATGCATTTGTGATGTCATAATGTGTATCACATGCCTAATCATCTCGAGGTACTAATATAAGCTAACAATTTAATTAGGTCCTATCATGAATACACAAAAGGCGCCTTTAATATGTTACACATAAACGCTTTAAAAAAAACTTATATTCAACTATGAATCATTGTGGTTGTGGACAATTTGATACTATGCTTGAACAGTGTTTATAATCCATATTTGGTATATATATTTAAGAAGTTTGGCTGCTCTAAGGAAAATGCCTATTCCAGTTATTGGATGAAGATATTAGATGGAGTGAATATTTGTGAACTTAAAATATTATTATTCTTAATAATTATTGATTACTAAATTTATTTCTTTTTAGATGGCCTGACCTGCCAATGTTCATTTTACAAAGTTTTTGTTTTCTTTTAATCTGATTTTGTTCGTGGTCTACTCAACCGTCTATCGACAGCGTATACAAGGAACAGGTTTGATGATCCAACTCGTCAAAACGTAAAGTTATGTCGTGTCGAGGTCGGATACTGCTACTAGAAACATCATCGGACGACTACAGGATGGAGTCTCCAAAGTGAGGTTGCACGGACCGAGAAAGTAAACCAGAGTACAATTTCCAGGCCATGGACACGATTCCAACAGAGCGGTAAGACTTATGACAGTCCAAGAAACGGTAGATCATTCATAACGACAACACGTCAAAATCGGTACTTCCGGGTATTCCATTTACGGAATCGGACAGTCACAGCAACAATTGCAGTCGGGATATCTGGACTGGGACGAGTCAGCTACCAAACTGTCAGAAACTGGCTGTGACAACATGGAATTACACCCAGGAGCAGTTTTGACGGCGTTACATCGACGAGAAAGAGTGAAATGGTTCAACAGGTTGAAGTTCTGGACATTTCAAAACTAGCGTAGAATCTTGTTTAGTGAAGATTCGCGGTTCCTGCTACATAACAGTGATGGTATAACACCTGTTTACCGCCGACTAAATAATCGATTCGCGCAGTCATGTGTCCAGGAAATTGATAGATTCGGCGAAGGCAGCGTCATGATGTGGGCGGTGATCTCAGATGCCAGAAAATCAGAGCTTGTATAAGTAACACACAACTTAACGGTTCAGCGGTACAATGACGACATCCTTCAACCACATCTTCCAATTATTGACCACCAGGCGGATTTATTCCAGCGGGACAATGCTAGGAGAACACATCTAAACTAGCCAGAGTCTTTAATGTGTTTCCATGGCATTCAAAACCGCCGGATTTGAAACCCATTCAACATCTGCGGGACCAACTGGACACATCTGTGCGCCAGCGCCAACCACCACAGACTTGTTAAAGTGTATTTTGTCCATCGCACATTGCAAACCTGAAAGGATTTCTTGACCAAAAATTGTTCATCGTGAAAATGGCCGCAAGAAAATCACGTCATATGGGGCCCACTTGAATCGAAAAACACATGATTTTGCCATATTACAATTGTAATAATTTATTCTGGGTATAATATTGTACTCATTTACACATGGACTGGGCCATTATATTCATATTTTCAAAATAAAGGCCCAACCCATGTGAAAATAATTACAACATAATGAATTCATAATATTATTTCTTAATTATATGCCGGAACTCTTCGGTCGTGTTGTACAGAAGGAATACTGATAAAACGTCGATAAATGTTCTTTTGAAGATTTTCATAATGAAGAAACTCGACGGCGACCGAGTGGTAAGTAGCTACTAATCTACTATGGATCACCTGTGTGTCAACGTTAAGATTTTCCTCTCGAGCCATAATGCGAGGAGGGTGTGCTCTATTCATCCCTAAATTTGCAATGATTGCAAGTTTTCTTGTCGACATTTGGGTATAAAACTCGACGACATATTATATAGCATAATACGATTTTTGAAAACAACTTCAAAAAAACAAGCATACAAAGAATTCGATCGCAAAAGCGCGATGCGAAAAAAGTACTTAATGATTCCGCTTGGCGTTTTTCGCCTTTTTGATTCCATTCCGCTTTATAAAATTTTTAAAACAAAAACACTAAGTTCGCCTTCTCACATGAGGTCACATATTAATTGACGTACCTGTTTGTCTTTTTTTTCAATAAAATGACACTCTGTGATTGTCTTTGCACAGTTTCAGCATCATCATTTACTTAACGGGCAAACATCATGTGTTTATATTCCGTTACAGATGTAGAAATTCTACATTATCTAAATTTTAAGATTTTTTTAAAAATATTTATCATTCATATTTAGACTAGTTCAAGCCTTCTTTTTACGTAAAACAAGCCGGAAATAGCTTTCGTAAAATAGGGGAAAACACAGTTGACATATTTGTACTTCTAATTACGAGTGAAAAGAATTTTTAAATATAGAAATATTTATGTATTAATCAATCCGTCAATTTCATTGACCAGACGTTGAATGGACCGATTGATGTTTGTTTGTTTATTTGTTTGATGGTGTTTAACGCTACTTTCAGCAATTTTTCAGCTACATCATGGCGTCCAGTTTTTATTGGGGAGGAAGCCGGAGTACCCGGAGAAAACCCCAGACCTGCGGTAGGAAAACTGGCAATCCTTGTCAATTAAGATTGGAGTCGAGTACACCGTGCCTGCAGTGAGAATCGAACCCGCAATCTCAGTGTTGACAGACCACGTGATCAATAGTAGACGAACTACCTTGACCACTCGGCCACCGAGGCCCCCTTTTGACCGATTGAAGCGATCAGTCCAAATCAATCTGTCAGACCAATTAAATCGTTCTAAACCCATCAATTAACGGATTGCTGACGGATTGTTGAGTGATATGTGACGGCTAACTGATTGCTAAAAGTGTTGCGTTTTCAATCTCAAGTAATGTAAGAAAGGTTTTCATAATATGATTATATGTGTGTAGTTATTTCTGAAACAATAAACTTATTTTGGTGCCACGCTTTGAAGTCTTAAGCTATAAAATGGTGTTTGATGAAATAAAAGTAAGCCTACCTCATTCAAAAATTGACAATTACTGAAATTACAACTTCCAGGTGAGCAATTATTTGTCTTTTGAGTCTCGTTGAAACACAAGAACAAATCTAAGTATAACATTACACAAGTTATGCAGTCAGTGATGATTAGAATTCCGAGACGAGAATAAAACCTCCAGATGTCTAATAGGATATTCTCAAATGGTTTATGTAAAAATCTGTATATTAATCTCAATGAGACATTTCTACGTTTAATATGATAAAACGAACACCCCCCCTAAGGTAATCAAAATCACTTCCTCAGTCTATATTCATATCGTAACATCATTTTATGTACATTAATGAACTAAAGAATGACGTGTTACGAACGGTAAAAACTGATTGTCGACATTTTTGTTTTGGAACCCCTTTCTGGAAGACGTATTTGCATAACTGTCACAATTGCATCCCACAATAGATTAACTGTAATACTTTGTACGACCCGATAGTTGATATTTACTTCAAAGCATGATTTACTGAAATGCATCACTTTGACGAATGCAACTTGAAATTAATGGAATTACCAGCGCGGAAATTTGCATGGAACAGTCGCTCCATCAACAATTTTAGCTGTGAATTTAGTTGTATCTTATTAAGTATTTTATCGCATTGTTCAGACATATTTATATACAATTCATGAACAAATTATTTCAAGTAAAACAAAGAGCGGCTCAAAATAACCGAATTTACCTTGGTAATGACAATAGAACTCTCCGTTGTCATTGGTATAGCTATTCGGATAAAACGAAGAAAAGGGCACTAAAATTACTCAAAGGAAGACTTAAAAATATATTTGACAAATTTAAGAGTTTTGTTTTAAAATAAATAAATTTTGCAAGAATACCGACTTTTGATTGGCTGAAAAATATTTTCTATCAGAGGATGGAAAACAAATTTGATCGTCATGGAGACACGCGCCATTTGACGTCATATATTACTCCACGGGAAACTAACAGTTTTTTTGTTGATCTCTTTTTTCAAAAATGTTCAGTTACAAAAATAAAATTGTTGAGTTTAATCTATTGTTTGAATTTATTTATAAGTATTAACTACAAAAAATATTTTCTTCATCGAGGGATAACAAAATTTCCGTTGTGCACATTTAATATAATCCGCTACGCGGATTATACAATGTGCAAAACAGAAATTTTGTTATCACACGATGGAGAAAATATTTTTTGTAGTTAATCCTTAAATAACAAAACAAAAACACATACAGACATCGCTATATTTAACAATTGACAATAGTATATGACAATGATTCACTAAAGCGTAGAGAAAGACGTCACGTGAACACTGGAATGCAGGGGCACTGTTAGGGAGCACGAAAGTAACGTCTTGAAAAATTACAATGTGCAATACTCCCATTTAGGCTCCGCCAATTGTCATATTACAAATGTACATGTACGTAATATTTTCATTTATGTACCTCTATTTTGGTTTATTAGAATAATGTCATTCCAAAATTCCTAGCCTTTGGCCTCACTATCAGATCACAGGTGTAAACAGTACTTTCATTTTCATTATGTTCTCATTACCTTGGTTCAACCAGTGAACCTAGATAAGTATTTTCAGTGTTTATAAAAATGATGAAACGGTTTGGGCTAATAAATGCATTTTTCCTCATAATCTACAGTTGTCACTATTTATAAGAGAAAACAGGTTTAAATAAGAGAAGACAAGTTTAAACTGCGGTTGTTATTAATATATACGGTATTTTCCTATTTTTGTCTATATATAGAAATACAATGTCTTCCGGTGAGATTATTCGATCAGGTGTGTTGTCAAACAGTAAATATATGTACGTAAGTTTAGAGGTTATTTAATTAACATCTGTAAACTAAAATTTGTTGAAAATATAAATAAGCAAAATTGATTGAACGGGTTAAAATGTTAAATCTTTGGAAAATTTAAAAATATGTGATTTAATTATATTTTAAATAATAGCGAAGTGAAAGTTGTGTTGTCATGACGGATTCTTTAGTGACATAGTCTAATTTTTTTAATATTCTTCATTGGGAGTCAAAACCACTCGCCGTAAAAATGTTAATGTTGTATTTAAGATATTTTTGCAACATCCTTTTACATAGAGTCTATTCCCAATCGTGCAAGTTTTTGCTTGGATGTGTTTACTTTTCATTAGTGTACTTATTTATGGTAAACATTATCCCACCGTAACAACTCGATATTTTGACTATGGCTCGTCCTTGACTTTTCCTATTTGAACTTTTTATTGTAATTTAGCCAAGTTGGTTTTTAAACAGATCTTTGGTTATTTGGACCAAACTCGAAAATTTTCATAACTTTTGATGTAAACAAACATCAACTTGCGTCGTTTTTCCACAAAAAATCAACAGAAAATGAACGTATTTTATATTAATAAACTAGCTAAATGAATAGGATGAAACGGTTTGTTTTTGCTTACTCCTACTTAAGCGTATTTTGGGGATGAGAAAAATATTACGTTAATTTGCGTGCAAATAAATTTGTATTGCAGTAAATTGTAGTTTATTAATGTAAAACAGTTGAAAGTATAACTTTACTTTCAATCAAATATTATTTCAATAATAATTATCCAATGCAGGTCCTTTGTTCTATGAAACGACAAAAATAGTATGAACGGGAAGGTCATAATGCTCCACAGTTGTCCCTTTCCTATTTTAACTTGTATATTGATCGTTTTTCTTTCAAATTTGATAGTTTCTCAAGACGAGTTATAGTTAAGATGTTGAATAACAAGGTCATTAAATAAAGTCAAGTATCTCTAAAGTGCATTAAGTAAAAAGATCGATGGCAACATTCCAGCAGTTCCGGTGTATCCCATGTACATTTCACAGTTTCTGTTATACTTTATGCTAAATCCTGCGATCGGTATTTCATTTTCTAGACCGATCACAAAGGTTGACTACTAAGCCACTCAAACAAGGGTTTGGTGTACCTCGCTTGATATTTGCAATTCAGAAGTTCTATGGTAGTCACCATGTCTTAATTGATCATGGAAATCCATATCTTAAGTACGATCGGACATTTTCGCTTGGTCATCTTGTCTTTCCTATTCCTGGATTTGACTTTTTCGTACACATGGAAATGAGTAACTCGACGTAGGAATGCTTACTCGCCCAGAGCACGTGAGTGTTAATTGGACCGAAGGCAGAAATGATTAGCAATACCACTTGTATTGCTAATCATTTCTGCCTTCGGTCCAGGTGACAATTCACTTTATTGGTCTAAAATTGTCAGATGGCTCTCTATAGCAGTAATTGCCCTTACGTGACATTTTTAATAGCATTTTTCATTTTTTCCTGTAACCTAAAATTTAAATCTATAACAGCTAGAGTCAAACTTTAAATTAACCAAGTCCTACAATTTATTTTATTTATCTGAAATTGTCAGATGAGTCCTTATAAGAGTTATTGCCCTTTAATGACGATTTTTTTATGAATTTTTTCATTTATATCTTGTCACCTAAAATCTTTAACAGCTTGAGTGAAACTGTAAATTACAAAAAAGATCAACAATACAAGTCCTACAATTTATTTTACTGATTCCGAAATTGCCAGATGACTCCTTATAACAGTTATTGCCCTTTAATAAAAATGTTTGGTAAAATTTGTAGTTTTTGACGAAATCTATAAATTGCACAAATCATCAGCAAAGCATGGCCTGCAAATCATTGCCTTGTCCAAAATTGTTAGATGACTATTTATAGGAGTTATTGCCCTGTAATTACAAATTTGGACAAAATAATGCGTTTTTTTATTCATTAAAGTCTATAACACCTAGAGTAAAACGTAAATTTACTAAATTAACCTGAAGTACACGACTGCAAGTCATTTATTTTCAGAAATTGTCTGATTGCAAAAAATAGGAGTTATTGTACTTAACTAAAATGTTTGAAGAAAATGTTTAGTTTTTGCCCAATAACTTCAAAGGTTAAAAACTACAGACAGAAACTGCAAATTGCAAAAATCAAATATAAAAACTCCTGGAATCGTCTAGTTATTGGGTTCGGTTTACTCACTTTGTTTGTATGTGTATGGGTAAAGTTGTAAATTAATTTATTAAAATATATTAGAGTTATCTCTCGTTTGATTGTACTTTACTAGTACAGATATGTTTTTTATAGTACTAATCAAAGTACTAAAATAACACTTTACAGAAAACAAACTAATATATAATAATCTAGAAATAAAGTCAGTCCATCACAGTCTTAAATTTACCCATGTTTTATTCCAAGCTTGAAAGTCTTAATAATAATCTATACTATGTCCAAAAGTTTTTGAATTCTGTAATTCCAAAACTAAATTGCAATTCATATCCAGATATTAAGCTAACCTCCAAAGTAATAACAAATTACTTAGTCTATAAAACAAAATTTCACAAAATAATGATCATAAATTGTTTTCCAAATCTTCATCTCATGCTATAAGTTACTCCATGCACGTTATTTAATACGGGTATACAGACACAAAGTATAGGACTCTCTGTATATAATCCCAAATCTGATTGGCATAAAACAATAATAGTGTTCCAATAGACAAATCAAACGTCCTGGGCACTCCAAATCACGTTGAAATAAAAGCAGCCAGAAAAATCCCCTGTGAAGGAACAAAATGCCTATTTTGAGACAAATGTACTCAAGTATTTGAACACACGTAATTAATTCATATAATATCCGAAACGCGCCATTTATACAAGCGATTTAATATGCAAACCGCATGAAACTTCAACAAGAATACCGGGTGGGGCTTGGACAACATGTGCAACTTGAAAACCTACCTGGGAACCTTTTAATGCCCTGGTGAGCTCAAATAACCTGGGAATTTCTTTTATTTCATTGCTATGTTGAACTGTGACAATAATCAGGTTTCATCTCAAAATTTGCACAAAACCATGTGCTCAGACTCTAGCACATCTTATCAACTCAATGTCTAGGTGCCAACTGACATACCTGAGGCAAAACTGGTTCTTATTGTGTTATTTTAATACTTAACCTTCAAAACCTGTTACACCTGTTCAGGTTGATTAGTACTATAAATAACATATCTGTACTAGTAAAGTACAATCAAAAGAGAGAGAACTCTAATTTATTTCTACAACTTTACAGTATGTGTTTTGTTTTGTTTTTTGTTTTTTTTTTTGTTTTGTTACGTATGTTTGTATATATGTGAATTTGTAATTGTCTCTTGACATTTGTCTCTTGCTGTTCGGTCTCGGTTCCTTTCTATTTTTCTTTCAGTGGTCCACAATCTACATGCAATTCAAAAGTGGAGACAACTCAAATTAAGGAGGAGGTGAAAAAATCCTTCGCGCTATTTATAACAATGATTGCAACATACTACTGACCATATTGAAACAAATGTCATTGCGAAATCTTTTACGGTTTCAGTGTTTATCTGCAGACAAGCTTTTTGTGACCGGCGAAATAACTCCATACAGAAAGAGTTTCGGAGTGCATTTTGATTTTAACTAAAATACTCTACAGAATTGTAGCATGAACATAGTATAAATATATAATGGTAGTATAAATGTAGTGTAAATTAAATATTAAATGTTTCAATTAAGTAAAATTGGCAGACATCTAACAGACTGACAATATCTGCTATTCACACACACTCAGCAAGATACTAGTAAAAATTAAAGTAACTCTTTTAAAAATTATCTTTGCTATTCGTTGTTTGTGTCTGTATAATACCTTATATAACTGTTATAAACATTTTCATGTAGTTATTTCGATGTGTAGAGATTCCGGCGTTCTACCCTCAATGTTGCCTCCGCTTCCGTGAGCGACGGACAGGGAGCCTAGAAGGTACTATTTTAGCGTATCGTCTGATTGTTAAAAGCTTGTTACCTAAAGTTTGAGTTTTATTATAACGAATAATCGTACGCTCGTTTTTCTTTGCGTGCAATTTTATGTCAGGTATTCATGAAGTTGATGAAGTTTTCACAAATGAAGTCGAAAGTAACCCATACCTTTGTAACCAGGTATGACAAAGTTATGTGGAGCCGAGCTATTTTTATGTTGTTTTCGAATGGTCGTTATTAAATGTTTTATTAGGAACATTTGCAGAATTGCATTCATCACAAAAGCAGCATCGGAACGGTTCTATATAAAGCTGAGCGTTGGGATCTAATTGATATGCTTGATTTTTACATCCTTTTACCTATTTTGTCAGCTGTTCTACCTAGACATAAAAACACAAATATTAAAAAAACCTATTGCAAACAAAAATAATTAAATTAAATAAAGCTTCTTAGCAAAATAAAATTATAAGCAGCTAAATGAAATATTTCAACTAAAAATGGGGTGCAAGGATCCAAGAAAATAGCAATCTATCAATTATCATAATGAGTGCATGTCAACAATAAATGGTTTATTTTAATATTCTTCCCATGTATGTTATTAGGCTGACCAATAAAAGAAGAACAAAGTGACTGACTTAAAGAGCAGAAAATGAACACAAGTAAAACACGAAGTCAGAACCTCAAAAGAAATTATCCGGACATTTTAATAGTATGTCATGTGATTACGTCCTGTTATCGAAACATGTGTGCTAGAAGTGTAAGCAAAGTTATTTTACCTTAATTTAAACAAACCTTCACACAAAAAGACTTTATGAGTAGAAAATCTTGTTGCTTTTGTATGCTAAAATTATGCCACTTTATGGTCAGGGTTGTGGTGGTTTGATTCGCGATTTTACCATGCGGGTTCAATTATTTATTTATCTATAACGTCCATAGATCAACCGAGTTGCATACTTAGGTTTAGAAATAAAATGTAAGTATAACACATTTAATATGTTTAGTTAAAATATTGAATATCGTTTGCAGGTGCTGCAAAGAATGGATTTAACAGAATATCAAATTTTGCGACTATGGATAAGTCACTTATCCAGTGTTCTACAAGATATGAATCATTGCTTAACGAAAGGAAAATATACAATGACATTTCAAAACATGACAGTCTACAATTTTTATTGCCACTAATTTGCATGACGTGTTATACAAGGTGTATTTAACATTGTGTTTAAGAACTTCGAAGGTGAATTCAGTTTATTCCTGGAACTCGAGTCATCATGTTTACTGTGTATTGTGTTTTCCACTCAGTATTGTTTGTTTATATCCTATATACTTATGTATTCGTAATTTTGAATTCCGGACCTTATCATCTTTTGCATATACATTCGAACAGATCTGCTATATCTGTAATGGTTAATCCGTCCGAGAACTTAATGGCATTTGACATTAAGCCGACAGTGTCAAAATGCAATCGTATATCATATACATAAAAAAGACCAGATTGAAAGCCGTGAAACGGCTGGGTATACAGCACGTATTAGAAACCTTCAATTGCCCATATAAAGTAGAACATATTACAGAGTTGAAGGCGAAGATATTTTGTTAGAAATCGACCTAGAACCGTTTGCAGCTTTTCTTATATATATTGAGGAATCCTGGTTTTCTGTGAAACTAGAGCAATTACAAAATTCCGAATGGACCATTGATGGCAAACTTTTACAAAACGATTCATTTCGACACTTAATTATGCAGAAAAAATTTAAATTTAAACTAATAATTATACCTTTAACAAAACAACTTATTTTATGAAATTATTTGTTGGGCTATCACAAAACGATTTTCAAACGGTGCATTGCAAGCAATCAAACTAAATTTAGCTTCATTTGTTATTCTACCTCGGCCAGAAGAAATCTTTTTATTTTTGTCCCCCGAGGTCATATTATGTATGTAAAACAAATTCGTTTGTACACAGTATCTACTGTTGACGATTTATCAGTTCAACATGTATCTAGTATATCTTCGAACAATGATACTTCGTGCGACATAAGTAATATTTGTAACGAGTCAATATATGACTTTAAAGGTTGTGGAACGATGATAAATTCGTTCTACAATTTTACCAAATTAAAATAATTTGATGACCATGAACTTAATTCTATTCATTATATGAAACAATAACTGATGGTATAATTGTGTTAAGGTCATTGTCGTGTATCTGCGAACCTGTTTATGGAATTCATACATTTACAATTTTTCTAACATTGTTCAATACATCGTCTCGTCGGTATTATTTACATGAGATCAAACTTCCGTATACCTTAATTGTTCTACCACGAGGCATAACAAGGGTCGCCGCTAATAAATATAATGAATTAAAGATGCATTTTAAAGAAAGCATGCGCTCTCATAGTACTGACTGGCGTCGGCCATGGCAATATTTTGTTGATGATGAAAATTTTTACTATTACATTGTATACAAGGGTGAATATGTTGTTAATTTTTTTGTCTCGGTTGATTTGGTAATGCTGCTAATTATCACCATCAAATTATATAACAAATTTTGGATCAGACCGGTAGCAAATTTTATGTTAGTGAAGCGTTTACCACAAACAGAAGCGACAAAAGACATTCTTAATTTAGGTGGATTTGGAAATGATATCCAAGACTTCTTATATGAGGTAATGATTATTAGTAGTGAAAGTGACCGACAATTTACCGTTCAAACTTTAATTCCGTGTCTAGAAAATATGGGATTGAAAATTTGTTTCCCTGAGACAGACATTCCGGCTGGACAACCAAATATATCAGCATATACCAATGTAGTTATGTCTTCACAATTATATGTTGTGGTTGGTACTAGCGATTTTGTAAAAGATAAATGGAATAATGAATTCGTCCTACAAAATTTAATCCTTCCACGAATTTATGAACTAGAAAATCACGGTCTCCACATATTCATTGTTACAAATCATCCATGTGAAATTCCTCTACCATTACGACGGAATAAATATATCACCCAAATACAATTACCAGAAACAACTGACGAAGCTGCAACTAAAGCAACAATTGCCAATAACATAAATTATGTTAGACAACGAATGCAACTGGCTATTCAACAAACATAATCGAAAGTCATAGAATCTATCCTTAAACGGCTGTTTTACGTAAAAAAAAATCTTGAGATAGCTTGACATAGTGGTTGCTTGACGTCACGCAGTATGTTGATTGAATACAACAACAAGCAAACACACTCTAAAAAAACTTGGCAAATAGTATTAATCATTTGCAAGGAAATTTTGACTGTCACTAGAATCGTATAACAAGTTTAAAAGTGACCGTAATTTAGACTTTTGTAGAATATAACGCGTGACTCTTTGTCGGCAATTACGAAATTAGTCCCTAACCTTCATAGTGCGTGGCAATCATACTTTAATCTATGTCATGGCTTTAGATTTGATTATGCAACATACCATACGCTATTTAATAATATTTTATAAATTAATTTTCCTTTTGGATAGCATCTAAATAAAACAACATAGAAAGTCTATAAATCCGTAACGTCTTTTTCTTTTGTATATGCAATTCGCAATTTTCGGTTATACATGAATATATCTTTGAATAAAAACTTTTACTAGAATGAACATCTCGTGCAGATTTAAAAAAAATAAATAATGGAATCGAATTTTGTTTTCTCTAAAGCAAACGTTATGACACATGCGATGCTAATTAAATATCGTTAAACATTAAGTGACATCAAACAATACTAATAATTATGTGTATATACATGATGATTCTTTTTTTACAACATGAATAAAAATGTTATGTTTATTTGTGTTAAAGCTTTTTCTATTCATTAAATTTTAAATTATGATAAATCTTGTCAGGATTGTTATGCCAGCAACAAGTTCTAAATTATAGATAACAATGGATTGGCAGTTAGTCCATCCACGACGTGGATGTCGAAAATGGTAGATGTGTAGAAAATATTTCCATGAAGTCATTCGACTGTGGTTTTTACACTATGAAGTACAGTACCGGGTATTAACTCACGCTAAGTCGTAAAATACTTAAAAAACTAAAGGTAAGACTTATTGTTCGAAAACAATTGGAAGGTCTTTTTCAGATTCCTGTTTACTCGTTGTCATAAATTCCGTATAATTACTGGCTGCTAAAGATTTTTAACCGGAACTGACTTTACCTTAAGGGTAATCTTGTGCTGAAACCGTAAAAAAGTTGCTAGGGACTTACAGGAAGTGACTTAAAAATTTCATGACTGTATATGCACATGATTATATCTTGAACTCAACATGAAATTGCAAGTGACCTTTTCTCATCGAAAGTGAATTTTGAACACCAAACTAGGCTATTTTGATGCCACGTCACAGATTAAATTACCATTAACTCAAAAGTATGGTTCCAAAATACTATCTTAAGAAAAATGGAAATTTGACATTGACAATATTACCAATAGTGAAGAAGACCCTAGGTCTTTACGACTTATGGTCAATGTATTGGCCTATAGCGGCTTTACACAAACTTTCATGACAAATGTGCGTCTTAACACTCCACACATTTCACTTTTTTGACTTATAGTCTGTGTTTTACAATTTTCAAGGTTTTACAGCAACAATGTTCATGGTCAAATGTGAAGGTCACTCATTAAGTTTGATATTGAAACCATTAGTATCAGTGTCTTAGGATGCCCAATCACATTCAGCGCTTCTTTTTCCAAAAGTCATACCATCGGTACACATTCTGGTGCCCATTTAAACCACAACAAATCGTATATACTTGTTTCTGTTCTGTTCTTTTGTTAATTGTTAGATTGGTCCTATCACGAGTAGATGATTGGAATTCAAAACCTGTGCATTGTTTGAGTGTTTAGTTATTTTTGAAATCGAAAGATCTTTCCAAAAGAGTGTACTGATTGATTTATCATCTAGTCTAACGTTTTATCCCTGCAGCAAAGAGTATTATATTCCGTGCACTGCTTTCATTTGTCTTTCCCACACAGCTTAACATGTGAATTTTTTTGGGGGTTAATATATGTTGTATTCTTTGCTGACGCATATAATTGTTCAGTTGTTTCCATTCTATTACATTGCAAATCTCTTTCAGCTCCTACTAAATGGGCGTTTTTGTCTTATATAATGTATGCTTCTACGGGCAATGAATTGACTGAAAGGATTGATACACAAATCCATATCCATGGTACGCAATATCTCCAGTTACACCACACGTACGATGATACTAGTACTAGTTCCTTTGAAAATGTGCTTGAGGAAGTCTATCATGTCTTAGTACAGCATGTGGTTTGTTAATATAATTTCTTTCAGTCTAGTGATGCATGTAGATGCATTCTTTAGTAGGATAAAATCGGAATCCTTAAAGGTCAGAGCTTTAATGCAATAACATATAACATGTCCAATAAAAAACTTATTTTATTTTTTTATGTTATTTTAGTATATGTTCCAAGGAAACTTGAATTTTGTCATTTTTTAAGTTTCTGAAATTTAATGTCACTGTTCATACTAAGTCAACAACTAATAGACCATTTACATTTGCATTATAACGTTTGTCCATCATTTTAACTGCAGATGAACTAAGTACATGCATATTTAGCACGTCTTTGGTACAAAACGCAACATTATATGTTGTTCTGGTCTTAGACAGGGTATAAATTGTCACATTCACTTCTTAGGATTTATATTACATGAGCCGTGAATGTGACATTATATACACTGTCTAAGACCTGAATAACTACAGTACTGTATTATATTACAGCTCACATCTTAAATTATGAATATTTAACGGGAAAAACAAATATTTAGGAAACAACTATGTAGCGTAATTTCTTTTGGAAACTTGATCAAGTTATCCGCATTTCTTTGGAAAATATACGTTTTCAGTAAACGCATATTTTAAAAAATGCATTATTATCAATAGTTTTTATAAAGCAAAATCACACTCGGGAATTGGTCAAATTACGTTATTACTGATAAAATCAATATATATTCATAAAAGTTGCGTTGTATTTTTCTAGCCAAATGTTGGAAATGCACATAATCGGGCGACCAAAAACTTCCCACCCCTTTAAACTGTTTGTATTGTAACTTTTTGGCTGTCAAATGTTTTTGGAAACTTTCCACGGGCAATTAATAATCTTCGTTTTTTACCCTATCGACCACTGATACACAATACACTGACCAATTTAAGAACTTACATGTAGCATGAATAGAGACGATGTATCAAAAAAAAATATTTTGATGACATTTATGCAGTTAAACATGCGACTTATCTATGATTTCAAATTGATAACCGTGATTATCTTTTACAAATTTGTGTTGTGACAATGCACACAGAAACCTAATCAAGTGTTTGGCTATGATTTGAAAACTTACACGTATGCAGGGACAGCTATATTCGCTTTTAAATATTTAACTTCATATTTTCTTGGCTTCTCGATTATAAAAGTAATTACTTAAGAGAGCAGTGTTGCTCATCAACTCGAGGTCTTCACTACCAACATTTGATGTCCACGAATGATAATAAAACGTCCCTGATGCCCCTCATTGGAGTTGTCAGATCATAACATGTAAAACCTGAGAGTGGACTAAAGTGGTAACGTGTTTGGAGAGTGCGAATCTCATGTAACCATAAAGACCCTTTTATAGATGCCATAATATTAAACTCGTCGTAGTTGCTATAAAAGGCCACATTTTATGTTTCATCATTACATCATACGTTTCTATTGTCATTTACCCATTTTTCATTTTGTCCATCTTTTCCGAATTGGTCTTTATCACTGTTGTCTGTCTGCTCCTTAATAAACTGAACACTCTTACCTGGACGAGCCAATTAAGTATCAATATCTTCTGAGTAACTTAAATTGGCGAATCCAATCTGTAATGGTTAAGCTCTTTATTCTAAGAAAACAAAATTACTATTTAAAACTATTTGATTTTTCTTTTTGTAATCTATAATGATTATACAAGTCATTCATTTTTTGTCTGTTCTTAACATTTTTTAAGTTTCGAAAAGTTCGGACACAGTAGATAGTTGAGTCGCGGGATAAATTGCAATGTATGGCAACATATTATCTGGATAACAAAACAATAGATGACTGTTACAATATAGCAGAATTCACTATTTCTTGTCTAAGATCAACAATCTGAATTAAAGAAAAGAAAATAGTGTATAACTCTAACAAAATACTAGTAGCTATGGGTCAACTGGGCACCAGAAATATATTTTCAATGTTATTATGTTATTAGGAATTATATTAAGATGATTAAATAAAGCCTACTAAGGCATATCTTAAAGCATACGTGTCCATAAGTAGATATGTGTTTGATTATGTGCATTTTTCCTGTAATATTAAGGTTTGAAGATTCCGTCTGGTCCTTTAAAGGTAAAACACATAGATTGAAAGTTATTATAGGTCAACAATGATTGCACAAGCTTTAAAACTAAAATTGTGCTTTTTTGCTTTAATTGTTATATGCCATATAAAGAGACAATAAACACATTTTTGTTGTCGATCGTCTACGAATAATGTTGTATTGGTCACTCTTTGTATAATTATTAATATTTATGTTTTAAGAGCAAACTTGTTCATTATATAACAGATTTTACATCATTGTTGTAAATATGTGCGCAAGTAAACTGCTATTTATCCAATCGATCAAATAGTTTATAAGTTATAGTGATTAGTGTTGATTCTTTATGAAAGAAGATACGAATTGTAAAACATATATCGAAATTATGCATAGAGTAAAGGAAAATGAAAATTCATAAATTAATATCGATTTATTGATTTAGTTCGATACTGATAGCACTGTGTTTCGTCTTGGAAGCCGTTTGAATTAGGCAACAAAATTCAGTTTATTGCTGTTCCTGAAATGACAATTTAGTACTTATGAATTAAAAAATCGACATTATTCTAGACAGAAACATAGAACAATTAACATAACTGTTAGTAACTAATTTAATTCCTTTGGCATTAAAAAGTCCTGTAAATTAGGGAATGACCCCAGAATTTATGTCCTTCACTAGCAACTGTTGACGCTCAAGATATTTCAAAATAAATTATTTTCTAAAGGTGTTCTACGACGCATTAAATATTAGTCAATTTTATAAAAAGGATAATCAATGGGGTAAAATATGAACACTCAAATGCATTAATATTTTATTCGTGTATGGAACTAGTGTCCACCGAATGCGTATGACAATGTTCTGAAAGTAAAAAACTGAATGGGGCCAAATCATGAATAAAAAAAAATATTAAAAACGGGAAACTGCTTCTCCCTCAGTTTCTCGTAAATTACAATATTTCTACACTCTCCGTATATAACACAAGGATTTTTAATGCACTCGAAAAATAAAGAGAATCTAAAGATATCAATATTATTTGGATTTTTGTATAGTCTATATAAACCAAAATTAAAAATTTTACGGCTTTAAATCTGCACTTTATACGTTTAAATCGTAGTGAAAAACATGTTGATATATTGTGAATAAGTCATTAATTTACTTTTACGCGTAAATTTCCCATTTTTAATAATGTCAATTTTCGGCATATAACTTTCCGATTTCATTATAGTTTCGCTTTGTTTATACATAATTAAATTGTTAGATTAAAATATAGACCTATTTCTGTTATTATACAAAAATCAATAAAATCGAACTAAAATAACCCAGCAAATGTAGAAAGAAGAAAAGTGAAAAATCTAACATAACATAAAACATGTGTGTAATTAGTTACATCTGAGGATAAGGCAGTATTTGTTTCCAAATAATAACTTACCTGTCGAAGTTAGGATGATTAAGAAGTGTTAAAAATAACGCGTTTTGAATACAGAATTTCATACTGATATATTTTAGAAATATATTGTGTCCTTTCAACAAGAAGGGGTTAAAGGGATTGAGGGTACATTGTACTACATACAATTGTCAACCTCTAACTCAGTATCACATTATATGTAATAGACAATTAAAGTATTACCTGTTATGTTGTAGTGTTAATATGTGAAACATCTCGAACTTTAAAACAGAACTTAGAAAGTGACATATATTTCAAATAATGCATTCCTTTGTCTGCAAACACAGTATTTGTTGATTAGGTACATGTGGAATTATTGACTCTTTCTCAGCCTCAGCTTTTCTCCAAAAATTCCGTATATAATGGACATCAAATTTATATAATGCGGTTATGAATAGAAAGAGTTAAAAGAGTTAAATACAATTTAAAAGATAAATATATGTTTTAGGTGTCATATAACTGAAAAGGACTAAATAAATTTTAGAACAAAAAGAAAGTAGTACTTTAAACAAAATAGTCCTGTTCACTGGTTTGTCTCGCAAACTATCACATATATTTTAATAAATGAACACTTTTCTCAAAGGTGTTTATTATGGAACAATTTGAGTCTTAATTTGCTTTTAAAATGTTGTTTATGTTCCTGTATTTCACATTTACTACATAACATATAAACCAAGACGTGAATTTCACATGCTACAGTCTCATTTAACAGTGATGATTTTTTTTACATCATTGACAATATCACGTTAGTAATCTTTTACAAAAACTATGTATCTTTTTTCACCTGATTTCTCTCTTCATGATCATTTTAATAATAATTATCAGCTGTTTGTGGGTGGCGTACAGTCTGTTGAACAAATTTAGTGAAGCCACTTTAAATTCGAATGTATTGATTTAAACTAATTCAGTCTTAATTATACATATGAAATCACAAGAACCACACCAATATATGTTAAAGAAATTAAAAATACATGTATTGTAGAACCACATATTACAAAGACGACTTGGTATCTATTATTGTCGTCTCTTCAAATCGGTAAGAAAACATAAAGTTAGTAAAGCCAAATTTTGTTTTCTTTTTCAGAAGTGGAATTGGAGAATGGTACGACTTCAACGCGGTATGAACTAGCGGTAGTTGAAAAGGTTCTTTTCAGAAACACAGTAAACATAACACAATTGAGAAATGTAAAAACAATATTGAAAAAGATAAGTACACCATTATAAATAACTATGGTGCTGCTTTACCTTTTCTCAAGATTGTTTGTCTAATCTTAGAGTGCATATAACCAGAGTCAGAATATTGCTTCAAAACTCATACAATACTAATAGTGCTTGTGTTAGCAACAGATAAGTCGCCAAATCCCCTTGTATAGTGTGCCATTTAACTAAAACGCTAAAATCTACAAACATTTCGTGAAAAGTAGGTGCTAATTAAAGTTACATGGGATTATGTTAGATTGATATGTTATATTTTTACTGAAAGTATAGCATGCTATCTTGTAGCTATATTCTGGTTTAAAAGGTTAAATTCGCTTTGAAATTCGCAATTTGGCAAAAATTGAAGGTAGCATTTCAATTGGGACACTAAAATCTAAATCCACGTCATTTTTGTTAACGTCGCAACAAAATATACTAAGAATACTAAAAATCTACATTTAAGCCAAATTTCATCAAAATCGGAAAACAAAAAGATAAAATAGACGGAATATAATAAGACATTAGTCAAAAACAACGTATCTCAAAAGATCGTTTGGAAGACATCATATATGAAATGCTGCAACAAAAGTCACCAAAACATTTTTGTCGACTTTAATTGATTATTTTTTTTCTGTTTTTGGTCAACGGTTTTCCTCCAGTTACTCTGTATCCTCGCACAATAAGTTACATATTGCATAATGAACTACCATTACCCGTTAAATGTATTAGCTTCTTATTTTGAAAATTAGTTTAAATATTTTCGTTTAGACAAAATCATAAATATTCCCCTTGGGACACTAAAATCTACATCCAAACCAAATTTCATGAAAATCGGGCGACGGAAAGAAGAAAAAGAAGAAAAAATAGTTAGAAACAAGTCATACACAGCGTCCTTCAAAAGATCGTTCTGAAGACATAATATAAGAAGTGTTGCAAAAAAAAATAAGTCACCAAAACTCCCTTCTGTCGACTTTAACACAAGCGCATAATATTGTAATGTAAACTTTGAATGGACATCAAATGTCGTCAATAAGTCAGATATTGCAAAATGCACTACCATTAAATGTATTATGGTCTTTTCTTGAAACTTGCTTTAAATATTTTCGTTTAGTCGAAAATCATATATATTATTACAGTAAGATGATATGATTTCACAGCAATTTATTCATTAGATTGTGATGGACCAAACATACAAAAGTAACCACAGTCAACATTTGTTCATTGTTTCAAACAAACAAAAAGCAGTAAAAGGCAGCAAAATATTAAATTATAAATAATGATTTTGGCAAATTATTAATATACACTGTTTTTTGACTGATCTGGATAGTAAACCCTTTTCGTTAGATCAACGATAGTATTATGATGTTATGATTTCTAACCTGACTGCCGGCAACGGTGCTCATGTTAACCTCAATTTTCCGGACTATCGAACCTACTATAAGTATCTACAACATTCATTTATTTATCTGTATATTGCTCTCCCGTTCTTTGCGGTCTTGGATTTCTTCTAGTTTCCCTGTATCCTTGCATAATTGAGCTCAAAATTTGCTAAGAACCGACGCAAAATATACACATATTTATATTGTATTTCATATTGCAACACAGGTGATTGGAGTGATGCCAAAGAAGTAAGTGTGAGCTTTCTATTTCAATATTTACGTTTAATTTTTTATTTTTGTTGCACAAAGCCAGAAGACATACAAGCAAACTCATTTGCACGGTTTGACTAAGTTAGTCCTGAATAAATAGGTTTCGACCACATGTGAGTTTACCAGCTACAATGACAAAATGTATACATACAGCTTTTGAAAAGCCAGAATTCGCAAATGCGCTCATTTTCCTTTTGATATGTCTCTGAACATGACCATAGTTGCATTCTGGTTCTGAAAAACAAAATGAACGTGGTAAGGCATATAGCACAAAGCACAAAAATAAGAACAATATATTATTATTTGAATCAATTGTTTAAAATTAATAATTAAAGTGGTAACAATTCGCTATATGCTTACAGGCGCATAAAAGGCAATACAGGTAATGACAAATATTTCACGCTCAATGCGCTCTGTAAATAACACCCGTTGTTAAAACGCAGAGTATTATTAGCAAACAAAATACGTTAATACACAGTAATTAATGTATTTTGTCAGTTTTGATTTGAAAATTTATTTTGATCATTATCATTTTGATCATTTCTCCTGTCCATGATATCCAATTCAGTTGCTTAATCGTTAGTCTCTTAATTTTATCCTGACTGCTCAGTCTGCATTCAAGACTTGAGATGCTATAAAGTCAACACGCATAACATTATAATTTTTTTTTTTTACAAATGTTAATTAGGTGCATTTGTCACAGATGTTTATTACACAGACGCATAATATATTAATATAAACTTTGAATTGACATATACGATTACATAAACTTTAAAATGTTGCTTCTATTATCCTTGGCAATTCTATATACTCTTCCACTGATGTGATGATTTAAAACAAATTATTTGTATCTAATTTAAGAAAGTAAGTACAATCCGCGAACTTAACGATAAGTATATAAATAAAACTGCATATTACCAAGTTCACTTAAACATGACATTCTGCTGATAGTTATTAAGAACGTTGTTTAAGGTGGGGTTGGTTTATCCAAGTTTAACAAATTTGTCATTGTCGTGTACAAGACTGTGCAGGAGATTGATAACACGATACATCTTTGGTGTTACTGTTATATGTTGCATGAACAATGAAGGTGTTATATCTTCTAAATGAATACTATATCATCGAAATGCATGCCTATTCTTCTAACAAATGTCACTTAATTTAGTGTTCCTTTTAAGTTTAAAAGTCATAAATAAACAAATAATTGATGGTTTTAATTTCATCTATAATTTATCATCTTACCTTGTATATTTCTCACCACCAGTATGATTGCACAAATAATTTATGTAATCACACGTTATTTTTAATTATTTACAAATGTTAATTCGATGCATTTTTCAAGGATAATATTGTAATGTAAACTTTGAATGGACATATACGATTACATAAATTTTACAATGTTACTTCTGATAATCCTTGGCAATACTCTATACTCTTCCACTGATGTGATTATTTCAAATATATTATTTGTTTCTTTTTTCAGTAAGTAAATACAAGCCAAGAAAGTAACCAAACTTATATAAATAAAACAACAAAACATTACACAATGCTATCTTCACTTAAACATGACATCCTGCTGATAGTTATTCAGAACGTATTTTAGTTGGACCGTGCAGGAGATCGAGAACAATATACATCTTTGGTTTTACTGTTATATGTTGCATGATCAATGTAAATCACATATTCCGAAAGTAGAATTTCGAAATGCATAGTTATTCTCCTAACACCTGTCATTGAACAAAGTGTTGCTGAAAGTTTAAAAATAAACAAGTAATTAATGAAGTTTTAATTTCATCTATAATTCATCATCTTACCTTCTATTCTTCTACCACCAGTATGCTTGTAGATATAATTTATGTAATAACACGTTATTTTTAATTTTTTGCTCATGTTAATTCGAGGAATTTTACACGGATGATTATTTCACAAGCGCATAATATTGAAATATAAACTTTGAAATGACACATACGATTACATAAACTTTACAATGTTTTTTCTATTATCCTTGACAATACTCTATAATCTGCCACTGATGTGACCACTTCAAACATAGTGTATTTTAGCTTGTAAGTACAAGACAAGAAAGGAACTATAAGTATATCAATAAAACAACACAACATTACCCAATGATATCTTCATATGAACATGACATTCTGCTGATCATTATTCAGAACGTGTTATTTTTAATTGGGGGTGGTCTTATCAAAGTTTAACACATTTGTCATTGTCCAAGAACGTGCAGAAAATTGATAACACAATACATCTTTGGTTTTACTGTTATATGTTACATGAACAAAGCAGATCTTATCTTCTCAATGAAAACTGTAAATCCTATATGCCGGAAGGTTATTTCCAAATGCACACCTATTCTCTTAACACATGTCACCTAATAAAGTGTTTCTGAAAGTTTGAATATTAGAGAGAAACATGTAATTAATGAAGTTTTAATTTCAACTTCTAATTTATCAACTTCTATATTTCCTACCTACAGCTATATATTTACAAATAATTAATATAATCACACGTTATTTGTAATTTTTTTACACTCGAGACATCTTTTCACTGATGGTTATTTGTTAAGCACATAGTATCTAAATATAGACTTAAATTGATATATATTTTTACATAAAGTTTACAACGTCACTGTTATAATCATTGATAACAACATTTTATTTACTTGTTTTTCTGTCTGTAAGTACAAGCCAAGATATTTAAATATTCCAAAAAAAACAACATTTTATCCTACAACCGTTACATTTGCTGTACAATAAAGGTAGCCGAATAAATTTTTGCTTTATTCGGCAGTGCCGAATAAAGTCTCGTGGTACCTTTGTCCTCGCTTCTGACGATATTTAGCATTCTGTTCTGGTTTACGACGTGTTGTCGAATACAATATTTGTTTGTGACGTCAGGCTATCACTTAAAAACGCGCCGAAAATTTCACGTCAGAAATCGGCTAAAAGTGCAAAATTTTCATGTTTTTCATTGCTGCAAAATATATTTTAAATTTGCAGGATAAAAACAATATTCGTTCAGTGTCCGAAAATATAAAGTTTATTTGTACTCGCCGCTAAACAGGTGAGAAATGTTCTACCTGTTTCTAAGGCTCGTACAAATAAATTTTCGGACACTGTACGAATATTGTATATATCTCTACTCATATCTTCTTATTTATAGTGTAACAAGGTTGACGAATAATGAAATTGTCAGCTATATGACAAGTGTAAATCCGTTATGCTTGAATCACAATTATTACATTCATGTGTTTTCTCTTGATATCAATCAATTATTTAATTTGTAACTTAGCGTTTTAATGTTTAATACCCCTTTCCATCTGAAATATGTCTTCTTACTTTATTATATCTTTTACCAACAATGTACATCTGCAAATTAATAATATATTAACACTTTATTTCTTGTTATAATACGAAATTCTTTGGAATGTTTATTCTAGACTTATTTCTCATAAATGATTACCTTGGTGTATGTGGTATGGACTTTTAATATTAAAAGTTTGATTACTTAACAAATATTGTCACTTTAGTAACAGTTGCTACTACACATGTGTCAGTTTTTTTCTGCTACTGTTATGGATTTTTTTTCAGAGGAGGAATAAGAAGAAGTAAAGAAAGTAGCAGTAAGATTATCAATCAAGTAACTCATTATCATATTAGTAACTGGTTCATGTATTGATAGTTTCATTTCGTATTTACATTAAAAATGCTAATTATAAAATACAACATAATTGTTTAGTGACGACTAAACTGTAAATTAAATACAGTATGTTTTTCTTAAGACAAGGCATATCTTTATCCAAACGTAGATAGTTTATTGGTGTTTAGAAAGGCAAACATTGATCAAAAGTTACGGAAGCGTATAATGGACTCGTGTTGCCTTAATAAGACAACCTTATAACGTGATTTTTCCTTAAAATATTCAATGTTATCACCTTATAAGGCAATGATTTGCCTTATTTTGTACAAGGTTGTGTGTTGTTAAGCGTTTAACTTGCATTAATTTAAACAAACTTAACTTTATTTTACTTAACATTGTCTTAACCTAATACACAGTTAACCTTCGATAGTTAAGAGTGTTTTAAGTTAATACGATAATGTGTGATAATAAGTAGCAACTTCTTATTATTTATGGCAATTTATTCTCTAATATTTAGCTAACCCCAAGAATCTTACCTTGCGTTGTGCAAAATAAAACGTTACATTGCCTAATGTTAATGCGAGATTCTTAAAAACAGACATAACCCTTCATTAGTTTTTATGGACTTATTTTTTACAAGCCAACAACATTGCATTATTTAACATAAACTATTTCATTGTAAGGCAATATCTCGATTAAACACTTACTAGGAGTTATGTTTGTTTTAAATAAAGCGAGATATTGCATTAAAAGGCAGAGATTCGTTTAAAACAATGCAATGGTGTTGGCTTGTAAAAAATAAGTCCATAAAAACTAATGAAGGGTTATGTCTGTTTTTAAGAATCTCGCATTAACATTAGGCAATGTAACGTTTTATTTTGCACAACGCAAGGTAAGATTCTTGGGGTTAGCTAAATATTAGAGAATAAATTGCCATAAATAATAAGAAGTTGCTACTTATTATCACACATTATCGTATTAACTTAAAACACTCTTAACTATCGAAAGTTAACTGTGCATTAGGTTAAGACAATACTAAGTAAAATAAAGTTAAGTTTGTTTAAATTAATGCAAGTTAAACGCTTAACAACACACAACCTTGTACAAAATAAGGCAAATCATTGCCTTATAAGGTGATAACATTGAATATTTTAAGGAAAAATCACGTTATAAGGTTGTCTTATTAAGGCAACACGAGTCCATTATACGCTTCCGTAAAAAGTAGATCATTTAAAAAGTTTAGTCACAATATATTTAATGCAATGCTTTCTTCTTATAAATATTTCCTTAAATATTATGTAAGGTAAACTTTTTTCAGATACATTAATTTATATACATATATATTTTCAAATGTAAGTTCTATTATCCTTGTTTCTTTACATTTTTCATTATCAATTACGAATGATATGTCTGTTTTTAGTAAGTACAAAACAATTTTTACAAAATTCGTATTCTTAATTTTATTGCAAAATATCGCTGTTATAAGGAAGGACCGTATTGATTTTGATGTCATACACTAGTTATAAGAATTGGTAACTTAACCACATATAGTTTCTGGAGCCAACGAGCAGTAATTGTCAATAGTATCTTAACTCATTTTATTTTATGCTGTTTATATAATGACGATCAATACTGGCTAACAATGATAAAACTCTTTTGCCTATCACTTTACAATTTGTTTTCATAGGTTTCCAATACTGGTTTTGTGGTCTTGTGCCACTTTCATCTTTACATCTGCTTTAACATATCGTCTAGTTTTGAAAGGGTCGTGAAATCAGAGGACTTGTCAAAAACCTCTTACCTTTGCCATACTCTAAATATTTTCAGAAACAATTTAAAAGCAAGCACATTAACTAAGGAGTTTTTGGTAATCATGAAGGGGATGTCTTAAGACTTGTTCAATGACGACTTTTATTTTGCAAATTATCATCTTTCTTAACTTAAATGTTGATAAAAGCAATTGACATTTAAACCGTAATAAGTTAAAATTTGAATTTATCAGTAACAATTTAGTTGTAACATCTATTTTCTTGCTTTAACGTTTTGCTTGTATAAATTGTTTGGTATATCGGTATGCATTTTTCCCTTATTTTTGATATTGTCAAGTTTGTAAATAGTGTGTATTGATATTAAGATTGTTGTAGTGTTTCATTTTTATTGATATAACAATTAACACATTTTGTAACTCATGCTGATTTGGTTTGTTAATTACCATGATTTAATATATTAATTGTTAAAGTAAAATGTAATATATACTAATGGTGTTAATCGTTTATGGTATTTTTTTATTTGACGGTTATTTTATAAATGCTATGATATTTCTTTGAAGACATTACATTAAGGAGATATTATTTGTACGGCTGGAAATCAATCTCAAACTCGATATTTTAATACCATACCCAATAAAATTTGGATACTCAAATTAAAAAAAACCTGATAGACATATTAAGGTTTGGATCTCTTTCCCAGTGTAACAGCATTGGCACTTTTTGCTTTTTTGACCCCTACAAGGCCACTTATCATATGCGGTATATACATATCTTTTTTGTCTAAGCACAAACGGTATGAGACGATATAAATACATGCTAATTACCCATGAGAGAATTTTGTCGTCACCAATGACTCTAAATCAAAAAATAAATTTACTGAACACAAAATCTGTTCAAAGGATTTCCAATTGACAACATATTTGTCATGTTTAGCGGATATACTTTTCCACAGACTGTTGGTTTTCCAATGAGTACTAATTATGCTCGCTCATCTCCTCGTCGACCTGTTTTTGTGCTCCTATGAGTCTGTGTTCTTAGTTTTCTGTGAATCTCCATAATGTGTTACTAATATCAATATCTAGTTGTCAGCTATTATGAAGATAAGCAGAGAGGTCCTTAAGCGGGTGGTGTTTATAGAATCTTCATCTTCGTAAAACGCTTTGAAAAAAGATATTAACATGTTTATATGTAAACTAAAAAACAACTTATTTTTCGAATCTTGTGTGATATCACCCAAACCATGACACTCAGACCAAAAATAACTGAAATCAGTTTTGAACTCAGTAAATTGTCGCTATGCATCTGTAATATTATATTGAATCATTTAACCCAAACAATATTCTTTTAAAGTGTTGTCTGCAAATCAGAATAATTGTGTCTTTATTAGAAGTTTTAATTAATTTTTTAGAAGCCAAAATATGTCTATATTATTTCCGAATTTAATTACTCCTACGCAGAAATGTAGATTCGAAAAATTGCTTAAGTATGTGGGAAAACATCGTGAAGACTCTGATAATTAAAAATTGTAGATGATGAACACATCTTACATCACGCATATCTTCTGCTCAGTTTTATGCTTTATCACTACTGCAGGTTCTTTCAATGTGGTAGATCAAACCTTTTATTATCTGTCATTTCGTCATTGATTTATTGACGTGTTGCTTACGGCAGTATTTAGCTATATTCAGGACGAGAAGTAGTTAATAAACAAATCAGTTGTAAAAATGAGATGGATCTATCAACATAACATGTTGATTGCCAATATATATGTAGTGTGGGGTATGAAGATCATTGATTGATTGATTATTTTTTCTGTAGATGCATCTTATTCACATAAAAATCGAGATAATGAAGACAAAGAAAAGAATCTAAGAAAGCATTTTAAAATTAGCGTAGACCTGATGCACAATGGCACAAAACAGTATAAACATATTTGCAAAAACATGCGTATGTGTATAAATCATTGAACAATGTAAAGTTCCTCTTGTCAGTTCCTTTTTAAATCACCAGAATTAACAGAGAGAAACAGTTAAAAAACAAATCAACTGTGAAAATGGGATTGACATATCAACAAAACATGTTGATTGACACTCTTTATGTAGACTGGGTATGAGCGGTCGTTTATTGTATATTAAGTATAAACAGTAAATTCAAACCCATTTTTTTCTAAGATGCATCTTATTCATATAAAATAGAGATAATTAGGACAAAGAAAAAATCGAATAAAACATTTAAAAAAATTGTGTACACCTGACGCATAATGACATAAAAAGTAGACAGATTTGAAAAAATATTTTGTGTGTATAAATCTTTAAAACAACAATATAAAGTTCCTGTTGTAAGTTGAATTTGTAATTTAACATTAATTTTGTTCATGTGTATTTGATTCACGTCAGCACATTTTGAAATATTGAATTTGAAATTCACGCTAATCTCAATTGTCATGTGCTTTTCATATTTACTTCGATTTACACCTGTATTAAGTGAACTTAAAACTTTTCAGATCGTACATAATTTGATATAAATGTTTACAGTTGTATTTAAAACATTTATGTACTATTTGTTATCCTTCTTAGCAGTTTTGTTTTATAAGGTAGCATTATACGGTTTTGTAGTTTAGTTTCGAATGTCCCCCTGTGAAATTCCTTAATATAGTAGTATGGTCCAGTTGCAGTTTACTCACATCTATGATAAATGAAATGCAATAAATTTTTGAAGTGTCAGTAGAAAGTGTCATGTTTATAGAAAAGAAATATATATAATATTTGGTTGTCATCCTTGTTAAAGTAGTAAAACCCCGAGACTGCCTATAAGACCATTTGACTCCTAGCTTTAGCTCTCTCTCTGATGCATTAAAATAGCATGTTCCTTGTCAACAAAATTGTGTGAAATCGAGGTGGATGACAAGTATTTTGCCAGTGTTTTTCTGCTTTGAAATTGATCTTAATACACAAATATATATGTCATATTGCTCTTCTGTTAGGCGTTACCGTGTCAGAATTTTTCAAATGACGGTAAATGCTAATGATTTTTCCGATTTTCTCACATGAAACAGATGATTTTTATCGATGATTTTATAAAAATTTTATCAAATTACCATGAAACTGAAAATGCAGGACACAAATTAAATATATGTACAACATTTCCAGTACAATTGGATCTATGCAAAAATGTCACACATGTTTTTATTTGACAAAACAAGACCACGACCTCTGTTGATAATATTTTAATGCAAAGAACCGTATATTGCATCCTTTAAGAAGAGCATATTTTTATAAACTCACAATATCTTCATTTAAAGATGTCCTTGTATTTTATGACACCTGTACTTGTGTTTAAGACTGTTTGTAGTAAGATATTTGCCATGAAAATGTATTAAATTGGACTTTATCTGGCAACACTTATATCAAGAAAGATAACTCTGTTTCAGCCTTGTTTTAAAAACTATTTTATATCAACAGTGACACATTTAATATTTGACTAAAGGTTTATTTCTGTTGAGTAGAAGCAGAGTAGGCACAGCAACTTGATAATACTCAGTCATTTTAAAATGAATTGACTTCATCGACAATGAAAATTTAACTTGAAAGATTGATTTTTGGCACTTTGTGCTAGTTTTTTATTGTTGATCACCCCAAACAGTTAGTTTAAGCACTGTAACTGTCAGGTACTTAGTTAAGTTTCTCTACTCGTGTTTGTAACAACTACACCTATGTGTTTGTATGTGCAGGCAACTTAAAACATGTGGGAAAAAACGAAACAGAAAATTGTTCACCCTTTTATGTCACTGAAACGAGTAAAAAGTTTTTATTTTTCACCGCCATTAGTACAATAGTTTTGTGTGTTTATTGCAAGTAGACAGAAAGTATTCAATTAAAATTAGCCTATTGTGCACTTGATATCAACTATTGCACACTATTCTCATCTGTTCACTTTTAAACTTAAGTTGCGATATTTCTACTTGTATGCGGATGAATGCATGCCTTGAATCTGACATAATTCACAAGTATGTTTTCTTCAAACTCTTTATAGAAGTGGTCAGCTAATGTGATATTCAGATCACTATGTTTTTCAGGTCACTACTGAGTAGGAAGAACTTTAGTATTGTGATTTGACAAAGATTTTGACTGCATTTTTACACCATCTTGTCTTATTGTGATTTTGACCGTGTTAAGCCCAGTCACAGAAAGGAAGAATCATCACTCTAACTGTAAGATTTATGACCAAATAGAATTTGATTGAATTTGATTCTTATTTGGTATACATTTTGTGATCATTTCATGCAATTTCTTTTTTTGGCTTTTACCACCCTATTTTTTTCTCTAAAACTCTATTTTTTATATTTTCATATAAAAAGCCTAATATGATTAAATATTTTTGCCGTGTAATGACAAGTAACCTTAATTTTGCATTTCTCTCAACTCTTTCGACTTTGTAAACAAAGCTTGGTTGTAAGCGCACAAATATATAATTTTATTTTTGCCTTATTGTTCATTAGAAAAAAGTTTTATGTTTTTTTATGTCAATGAAATCTTGCATGAATTTAAATCCGAAAACTTGCAGTAAGGTACATGTTCTAAAAACATTATATCTTTTCAACCAAATCAAATACAAGGTTCAGATTAAGTAATTTTTAGTCAGAATTTAATAATGTATTGGCACAAGAAACAAAGTTGCAAATAAAAATGACATTTTTAGACTTAAAGGTAGCAGTATACGGTTTTGTAGTTTAGTTTCGAATGTCCCCCTGTGAAATTCCTTAATATAGTAGTATGGACCAATTGCAGTTTACTCACATCTGTGATAAATGAAATGCAATAAATTTTTGAAGTGTCAGTAGAAAGTGTCATGTTTATAAAAAAGAAATATATATAATATTTGGTTGTCATACTTGTTATAGTAGTAAAACCCCGAGACTGCCTATAAGACCATTTGACTCCTAGCTTTAGCTCTCTCTGATGCATTAAAATAGCATGTTCCTTGTCAACAAAATTGTGTGAAATCGAGGTGGAAGACAAGTATTTTGCCAGTGTTTTTCTGCTTTGAAATTGATCTTAATACACAAATATATATGTCATATTGCTCTTCTGTTAGGCGTTACCGTGTCAGAATTTTTCAAATGAAGGTAAATGCTAATGATTTGTCCGATTTTCTCACATGAAACAGATGATTTTTATCGATGATTTTATAAAAATCTTATCAAATTACCATGAAACTTAAAATGCAGGACACAAATTAAATATATGTACAACATTTCCAGTACAATTGGATCTATGCAAAAATGTCACACATGTTTTTATTTGACAAAACAAGACCACGACCTCTGTTGATAATATTTTAATGCAAAGAACCGTATATTGCATCCTAATGCAACTCTACACATGTTACAAATATTTCAACGTAACACCGCTGTAACTGATATTAGTCTTTTTGTCAGCTTAAATTTAACGTGAAATTCGCTATGACTGTAATTTCTCTAAGTTAACGTTAAATTCACTTTCAGTGAGTCTCAATAAAATGCATGTTAACAAAAGTTAGCTGAGAACAGGAAGAAAAGTAATAAAGAACCATTAAATCCTAAATCGTAAATCTACAAAACACCGGAAATATAAATATTTATACAAAACGAGTCGCAAAATACAAAATTGCATAGCACCTAGTACGTAATATTAAAAAAATAATTTCAATAGATGAAGATAGATCAGGATCTCAATATTCATACCAATACTATAAAACAAAGAATAAATGAATTTATCCCAGAAATGTTCCTAGATAAAAATCTAGGAATTAAAAGTGTCAATAATTTGCTTCGTCCTAGATATTGACGTATGATTAGGTTGATGCAAAAAGAGAGATAACTCGAATGTTTTTCGTATGAATTTTTTTTTTACCACCAAATGTATTTTGTTGCCCATGCGAGTTATTTCTTAAAACTATAAACAGTATTATTTGTAATTTATTATTTTTGTCTAACTTATGTACACATAAATTGTAAAAATAACAATGTTTTTGTATATTTCTTAGTGAACACGGATGTTCAATTATTTTCCTTAATAAAATGTTATCAAATCAAAAAAGGTAGTTAGTATAGTAGTGATCACGTGCCTGTAAACACTTAGGTAGTCAGTATGAACATTACTGCAGGCAGTACGTTCATGACGTAAACCAATAATGACACGGATTGCCAGTTTTCCTGCTGAAGGTCTGGGGTATTAACCGGATACTTCGACCTCCTCCCACAATAAACACCGGACGCCATGATAAAGTTGAAAAATTTATGACAGTGGCGTTAAATTACATTCATAAAAACCAAACCAACAAAGTAAAAATGACACGAATAGTGATGATTGTGCGTGCATTCGACACTTTTCATTTTGCTATAATTAGCATTTCTTAGCATTCAATTCTGTCATTATAATGAAACTAATACCTCAACACATGTTCAGTTTGAAAAAAATAAAGTTTAGTATTTATATATAAATATGTGGAGTACTTTTAACTTTAACGGACATCAAGTTTACAATGAAATTCGCTGTTGTTCTTTGCGTTTTGAATTTCGCTGTGGTAATTAACAGTAACCAAGTTCTAAGACGTGAACTGGACAAAGATCAAGGAAAATATTGTTTTAAGTCTTTGGGTAAGATATATGTTCATGATCAAGTACGTTTTAATTTCCATGTAATAACGTAAACCAATTAATAGTCATCTGCTTAGATAATATTACTAATGTATGGACGGTCTTCAGTGGTCGAGGTTTAAGATAGTAATCTACTATTGATCACGTGACTGTCAACACAGAGGTTGTGAGTTCGGGACTTACTGAGAGCATGGTGTGTTGAACTCTAAAATTAATTTCTGTCGATGGTATATATACATATTATATTTTTACAATGATTGTATGAGTTTTATTTTGAAAACTTGCACTTTTGCAGGAGAAGCAACGAATGAAATAATAGAAATTACGGACAAAATAAATAAAGTAAAATCTAAATGCCATGAAGGTAAGAATCGTGTCTTTATATTAAATAGTGCTGGTGAAAGTAAATTGAAGTATTTGAGTAAAAGTGCGGTTTCCTTTAAATTCATCAGTCGATTTCTAAACTTGATTTTCAACATCATTTCCATGTTTTGTTTATAACAGTTTTATTTAAAAGGACTGATGGTTAAATGGTACACTTTTATATTACTATGATTATATAAATTGGTACATTACTAAACGTCGTTAAAACGACCGATTTTTTAAATGCATGGTTTAATGTTTTCCGCATACAAATCAGTTTGAAACCATTTTATTTTACTACCTAACGAATAGTTGTATAACATTAAACCCAATAATTGCTTAAATTTACAGAAACTTCTAAAAGTTATCCAGTTGCTTTTACTGCCATATCAACGGACAGCAACGCACTTCCGGATGGTCCAATTATATTTGGTAACGTTCTGGCAAATGTCGGAAATGCATACGATAAGGCAACAGGAAAATTCACAGCCCCTGTAAACGGATTGTATACTGTATCAGTTAGCATTATGGGTCTTCATCACAACAGTATACATGTTGCAATTAGAAAGAATGGAACAGAGCTGGTCAGACTTTGGACTCATGGAGATGGAAGGGGTGAAGTAGCTTCTCATACAATTAATATTCCACTAATGAAAGGTGATCAGATGTGGGCAAGTGGAACGGCTGGACACAAACTTTATGCGCTGGAACCGTATAACGTCTTTTCTGCGGCATTAATTGCTCAAGGAACCTTTTAATGTAAACGCCTTGAAAAATAAATACTAATGAAATGTATTTTATGTATTTAACTTTTCTTTATTTTCGATTTCAAAACAATTTATTACTTGGTTTTTCCAAAGACTGTGTGATTTCAATATTATGAGAAGCTTTATTATTTCATCTATGTTATTATTTACATAGCAGCAGTGCATATATCTGTAAACACAAATTAGCAATCATATTGTTTGATGATGTGGCTGGACGGCAAGTCAATTTTTTTAACATCTGTTGGAGAGAATATTCCTATTGTCGTTGTTATTTTATTAGATGCGGATGTGTTGTTTCCATTCTCTCAAATTACCATTAAAGTCATCCTCTACTACTAATTTCTTTAAAAACAAATAGTTGAGTCATTAAACACTGTAATAAGCAATTAAATTAAGTTTTCAATACGTAATATTCGAATTTCTACTTCAGGGGTTGGAGATTCTAACCGTGTACTATTTCCTTGTCCCCAATAAAAGCTAAACGATATGAGACCTAACAAATTGCTGAAAATGGCGTAAACGTAAAATCACATTCAACACACTTTAAATGTCAGGTCAGTGGTCAGAGATCAGAACCGCAAGCTAGTTGACGTCTTCTTACAAACAACGAAATGAAAATAACCGTTAACCATCTATCAAGCATCAAGTTTTCAATCTGCTTACAAAAGGCCAATAAAGCTACACCACACATCCGGCCAGGGCAATAAAGTTCTATTAAGTATTTGATCTACAGCATATAACACAAAAATGTTAACTATTAGAAATACGATTTGTTGAATTTATATCAAGAAGCATAATATTGTGGCATTAATCTTTTATACACGGGTCAAATAAAATATCGAATAGTTTGTACAAGGCATTAATCCACGCACGTTATAAATCTTTCATTACAAAACTAATTAGCTGAAATTTAGAATATTTGGTTGAAGAACTATCTCATTTCTAAAACACCAATTATACCGAATGCCTTATGGTGCCATTGGCAAAAGTAACACTCATACACAAACTCGTCACCTATGACCAAAACAATAAAATTTGGAAGATAATGGTGTTGTAGCACCTACACAAACCAGCAATTAAAATTGATAAAATTTGGGCATTTTGAATGTCTAAATAAAGAACATTGCATGGGCGATTGTTAGTGCTGTGATTCGTAAATACCTAACTAATCGGCATTTTAAAACCTCAAACGTATTTTCGCACCAGTCCTTAATCATTTTTCTTGGTCAAAGTGACAGTTCTTCTTATTTCCACAATGAAATAAAACTTGTCTCATATTTTGGACTTCAAAAGAAAGGGCAGAAATGGCATCACATGGTTCGCATGCAATAAATAATTTACTATCGAAGAGCAAAAAGATATGGACAAGTGGTACTGATGTACAACAAATGTTTGTAGCCGAACCGTACAACGTAATTGTGGCATTAATCTTTTATACACGGGTCAAATAAAATATCGAATAGTTTGTCCAAGGCATTAATCCACGCACGTTATAAATCTTTCATTACAAAACTAATTAGCTGAAATTTAGAATATTTGGTTGAAGAACTATCTCATTTCTAAAACACCAATTATACCGAATGCCTTATGGTGCCATTGGCAAAAGTAACACTCATACACAAACTCGTCACCTATGACCAAAACAATAAAATTTGGAAGATAATGGTGTTGTAGCACCTACACAAACCAGCAATTAAAATTGATAAAATTTGGGCATTTTGAATGTCTAAATAAAGAACATTGCATGGGCGATTGTTAGTGCTGTGATTCGTAAATACCTAACTAATCGGCATTTTAAAACCTCAAACGTATTTTCGCACCAGTCCTTAATCATTTTTCTTGGTCAAAGTGACAGTTCTTCTTATTTCCACAATGAAATAAAACTTGTCTCATATTTTGGACTTCAAAAGAAAGGGCAGAAATGGCATCACATGGTTCGCATGCAATAAATAATTTACTATCGAAGAGCAAAAAGATATGGACAAGTGGTACTGATGTACAACAAATGTTTGTAGCCGAACCGTACAACGTAATTTTGACGCAATAGTAGCTGAAATATCAGTCTAATTCAACGATTGTTTTCTTTCAGAATACACTAAATTGCAAAACAAATAACGAGATGTTCTGTCACCACACTGGCACAGAAAGTTTAACGAGATTAGGTCCAACATAAATAAATGAGACGGATCTCCAAAAAACACTTTATTGGACGTAATGCAGGTAAAAAGCTACAAAGATAAAAGAAAATCGCATTCAGGTACTTGTTTTGACAATACAATCTATTTTAATTACAAAATCAAAACGTACGCCATAAACAATTATGACATCTTTGGCTTTCCGTACATAAAAAATTCTTGGAAATGACCCGTAGAGAAAAACCAGTAAAATCGCGAAAAAAATTAGAAAAGAAGAGTTCATAAGGACCAAGGGTATTTAAAATGACAAAAAGGGGGTCTATCTATGTAAACCAATATGTGAAAAAATATGAATATTTACGGCGCAGTCATGTCATCTTTCAAAGCACTAAAAATGACTCCAAATTTACAAAATTATCTATCGAATATAATTGTTAACTTCACATCATGACTAGAATAGGCAAGATAATTATACATACACTGTAGTTGTCCAAAAATCCAAAGAAATTGTGAGATTGAAGCAGAGAAAGTAAACCACGTTTTTTTTTTGTTAGCGTCAAGGGAGATAATTCCGAAAATACTTATGGAGCGCATATGACAACATAAGCCACTACACTCCTAACCTGATATAGATATATCACTACTTAGGATTAAAAATCAAAATGGACATGTTAAATCTTCACAAATCGTTAAAGTTATTTGCATTAAATGAGAAAAGATTTAACGGATATTTTCAACATATATACAAGGTCCCGACTCATCTAGTCATTATGAAGAAGGTGGACTAGCTCTGATATCGGACGCGTATACGTCGTAGGCTTTCCATCTCTGGTTATTCTAACCTCTACTTTGCGAACTCTATTGTCAATGCCTTTAATTGCGTTTATCACAATTCCAACTGGCCACCCGTTCCTAGCAACACTCAAGTCTTTCATTAGCACGATGTCGCCCTCATTGAAGTTTGGTTTCTCGGTTTGCCATTTGCGACGGTTCTGAAGTTGCTGAACATATTCTTTACGCCACTTTTGCCAGAACATGTTAGCTAGATGTTGTTCGCACCGCCACTGAGATTTAAAGAGTTTCTTAATGTCAAAAGGTCCAAAATTAGTTTCTATCTGATCCGTCTTTTGAGTAAGAAGTACAGCAGGACTTAAAATAGTTGGCGATTCAGGATCGCTTGACACGGGAACTATAGGTCGAGCGTTGATTATGGCGCACACTTCGGCCATCAGAGTTGTTAGCACTTCGTGAGTTAAATGTTTCGCATAAACATCTTTTAACATAGAGTCTAATATCCTTCGAGCAGTTCCAATCATTCGCTCCCACACTCCTCCCATGTGAGAGGAATGTGGAGGGTTGAAAATCCATGTGGCCCTGTGTTCATCGAGGAAGTTTTTAACTGCAGCCGACTCAACGTGTATGACATTCATATCTAGATCTTCGGTCGCTCCAACGAAGTTTGTACCACGGTCTGATCGTATTACTTTGACGTTTCCTCTTATCGAAATGAATCGGCGCAAACAGTTTATGAAAGAAGATGATGATAGCTCTTCGATCACTTCGATGTGTATCGCTCGGGTATAGAGGCATGTAAAAAGTACGGCCCATCTTTTACTGTTAGCTTGACCACCACTTGTTTTCCTAGCAACAACGTTCCATGGGCCGAAGGTGTCAATTCCAATGAACGTGAAAGGAGGAGTTTGTTTGAGGCGATCTTCCGGGAGATCCGCCATTAACTGTCCCTGGTATTTTCCACGCAGTTTGCGACAACGAACGCATTTATGTAGAACTGATGCAATGAGGCGTTTCTCCCCTACGATCCAGTAACCTGCCGATCTTATGGCACCGGCTGTGAAATGCCTCCCTTGATGTTGAACAGATGCATGAAAATGTCGAATCAAAAGTGTCGAAACAGTACTATTTTTGGGTACAATTATCGGATGCCTTTCCTTGAAATCAAAGTCTGCTCGACTAAGTCGTCCACCAACTCTCAATATGTCATGGCTGTCAAGAAAAGGATTCAAGTCGATTATGCCGCTGTTTTGTGGGAGAGGCTTACGATTTTTGATGCAGTTGATTTCACGGGAGAAGGCTTCATTTTGAACCCTTTGTAAGATCACTTCTTCTGATGTCAGTTTCGTTGATGTCTGGTTCTCGAAATTCTGAGACTTATAGTATCTCCTTGCGACTGACCTCAATAAATCGATTGTTTTTACCAACCGTTTCCACACTGAGAATCTGTCTACTCTGTGATTGAACTTAAAAGTATTCGAGTCATTATCAATCATGTCTATATCGGATTTTATACATATAGTCTCGGTAGTTTCACATTCATCCGTCATCCCGTCGAGAAGTTGTGGAGGTCCATACAACCTCTTACTGTTTTGAATCGTTGTTGCAGAAACAGTCCTTGTCCCGAAATCGGCTGGGTTCAGATTGGTTGCCACATAAGACCAATGATTAGGGGCTGAAGATTTACGGATTCTCTCAACCCTATTTTCAACATATTTGAAGAACCGTTTGCTCTCATTCTGAATGTAGCCTAAGACTACCTGACTATCCGTGTAGAAATTAGTCTTATTGACCTTGATGGCTAGCTCTTCTAAAATGATCTCCGCTATCTGAACTGACAGGACCGCTGCACAGAGTTTCAACCTGGGTACTGTATGACCATGATTCGGCGTCACCTTGGCATTGCCTAAGACGAAACCAACGTCAATTTGACCATTTTTATCTATTGTTTTTAGATAAGCTACTGACGCTATTGCCTGCTCGGAAGCATCTGAGAATATGTGTAACTGTGTTTCTGCTGTATCACGTAATGACACCTTCGAATATGTGCGAGGAATGTGGACGTTTCCAAGGACGACGAGAGAATTTTTCCAATCGGACCACTTGTCATACAAATGAGTAGGAAGAGGATCGTCCCAACCGTTAGATCCTTGTGCTATTTCTCGCAAGAGAAGCTTTCCGGTAACCACCACTGGCGCTACAAATCCGAGGGGATTAAAAATTCCATTTATCGTAGAAAGTAAACCTCGCCTAGTGTAAGGTTTCTCCTCAGCAGAGACATTGTAAATAAACGTGTCAGTTTCTAGTTCCCAGTTCAAACCTAGACTTTGCTGTGCTGGGAGTTCATCAATTGTCAAATCAACGTCTTTAAAGCTCTTCGCTCGTTCGGCGACGTCAAACGCATCCATAACCTCCTTACTGTTAGACGCTACTTCGTGAAGTCGTAAGTTACCGCCTGCTTTGAGTAATTTTGTCGTTTTCTTAATCAAATCGATAGCCTCTTTAGACGTTGGTAGCGAAATTAAGCCATCATCGACGTAAAAGTTCCTGTTAACAAATTCCACAACATCTTTACTATAGACATCAGAGTTTACGGACGCTGCCCCTCTCAAGCAATAGGACGCAACGGCTGGAGATGGACAGTTCCCAAATACGTGAACCCTCATTTGATACTCGATCAAGTTCTTGCTATAGTCATTATCCTCGTACCAGAAAAATCGTAGATACTTTCTATGCTCTTTATTGACGACGAAACAATGGAACATAGACTCGATATCTGCCGTTACGACTACAGATTCCCTCCGAAATCTAAGTAAAACGCCAATTAGTTTATTGTTCATGTCTGGTCCTGATAAAAGAACGTCGTTGAGAGACACATTATCGAACCTTGCGGATGAGTCGAAGACTGCTCTAATTTGGTTTGGCTTTCGTGGGTGGTACACCCCAAATATCGGTAAGTACCATCGTTCTTCATTCTGATCTAAAGAAGGTGCCCTTTCGGCATGGTTTTTCTCAAAGACCGTGTTCATAAACTCGAAGAAATGTTTACGTTTTCGCTCGTCCTTTCTGAGACTAGCATCCAAATTAAGCGCTCTCTTGAGTGCGTGCGATCGATTGTTTGGTAGGTGTCGCCTTGGGTGTCGGAAAGGAAGAGGGGCTTCCCAGTTCCCATCGTCATTCTGATGTACATTCTGATCCATTGTTCGAAGGAACTCTTTATCGTCAACGGACATACCTACGACGTCATCGCCTTTCTTTTTAAGGAACAAATTATCGTCGAGAGTCAGCTGTTGAGGCATAATTCTAGCTTTATCTTCAATGTTTAATTCTTGAATATTTAAGTCGTTTGGACAAGGTACACAGATAGACGCTCGTCCGTTTGGTAAGATGTATGTCTTGTTTATAGTAACGGAGTTTCTGGGGTGAACTTTATGAAGACATGACTCCCCTACGATTACCCATCCTAGGGTCAATTTTTGCGCATACGGAGAGCTTCTAGCACCAATACGATGATCGATAACATGGTGAGCTTCTGGGACATCTCTTCCAATCAGAATCGCAATTGGAACGTTTTCATCTAGAGGTGGTAAGTATTTTGCGATATCATTTAAATGAGTATGATACTTAGCTACGTCTGGTGTCGGGATCTCATCTCTCATATTAGGAATGCGGTTGCACTCGATCACGGTAGGTATATTGATACTTGAGCTTCCATCATTAGAAGTTATTGTCAAGTCACGAGTTTGTCTTCCAGACGTCTGAATGACTCCGGCACACGACGTGAGTTTGTATTGAGTTTGTTCGGCATTGATGTTAAGGGTTTCAAACACATCAGAACGACCTGTTGCTTGGATCATCCAATACAGCGTAAGCTTTCATAACCTTGCCCGGACAATCCGCTTTACATATATTGATCAAAACGATTTTCGCACAAGATTTTCCTGAGAATTGACCCTTACAGATTTGTGTGCATGTGGAAATTGCATCGGTAAACACCTTAACTCCTTGGTCAGACTTCTCCTCACCATGAGGTGTCGAAAATGAAGCGGACTTTGCTTCAGCATGCATCGCAGATGAGTGTTTGCTGCTCTTGCACATATTACAAACTATCTCAGCAGTACATTTGTTCGACTTGTGCTTAACAGAGTCACATCACCTAAAGCAGATGTTGTTCTCACGTAAGAATTTCCTACGCTCCTCAAAGGTTTTGTCTCTAAAACCTCTACAACTATTCAATGTGTGATTGGTTTTATGAAGTGGACACATTTTCGACGAATAGTTTGTTTCCTGTTTCACAGTTGTTTTGTTTACTGAAATTTGCTGTCGGTTGAATCTGCCCAACTTATCTTTTTCCCTGACGAATGAGCTACTTGTTGTCTCGTTGACGTACGATAGACCCGGATCATTTTTCATTTTACTCATGTCCTTAATGAAGTTCACTAAACACGAGAAGGGCGGAAATGGTACTTTGTGCATACTTTTGTATCTGTGCGCATGTGAAGCCCATTTTTCCTGAACCGAATTGGGTAACTTACTTATGATAGGTATTACTCCAGACGACGAGTTGAAATATCCAAGGAGAGTTTGATATTGTGCGTTTGTCATAAGAGATTCAATTTCACATAGAATGTCGAGCAGTTCGTAGAGTCTGACATTGTCCTTGTTGCTTATTCGAGGAAAATTTGTCAACTTTGATTTTAACACTGACTCTAGAAGTTCTGGAGTCCCGTACCTCTCATCGAGTCTTTCCCAGATATTACATAAAGCAAGTTGAGGATTGTGCATGTTGCTTGATCGGATACTCATTACATACTTCGACGACTGTGGGCCGAGCCACTTGGACATCAAGTCTAGCTCCTCAATGGCGTTAGCGTCTAGCTCTTTCATTATGCTCTTGAATTGTCCTTTCCAGAACGTGTATGTGTCTGGCTTGTCATTAAAACATGAGAGTCTTGATATCAACATGTCCTTTTTCAGAAGGAATTTCGTTAGATCCTGAATATGATGTTGACCACTAGATGAATCAACGTTACTAAAACGTGTATAGGCGTTAGCACAATTAGTGTCGTAATGCACTCGAAATTCGGGCTTGTCGTTTATCTGAACATGTGGTGTTCCAGATGTCTTGCTATTTGATGGATTTCTTGCAGTTATCGGATCCTCCATATTAGTGTGATCCCAAGAATTAATGTTCAAGTCAATGGGTTGAAACGGTTGCGCCTTAGGATTGAGATGGTTAAAGGTTTGCTCTTGGACGTATTTTGAAGTCCTTTCTATCGGATTCAAGGGTTGACTTGTTTCAAGTTTCTCGAGGTTTTGAAGCTGAGTTTCACTTCCATCAGAGTCTAGAGCTTCGGCTTCTGCCTCGGCCACAGCCGCTTCCTGTTGACTTGCTAAAAGTTTTAAATCTGCGTCAAGTTCTGCCATTTTTCTGGAGGACTCTGCTTTCATTTTGGCTTCTCTTTCCTCCAAAACGGCCTTTTCCTTCTTAATCGTGGCTTCCTGAATGGCAAAGGTTAAATTGACCTTAGCAGCTTCTGCCTTCGAACGCTTGTGAGACTGTTCCGACGTTCGAGCAGACAATCTGGAACCACTTGAAAGACGTGAACCTTTAGAATGTGTTGACATATTTTCAAAGGCTCTTTGGCGCGCACCATCTATTTTCTGAATCACATTGTCGACCTTTTCCTTACACCTAGCTATCGACTCGGAATGGTCCTTATAGCACTGAATACTGTGTTGAGTTCTAATCCTTGTAAGGAAAGACATATAAGATGAGGAGGTGGCACAAAGATCGCTATATGCCTTGGAAATATCCAACTCCAAGTTGTTGAAGTAGTCGATTTGTGAAATAGACGGGCTAAAGCTGTCAATTAAACTTCTAACGATTTCCCATTGTGCATATAAGTCTGTTTCGAATTTGTCTCTGGTTTCTGCATATTGCTCGTGTCCCTTTGGCGTTAGGGTTCGGACCCGGAGCTGCGAAAGATCACAATTCATCTTTGAAATTCAATGTCCTTACAGTCTTTTTACTGTTCTGTCACCACACTGGCACAGAAAGTTTTAACGAGATTAGGTCCAACATAAATAAATGAGACGGATCTCCAAAAACACTTTATTGGACGTAATGCAGGTAAAAAGCTACAAAGATAAAAGAAAATCGCATTCAGGTACTTGTTTTGACAATACAATCTATTTTAATTACAAAATCAAAACGTACGCCATAAACAATTATGACATCTTTGGCTTTCCGTACATAAAAAATTCTTGGAAATGACCCGTAGAGAAAAACCAGTAAAATCGCGAAAAAAATTAGAAAAGAAGAGTTCATAAGGACCAAGGGTATTTAAAATGACAAAAAGGGGGTCTATCTATGTAAACCAATATGTGAAAAAATATGAACATTTACGGCGCAGTCATGTCATCTTTCAAAGCACTAAAAATGACTCCAAATTTACAAAATTATCTATCGAATATTGTTAACTTCACATCATGACTAGAATAGGCAAGATAATTATACATACACTGTAGTTGTCCAAAAATCCAAAGAAATTGTGAGATTGAAGCAGAGAAAGTAAACCACGTTTGTTTTTGTTAGCGTCAAGGGAGATAATTCCGAAAATACTTATGGAGCGCATATGACAACATATGTCACTACACGAGATATCATAATAAATATATATTTTTAATTTCTAGAGAGTGGTTAGTGGTTTCTTCAAGTGTCCTCTTCCGGTTGATTAAAATGAACGCAAAAATGTCTGACATACTAAATGTGGCTTAAAACACGATGGAAAGAAAGAAAATAAACTACTCCAGTTTTTGTGGTGTTAAATAAGGTAGTGTTTTCGTCAAAAAGCATTTCAAAAGTCGGGCAGGTTACAGACATAACTAAATCTTTATACCATTAATCAATATCGTACTGTTAAAATATCAGCACTTGTATGTAGTATGTAAAGTCACATCTGTTTAAAAATCAAAACTACGGTCTACAAACACGACAAAAACTTGAACCATTAAAACAGTCTTAGTGCCTTCCATAGAGCAACACGCGACTATCAATTAATTGGTTAAAACCATATCTATCCGACCACTTGAAGTATCAAATACACATGTAACACAAATCCTTGATTGTGGATTGCAATCCATTTTATTTAGTATTAAATTGAAAAAAGTAAAACTAAAAACGTTTTCCATGTGTATTTTGTTTTTTTACATCCAATGACAATGTCTGTATTAAATGACAGACAGATTTGTAAATCAAAAAAACACTGCTATTCATTACTAATTAAAGCCTTAATTCAAAGAAATTGCAAATTTCGTCCAGGGAAGCTATACAGATGAAAAATCTACAATGTGGCCAAAATCATTGTCTGTTTGTTTTTTTTTATTTGAAATTAAATTTTAAGTATAGTTACTTAGTATATCTTACTACTTATTGGAACAGATATTATTAGTTATGCAGTCAGTTTCATGAGATACGAAAATATATGAAGTGCATAAAAAGTTGATTCCATATCACTGGTGGTCGGTATTTCGGGTAGCCCGAACCCGAACCCGAGACGAAATCCCCGAGACAGAAATGGATTTTAATTAATTACTTAGTTATTTGAAAACATTTTCACAAAATATTTGAAATATATAATAAGGTTCTGATATTAAATTATTATGTTTAAGTAAAAATGTATAAAACGTATATTTATGAAAATATCGCAATTTTTTGTCCCGTAGGTCGGTATTTCGGGTATGCCGAGATGTGAAGGGAGGTAACTATTGTCCGGTAAAACATGGAGATAAGCATTTGCTAAACGAACAGATTTATAATAGTAATAATAATAATAATAATAATAATAATGATAATAATAATAATAATGATAACAATAATAATAATAATAATAATAATAATAATAATAATAATAATAATAATAATAATAATAATAATAATAATAATAATAATAATAAAATTAATAATACATTTATGATTATTACCTTAAAATTCATTCTATTGTTATCCTTTGTTTGGAGTTTTACATATCTGTTTTTATTACATACGCTGGCAGAGCTTGTGTTCCTTATTTAAACATTGCTACTGACGATGAAAAAAGCTTTTTGTCTTTTGACTTGTGTAAATCTAAGAAAAAAAACCGCAACGTTTAGGTTTCATAACTATTGCAAAAATTAAATCTTAACAATTAAAACCAATACATCCTTAACAGATCTGTGTAAATTAATGTTAATATTTTTAACACTTGTTGATGCATGACGGGCAAAGAAACGGGTTACTGTTATTGAAGGAAAATTCAAGCAGCGCAAATGGAAAAAAAATCTCCACATGTGTCGCACTTGCCATGTCATCGTACAAATTCGGTAGACGACAATTAGCTTTGCCGTCTAGCTCTATGGGTATTGTTGATATCTGCTAACTATAATTTTGATGTTATACTTTTCTTTTTGGAAATGGTGATTACAAACTTATTCTATACTAAGTGTTCGAACAAATGCACACGCATGCTGTGATTGTCGATGACGACCCCACTCCGTCCATTATAGCCAAAGAAGCAAAGAAGCAAAACTCGGTAGCGAAAAATAGCGCAAATACACTGCAATCCAGGACATTGTCTTTTTGCTGTACTTTCGGTTTTTTATATTAATAATATTTTTCCCCTGTCCATTAACACGTGAAACATGAATTTTAATAGAGTTTGCGACTTTTTTTTAGTTTTCGATGGTTTTCAATGGATCGAAATTCTTAATTTGTGGCTAAAATTTGCCTAGGGCTGGTTTCAGGCGGAACATGTATTGATTGGTTTCAGGAACACCAGATCTTACAGATCTATATGAAAACAAAAGATACGAGAAGTCAATTCAAAATCTTTCTTCTGCAATTACTGAGAGTTCTTTTTTGTTGTTGTCAAATTTAATTTTTTTCTTGGGGACCGGTGATGTTTTGCTGGTATTTCGCTTTTTCATAATTGAAGTTGGAATTATTTCATCCGCTTTTATACAGGTTGGGGTCGAAAATATAAATTAATTCTTGATAGTCTGGAGCTGGAACACATGGTCTAGGTTACGTTCTAACCTCTCTCTTGTTTGTTTCTGTCATTGTTCCGAAGTTGCGACAAGTTCAAAATGCGTTTTACGTCAGAATCGCGAGCCCGATGCTCATCTTGGCAGCAAATGATGTGGAAACATGTACCTATGGACGGACATTGACATTTTTCTTGAGGTACAGTTGGACAGCATATTTCTCAGCAGTCGAACCTTCCACGAGAAATTACTTTGCTTCAGGAACATGAATAACTCTCTTTTTTTCAATTGTCGCAATAGCAAGGGCACGTTGTGACGTACTTTGGTCTTAAACAATGTGTACCTCATTTACAAATGGAGGAAAAGACACAGCGGCATTATATTTATTTATTTATTTATTTATTTATTTATTTATTTATTTATTTATTTATTTATTTATTTATTTATTTATTTATTTATTTATTTATTTATTTATTTATTTATTTATGTATTATTTATTTTTACATAATAATAATTACTATGACTTGTCAATTAATTAAGTTGCCGGACCTGTGTTACCTCCATTCACATCTCGGCATACCAGAAATACCGACCTTCGGGACACAAAATTGCAATATTTTCATAAATATACGTTTTTTTACAGTTTGACTGAAACGTAATAATTCAAAATCATAATCTTGTTATATCTTCCAAATATTTTGTAAAAATTCTGTCTGATAATCACGAAAAGTCAATTTCTGTCTCGGGGATTTTGTCTCGGGTTCGGGTTCGGGCTACCCGAAATACCGACCACCCATATCACTTTATTGAACACACACTGCATACTAGAACTGTAGCTAATCAAAAGATATTACTTTAACAGTTAGGATAAAATCATTTCATTAATATTCTCTGCAAAAAGAAACGCGTAATAGACTTTCAAGTTAGTACCATGTGTGATCATCTCAAGCTGCCAACACTGCTCTGCATATCCTTGGAACAGAGTCTATCAGCTCTTATATTATTAAGTGGAATTGTTTGCCATTCTCATCGCAACATTTGACAGAGCTGATCGAAGGTCTGAGGCGAAGGTTGACCCTAGAGCACACGTTAATCCAGCTGGTCCAACAAGTGTTTAATCAATTTCAAATCCTGTGATTTGGAAAGCATACTAGTACACACATGTTTTTTTTTCAAGATAGTCCTTGTTACGCGGACTGTGTTAGTCCTTGCATCTGCCTTCTGAAACTATTTCCTCTGTCAGTCAATTGTGCGCATTAGGTAAGGTTGGAGAATTTCGTCTTTGAGCCGTTAAATTGACTTGGTCATGTACCAGTCCGCCTCCCACGTCATGATGCTACCTCCACCGAAGATATCTACCTCCTACTGGACACATGAGGACGACAAACGAACATTCCTGCGCTGGGATACACGGATTAGCCCGTCAAGTGTCTGTGGCAGAAAATATGACTCGTCTCTGCACCGGAATCTATGTCATTTGCGGATTATCCAGTCCCTAAATTTTTCACACCATATGATTCTTTATAGTCGTTGTAACGTTTAGTTAACTTTAAAGGATAAGGTAAAAGGTAATTTCAGCAAGCTTTATTTGGTAATTTGGTATTACACTGGATAACACGTAGTTAGAGTAACCTAGGATAAATGCATTCATATGTCTAAAAAACCTAATACTGATACCGTGTATTTTAACAAAAATAAATTATGTTTGTCATGTCTAAGAACACACACATGAGAAACCAAACACTGTTCCAAATCCACGAAATTCCACCCGATTAAAATGCAATAACTAGAAAAATTATTTGCTCCAACTTAGTTTTCAGTTCATGAAGTCATGCTCAGACAGAAAGAAACACGGAAATAAATTTTGCTGGCTGAAATTAAGCAAGTCGTTTTCAGCAATAGCGTTTTAATTTTCTAACAGGTTATGATACCGATTCTTAAAGTAAGAAACAACCCGTGACTTCAAAAATTCTTTTGACCAGTTTTTATATCAAACCATACGATCCTGTTAAGTCACCACTCTGCTACAACATCGTCTTTTACATCCACTATACCAGAAATGCAGCGATTATCGTTTACAAAAAATTGTTGTAAATCGTCCGTGACTGGTCATAAAAGATAATTTTACAATCAAATGGGACGCCAGAACAACTGCCTCAAGTAAAAAGTACAACAAGCTGTAATAAAACCAATTTTCTTTGTATAAGTTTAAACTTTTTGTTGTTCTGTATGTTAGTGATTTATAATATTTCGCCTCAAATAACTTTTGCGCTACTTTTATGATATGCTCAACTCTACATAATATATGGACTGAATCACAAACAACACAAAATCTGGTGTTTGACGTATGCAGGACAACTTCATTTGATGTTTAAATATTTTGTTTACGATTTTCTAAAGGTTTGTCATTCCTAAGAGATATTCTTGACAAAAAACTGGTAATGACTGAGTTTGATAGAGCTATAGATTTCTGAAAATCAAATTGAAGTTTAGATCTGTCGCCCAGATGTTTGCATATGTTAAACTTGTTGGTTACTCCTATCGTTCTTGTCCGTATACCTAATGAGACCAAATGAGAAAGACATGTGCCAGTAGTTATAAAAGAATGCCCTTACCCTTACGGAAAACTAATATCATTCTTTGATTTGAAGGGTTTATGTGCCTTTTTGTTTGTTACGTGATTTGTGTGTTTCTTCTTTCTTGTGTTCGTAATTGTTTAACGTTTGTTTTATTACATATCAAGCTTTGACTACTGTCTCATTTTAGAAAAGTATACATGCAAAACCAGTAAAATAATATATGGTTTGCAGTGTTCAAACATTCGTTCAAATGTAAACAGATTTAAAACAAGTTTTGAATTAATTAGTACCTCAACCATTTCAGTTGACTCATTTTATCAGTAAATAATAAATAAACAAAAACTTACCTATGTATTTGTCAGGTCTTGACATTTTATCAGCCTTTCAATGGTCGGCAATAGTAGAGAACTTCTTACAGGAACATTGCTTAAACATATTTTTAATATCGTTTTACGTCGCTGGGTACGATAACAGTTATGTTGGTATCTGCGTTAACAGAACCTTTTGTGACTGTTATAATAATAGTTTTCGTTTGTACCATTTCTGGCATAAGGTTTGTTTGTTTGTTTGAAAATGGTTTAACGCCACTTTCAGATATTCTTCAGCTATATCATGGCGTCTAGTTTTTATTGGAGAGGAAGTCGGAGTACCTGGAGAAAACTGTTAGGAAAACTGGCAATGCTTGTCAAATGATTGGAGTCCAGTGCACACTGCCGCAGTGAGACCCCTCAGTGTCGACAGACCACGTGATCAATAGCTAACGAACTACCTTTACCACTTGGAAACCGAGGCCTCTATGGCATAAGGTAGACAACTGGCTAAAGAAGTCCTAAAAAGTAAAATTTGACTAAACCTTCCTTCATTACCAATGTCTGATGTTTTTCAAGAGGCTCAAATGAAAGATGCAGATGCTTATTGTTAAGCCAATGTGCCGTTTTAGTGATTTGTGTTTGAATATGGTTATGTTGACCAAGTGAATAGATATTAGAGATTGGTACTGTGCATGTTTTTTTCAAAAACTAAACAACATGGGTTCAAATTAATGCATTCTTAAACTGAAACAATGTTACATTGTGTTTTGTTTTCTTGCCATATAGTGTTAATACAAGTAATCCTACTTAAAATATGGCTTTCAGAGCTTATTTGTGAGGGGATGACCACTGAGCATGAGGTTTAAATTTTTAATGGATTTACAGAGAGGAGATTAAGAAATGCTAAACAATTGATTTATACAATTCAGCCCACTGATATATTCAGAATTTTTAATATAAGGGCAAGCCGTTGTATACATTTTAGAGATGGAAAGGAAATTTGGTTTTTAACTTACATTTGTCTATTGTAGACAACTGGTCAAAAAGTACTAAAAATTGTCATTTTATTCAAAATTACCTCCCTTATTAAAATGTAAATTTTTCAGTATTTTTCCAAGTCAAAACAGTCAACAGTCATTGTAACATTTTCAAAACATCTTTAAAAACTAAAAACAGGTTTCTTGTTTTGCATTGATATATAAATTTTCACATATCCGTTTAGGCCGCAACTTAAAAAAGTTAACCCCTTTTCATGGCAGTCATTATTATTATTGATTCTGGTAATTTCAGATCACATGTAATTTGTAATGTTTGTTTAGCCGTAACTTTTCTATTCAAAATCATTTTTACTATTTAGCATAATATTATTGGCTTCGTTCTCATATGAAGCAAAAATGTGTAACGCTTCTATTTCATTACAGTTTCATATTGGTTTGAAATACGAATTGTTATCATATTTTTTGTTGAAATATACCCATATATTAGCAGTTCAAAAATCAATATTAAACTTCTATTATTAGTTGTTGGGATTTATAAACATATTATTTTACCTGGTTGACAAGCACGTGTATCACGTGACTACACTTAAACAGTAACAAGTTCAAGGACACCAGACTGGCTCTTTAGATATGCGGGATATACGACAAAAAAGATACTGCTAATCACAAGTTATTTTGAATTACGATTATATTTGATTTGTAATGTTTATAATGCTATAAATCTATAGTCAATATAATTTCAATTATTTACACAAGACCTCTTATCTAAAGCAGAAACCTGTTTAGATAACAACTTTTCGACGTCTTAAAAATCGATATTGAACTTGAAAAACATGTATCAGGATTTAAATCTATTGTAAATATATTTCTGTTACCTGGATCACAAGGACGGGATAAAACCTAAATTACAATAAGTTTAAGGACAACAAAATGGCTCAGTCTCATCTTAAGATATGCGAAATATGTGCTGGTGGACCAGGTTATCAGTTCTGTTTAGATTGCGAGCAGTTATTCTGTGATAATTGTAAATCGCAACATAAAAGGCTAAAAATTGCTGCTAATCACAAATTCCTGGATAGCTCAGGAGTCGAACAGGAAGTTATTTCCAAATGAAAAGACCACAATGAGGATTTGGTATTTTTGTGTTATCCTTGCAATAAGGTCATATGTACAGCGTGTGTTGTTAGAAAACAACATAGAGGTCACGATTTGTCAAGAATCAAAGATGAGCTACAGAGTCTTCGGAAAGAAAACAATAATATACTTCTTTCAAAATCAGAAATTCTCAACGAGAAAATTAAACAACTTGAAAACGACTTGATTCAACTGGATAAAGATGCAGCAACAGCTATACAGCAAGTAACCGAGGAGGGAGCATTAATAAAAGCAATGATAGACCGAAAAGTTGAAAGAGTATTATCCAACTTACGAAATAAAACTGGATTAGAAAAAAAGAAGGTTCTCAACATTATTTCCGACACACAACAATTACAGACAAAAATGAACGAATTGGAAGACAAAGTCTTGAATTGAAGAAAAGCAGAAATGACACAGGACTAATTCAGAAATTAAAATCGCTAAGGAGTGATGCCGGTATTACCACAATTAAAGATGTGTCTATGTATATCAAACCGTTCTTGGTGTACAAGACTAAAGTGGTTACTGAAAAAGATATAGAAACCCTAATGGGATCCTTCATTTTAAGGCAATAAATGGGCTTACTTCATATCTTCGTTAAATAAAAAATAAATAGCCTTTTTATTTATATTATAAATCCTTGTCTAATATATGCAAAATGTATGCAGATAGCAATTTAATAACAAACAAGCGCTGACGTAAGCAATCCATATTCTGTTTACTTCCCCATGGCGGAATTGTACAAGATCTATCAACTATATCCAACTTATCCAGTTTATAAACATATTTTGGTAATGCCCATCGGGATAGACGCAAAGACGATATTTACGAAGCAGAAACGAGAAATGTACAAAAACGAAAAGTGAATGCCTTGTAAACAACAATGGTTGCACTAAGTACATGTACATGTACCTCCCGACGGGTAAGCAGTGGCTGCATCTTATAACATTCGTTGATTTGTCTTAATGTCCATGAAAGACACACAAGGATAAGAGAAAACTTGAACGGGCTCAACTTAATACTGGTTAAAGTCAACAACAGTTAGCAACCACAATAGCAAGCACATAGTATAAGTTCTGAAATTAAAAAAAATATATGTCTTTGGTTCTGGAATTCTCCTATAAACGAACGTGAAATGAACTTAGAATTACACAAAGTGCATATCTACTATCATTTTACGGTACCCAGTTAGTGTCAACCTGATTACTATGTATTTAGATATTTGTATATTTTCTTTTCATATATTTGACTAACATCCTACCAGTTTTCATATATATTACTGATGCTTGCCCCAATTATATCACTGAAACTCCTTATTCAAAAGGCGACTAAAATGCTTATTTTCCATTTCTATCCTATTATAGTATACAGCAATATCGAAATTCCTGATAAAGTATGTAAATGGTAGCACAATCCTTATCAAAATTTGTGTCAATGTTTGTTTAACGTCCATCCAAAAATATATTCAGTAAAACAATAAATCAACGGGGAAAGAAATAGACCAGCAGAAACACCATTTTTACGGCCAAGATAAACTTATGCATTCTAGATTATGGGCAGATAATTAAGACTTTTTTAGCGACTACAAAAAGCCTACCTGTTTTCAAAATCTTAAACCGGACCGCATCTTGGATGGAACATGGCACTGCCCAGTCGCATTTCCCGCAATCAGGTTTTTTGTATTATGACCTAATAGCCCCCACCGGGAATCATTCCTATCCGCCACCGTTGGACACAATATGCAGCTATGTTGATCGAAATCGTTTTTACATTTCTAGTATTTTGAAGCAGGTCGTATCATAATTCAATCTAATTAAAATTATATCTTCACTTGGCTCCCCCTTTTTGCTATTGTCGCCGTGAAGATCTAACAACATCCCATTACAGGTCATCTCAGATTGACCTTTTGTATTGACCAATCAAAACGCAACTTCAACCAGATTTTAATGTTTGCGGAATCCTCTGTTATTATTCGACATTCTCGCGCATTTACGAAAACGACAAATTTTAACAACAAAGATGTCAGCGCCCATTTGAAGAAGAAAATAAATAATGAAAGCATGCAGACAAATACTCCTCGTCGTCAATACAGTCGTGACAACATATGTATAATATGCGGATTCGCTTTTATTCAACGCGAAATATCGGCAACAGGTGAAATTGTGGAGAAAAAGTTGTTTACACAGAAACTGAAACTATCAGAAGAACGTATTTCAACAATTCGGAAAGTGATTGACACTTTTGTAGTTACTGAACTTCAAAATAAGGACTGTGGGGTATGTAGAAAGTGTTTTAAAAAGGTGGAACACGTAATTAAGATACAAGATGAAATTGAGCACACAACAGGTCAGCTAAATGCTTCGTGGGAAAATGTCAATAAGTGTTTGTTGACGCCATCAAGGAAGGGTAAACACTTGATGGAAAAACGACTGTTAAGATCTCCATTTTCAAACCAGCCTTTGACTAAACAGCTAAAAGTATTTCCTTCTGTGTCCACCTTCATTTCGATTCAACCACTTGTGCAGCTAGCAACATCAGAACAGTTATTTGGCCCAACTACCTTTGGTGTACATTCATCAACTATGCAGTCTATTGCCCCAAAACTAACAGGACAGGAGATGGTACCAAAACCAGTTGAAAAAGGTATGTTTTTTTATATTTAAATAATTGTGTTTATTACTGGATGTATTGAGCTTGAATAGTACATGTGTGTCATCTAGTAAGTGTCAGCAGACACTCAATAGTGGAACGTGTCACTTATTTTGAAGAAAAGTCTACATGATTAGAACAGAAAGATATAATTATTATTTGCCTTATATATGAAATAAAGGTTTTATATTGCTGTCTAAAAGAAAAGATGAACATATATTTTTGAAACATATTTTGTCTATTCAATTGAAACGATATCTGTTCTTGAATAAATGGTGTAATGTTTAATTAATTTCAATACAGATTCTAAACAAAAAGCAAGAAGATCTCCTGGGTTTTCTTCTTGGAAAACAGGGCTAGAAAAAGAAAACCCACAGCCTTTGAATTATGCAGAAGTTGAGGTGCACAAACATGTTCAAAACGACTGTTTATTGCATTGTTGTTTATTATACTGCCATGAACTACCACAAGTTAAATACAGGGCAACAGTGGTGAATTCAGTAAAAATTCATGCCCCAATGAATTATTTATATATTTTTAAGTGTACATGATCATGCGCACATTTGGTATTGGTGTATACATGTATGAACATGTATGCATAAATAAATTTAAAAAAAACATTCACCAAAATCATACTAATTGAATATTGTATATCATGAAAGTACATGATATATTTCATTTTATATTTAATGATTGTGGTAGCTTGTGTAAGCAGTTAATTTCAGTTTAATTACATGTAGATTCTAGTGTAGTTTTTAGTTTTCCAAGACAAGTTTTATCAGTTCAACAAAAGTGATCTAATATTGCAATATAGGTGAATTAAATGTAATTAGTAAAAATCATTAAAAGTAAACTTTTATGCCACATACATGTATGAATTGTGATACAAATATACATTTTAGCATGTTATGGTAATAGCTCGAGTAATACATTACATTGTACAACTTTTTACTTTCTGCATTAATGATTTAAATAGAAAAAAAGAATTCTCAAAATTTACCTAGAAGTAATGGAACTTTCAAATTGTTTTTAGTTATTTTATTCGTTTGTTTGTTATAGAAATGGGTTATTTGTTGCTTATTTTGCAGAAATTGGTAAGAGGTTTATTTTGCATTTTGGCATGCTGTTGTAATTGTTTTATATTTTTCAGGTTGTTATTATTTTTTGTCATGTCTCTGAAAGACTTTCTAATTTTATTTATGAATGGTAAGTCAGTTTAACAGGAAAACACTAATATCTATTTCACATTTAAATACATGCATGTTGTTCTCTTCTGGTTTATCTCATGCCTAAAAATGTTAATAAATAAATTATAATAGAAATAGTAATAAATCTTTCAATAATGTCTCATAGTTAATTTTAAGAATTGTTATTTTCACAAATTAACATTGCCATGTATCTTTTTAAATGTCCACACCTACCAAGAAAAATGATGTTATTAACCTAGTAAGCCAGATCATGAGCTTCTAGTGACACACAATGTCCACAGTCCTGAACAAAGATGGATTTATCCAAATGATAAAATATTTTAATGTTTATGTTATGAAAACAGAAAGCTTTCAATTAAAATGGCTACATTTTCTTGTTAAAAATCTACATGAATATGAAAAGAAACAATTGATACATTGATGGAATTATACTAAACATTTATTTAAATTTTAACTTCTTAAAAATCTTTGTTTAAAACAGAAAATTATGTCAAAAATGTACATTTGGTGATCTTTTATTTTTAAATAGGTTTCAGTATATTATCCAAGTGGGAAAAAATCGACCTTGGTGACCTTACCAGCCTACATGTCCATATGCAAAGCATTTGTAGATCATATCCCAAATATGGACAAAATTATTATTCACCAAATGAGTAAATTGAATACAACAGAATTTATGCACACAGCATCAGAATTGATTAAAGAAGAGTGTGTTAAAATCTGCAAGAGGGGTTCTCCAACCATTTTTCAGAAGAAAGACCTTGAGCATTTTTTACAATTTTCATGGGAAAATGTGCACAAAGAACTAACAAGCATTTCTCCTTCACTTCTGTCAGCAGTGTCAGCAATAGTCTGTGATAAACCACTGTCCATCCAAAGCAAGCCATTTAGTCATATTATGCTTACAGCTGCCATTGGACTTCATGGAAGGAATCAAGAAATGTCAGTTGTGCAGTATTTAATTGGATTCATTTTAACTCGTGGAGGGTGCACACAGAGGGTAGGTGAAAGAAGATGTAGTAATAACCCATTTTTACCCATGGATTTGTATGCAGCACAACATTACTTATTTTCAATTTTCGCTCACATATTTTAGTGTGGACACTGGACATGAAAAACTTGTACATGTATGCATGTAAATATTTATTGTATTCAATATAAAAGTAAAGTTGTTGGCTGAATGACAAGTGGAAAATTTGAAAAGCAACAGGCTATATGACTATGGCTAGGGCGCAATAAACTAATTCTTTGCTGTGAATTTTTATTATTTTCAATTTTATCCAATTAAAACTTTTGATTTCCCCCATTGTCATAGTAATGAGAAAATTCTATTGCTGAGCAAAACATTTTTACTCAAAAACGTTTTATGACACTGGGACTAGTTCTCTAGCAGATTATGACCAATGTTTTTTGCCATACTAAGGAATTTATGTTCTTGTCTTCTTTTAGAACACTTAACAAAAATGAAATTCATAGCATGTAAATATTATCAGAATATATTGTCTCATTTTAGGATATAGAACGTCTTTCAAAGATTGGCATTTGCACACATCCTCAGACAATACAGGCAAAGCTAAACAGCTGGCAAAAGAAACTGGACCAAGAAATTATTGACATAAAGAATAATTGGGCAAATGGAGGGAATACCAAATTCCAGCTGGTTGGAGATAACTGGGATAAGAACATTCTCCCTTCTTACAGAACAAGTGACAGGAGAACGTTGTCACTTCACTTGTTTAATTTATATGCTATCATTGACCGTGTAGTGCCTGAACCAGAATTAAATGCGTCTTCCATGGCTACTCCAAAGTTTGACATTTATACCATCTGTTCAGGAACAGAAATTGCTGATGACAGAATTAAGATTTATTTTTGGAACATCTATTATCAAAACATTACCCCAGATATCACAGTATTTTCAAGATATATATCCTGTACACTTACACCACAGATACAGCGAGTTTGCAGGAATGAAAACCACTCAGGTATGATGCACCAAAATCTTTTAAAATTTATTTTTATTAGTAATTGCTTTGGCACAATGATACACAAAACTCTTACAACATATACTACTAGCATATAAATTCTAAATGAACCAGAGTTTGCAATTTAAAAAAACATTGTAATGGTGATGTTGCTTCATTTAAAGTTACATGGTGGAGGTGACTAAATACACGCTTTTACTACATATGATCTAATTGTTCCTTATATTTTTTTGCAGTACCCTTTAGGATTATATGATTGCAATGAGAACAAGACTTAAGAAATGATTCAACTTTTAAAGAAGTTATCTGATTTATATGTTCCTTGCAAAGATGGTGAAATAGTTGAACCAGTTTTCTTTGGAGGTTATTATTAATTAATATAATATCTGTCACATCTCTTTAAAAACCTAAGAACTATTGTTTCAATTTTACCCAAGAATATTACTAAAATAAAAAGTACATGTTCTCATGTACATTTAGTGAAAAACTACAATACTGTATGAATTAGGACTTGAAATAAGCTGCAGGTTCATAATTTCAGCAAATGTTAAATGGACTAAGTGTTGTTCTCGGATTGCACAAGATAAAATTATCAAAGCCTGTCATGTTGCACTAGCATTTGAGTTTTTATACCAATTATGACAATTTTCCAGTTCTGTCAGTGTCCAGTTTTCAAAAGAGTGGGGGGGCTGTAACCTGATTTCACTCACCACATTCTTTCCTGTGGTAAATTATGGTTATAGTCGAGTACACTTTAAGATCACATCCATGGTGATAAATAGATTGGCTAAATATGTGTTAATATATGGTATTGTATTTTAGTAATAGATGAAAATGGTTTATATACTGCATTTCATATATTTAGGCGATCGTCTTACAGATGAAAGGGTGCAAGGTGCACAAAATGCAATGAGCAATGCACGATCTGCCATAGAAAGACTAGAAGGCTTTATATCGAAAATAGAAGACTTTCATGGACTTATGAACTTCTTGGAGGTAAGCATGAACACTTTACTTAGGCCCCGTCTATGAGGGACATATCATGGTCTAAAATATCTGTCTGTTCATCTGTCTAGATGCCATAACATATTTGTATGCCCCCGCTACGACATGTTGGGGGCATTAAGTTTTACTCATGTTCGTACATCCGCCTGTCTGTTCGTACTAATTTCCGTCAAGCTTTTCTCAGAAACCATAAATGAGAATAATTTGAAATTTGGCAGGGTGGTTCAGTATCACAAGTTGTACGTCCTAAGCAACTTTCAGACCTGTCGGACAACTACTTCCTGTTTTGACTTCATTTAGCTGGGGCATCTGTGTCCCATGGACACATTCTTCAATTTTTTTCATATCACACACATTTGCTAATTATGTCAGCTTTATAGTCTGTATACTTTTTTGTAATTTTCTGATTTTTCCCACTGATTAAGAAACTTGCTTGAATTTTTTAATTATTTAATTTTAGGCGATTCATAAACTGTCTTACAGTACTGAAAGTGGAGCAGACCCAGGAACAATGTATTACTACAGAAATTTATTAAATATGAGAAATGTAAAAGGCAATGTTAAGAATGCATATACATGTAGACCTTACAAACAGCTTTATTACACAGTTTTAGATGGCTTATGTTTATTATTATTTTTGGACTTTTTTGAAATTAAAGACTTGGATTCTGAAATTCCCCTGCCAGTAAATTTCCAACAGATGTCAAATGAAGATAAAGTAAAATGGTTAAATACAGTATGCAGTGAAGTACTTAAAAAATGGTTTTTTGAAAATACAAATGATGTATGTGCCTCAATACGTGACTTTTTGGACAATCCGGAGCATGCTGAAAACTATTGGGTTTCAAGTCTTGATGATAACCGACTCAAATGTCACTTTTGCCCCAAGTCGTATGCCTATGTAGGATCACTAAAGTCACACGAGAAGAAAGTCCATAATGTTGAAATAAAAGAACCAAAGAAATCCATTTTAAGGAAAGCTGACAAATTACAAGACTACTTAATTATGGTTTTCAAATTAACATTACTTCATAAAAATTTGGATAGTGCTGTAGATATGGGTGATGGTGAACGTTCAGTAAGATCGGCTAAATATGAAATTCCAATATACAATAAAACGAACAAAACTAAGTATACCATTGGATCCATTCATTTAACTCCTTTGACATCTGGAATCCTTCCACCTGAACAAACAGACCGTTTAATTGCAAATAGATTTGTCAATCTTCAGGGCGGCAGAAACAACAACATTGCTCTTGACGAATATCTGGAGATGCTCAACAGGGACAGCAAAACAGCATGTTCGGGACATCAGACCAAGGAAAGTATAATAAATCATTCGAAGCAATACCCTCTACTTATCAACTTGACCGAACACTTCGATGAAATAAGCGAGTTAAGGAAGAGAAAAGGTTTCCACCATTTACCGTCCTACACCAGTGATGTGCATTCCATTGTTAAAGACTTGTTGCAACTTGACATATTCAAAAAATCAACCCACCTGAAATTTAAAGGATTTAAAGTGGACAGAAACCCTTTTGACAATTGTGTAACCGGTCTTTCAAACATGATTCAAAGACACACACCAAAAGTACCATTTCATCGACTCCGTAATCCTCATATTTAACTTACAAAATTAATAGAAGTATTAGTTTTATTTAAGTGATGGTTTAAAGTCAATCCATGCACTATTTGTATCCTGATGTTCTTTTTTCCATTTTTAGCTCATCTGCCAGGGCAAACTACTGCCATTACCTTTCATCCATCATCGGTTTAATGTTCTCTGAAACAACTTGCCCAATTGAAGCAAACATTTGAAGGAAATATAATCATGTTCCCGAGGTCTTCTACTGATTAATTGTTTGCTTGTTTGGAGGGTGCTTAACACCACTTCTAGCAATTCCAGCTATATCATGGCATCCAGTTAATATTGAGGGAGGAAATCAGAGTACCCTAAGAAAACCCCTGTCCTTCAGTAGGAAAACTAGCAATCCTTGTCGATTAATATTGGAGTCAAGCGCATCCTTCCTGCAGTGAAAATGGAACCCGCAGTGTTGACAGACTACGATTAATAACAGACGAACTACCTTAACTACTCGTTAACAGAGCCCCTCATCCTTATTTAGTTGAGTTTATACAAAAAACATATCTTCTAATTAAATCATGTCAGAATGAATTACAACCCCCCCCCCCACACACATATTTTGATTGTTTGAAGCTTAGCAACCTGTTTGACCTAATGTTGACACTAACATTTAACATACATGTACAAATGTACTTTATTCAGAATATGAGCCGAAATGTTTTGTTTGCCCCATTTTAGGCTACACTGTATATCATGGTTTCCAGCAGTTTTTAATGGGGAGGAAACCAGAATATTCTGAGAATACACCAGATAACTGGTAGGAAAACTGACAATCCATCTTAATTAAGATTGGAGTCAAGCACACCCTTCAAGCAGTGATATTTGAACCTGCAATTCGGGTCTTAACAGGCACATTATCAATAGAATAACTACCTTAACCACTCAGACACCATGGCCCCTTCATTGTTTTATTATTCTACTGTTTTATAAATATTGAATAAAGATATAATTCAATTAAAATTTATTTGTACAAATTTTTATCATATATCAACATCGTCAAAATAATCATACTGATCCAAATCATATGGCTCAGTTATGTCTGAATCTGACTGTTTTTCCAGGTCATCATCTGATACATCCTCTATCTTTGAATCGTTAAACATGTTTTCAAGTAATAAAAGCTTGCATTTACCACACTGACATTTATGTGCACATATATCACAGCATGTGTGTACTCCAATTTCATCACTAAGTGCTTCAAGTTCGGCAGGTTTCAGAAAGTACTGCATAAGAGTATGTCTTCTACAATTGGTAGTTTTGTACACTTCCTTAACCTCAGATAGCCTTATGTTATAGGAGTTGTATAACAATAAAGCAATGGAAGGATTGCCATCTCTGCCTACTCTTCCTATTTCTTGAACTAGTTCAATGGCTGTGTTTGGTGCCCCATAAAGAATAACTGCCCAACAATTGACAACATCAATGCCCATACCTAGTGCACTTGTTGCAATTACAATCCGCAAAATACTGTTAGCATTTTTCAAGTTATTTATTATATCTGTTTTGTTAATATCTGCTGTTTCAGAATGGTACATGTTGATAAATTGTGTACAGTCAGGAAGCTCGGTTGTCAAGTAATTATATATTGCTGATGTGTCCTTTATTGATGAACAGTAGAAAATGGTTTTCGGAAATATTTCTCTTTTAGCGTCAAGTCCATCTACAACCCAAGTCATGGCCATTTCTACTGAGGTTGGCACTTTAAACACACTTAATTTTATATTACGTTTATTTGGAGACTGAGTTATTTCAGTTGCATCATGCAAATTTAGACTTTTTGTTGCAACTTTTCTGATCTTTAGTGTACAAGTTGCACTCAAGGCTAATAGAACTGAATTGGGAAACAGTGAACGGAGCTCTCCGATGTAAGAAAACCACTTACGGAATGCCTCCTTTCCATCATCAGGTTCTGTTCCCCTTAAAAATAATTAAAACTATCTTAAACACTTGCAGACCTTGTGTTGAGAAATACTTTAAATATATTCATTTTAAATTATGAGGATCATAATGACATATGTATGAAGGGTACACAGTTTTTTTTAAAGAAATTGCTGGAATTTCATTTTCACTTGCTTTTTCTAACTTTTATACATATTTATTAATAGTTTTCTTAATTATTTTAATCAAGTTTATATTAACATTGCAAAACAATTTCACAGCCTTACCATGTAGCAATGGTATGAAATTCATCAACGACTATCAATGTCACGTTAAGCTTCTGAATTAACGATCTCCAAACTGGATCACCAACTAAGGTTTCAGGTGATGCATAAATAAGGTCAACCTCACCATCTTTGATTTTGTTGTTCATCTCTAATGTATCCCCTGGAAAAAAGTTTACAAATATTTGAAATACAATATAGTAGCTTTATATTAACTAAATCTGATAATATTAATACAAGTTTCAAACTACATTGTAGATAAATGCAGGTTTATTATCTTGTTTGAATTTAGTAATGCCTGTGGACATACAAGAACAATTTACTCTATTATTTTTGTTTGTTCTGTGAACTGTATATAGTTTTAAAACAAATATGTGTTTGGTATTTTCATGTACATGTACTACATGTATTCCATTCATTTATGGCAAAATAAAAATTTAAAGCTGATAGCAGAGTTTGATGGTTCTTCGTTGAGAAAAATACTAGATATTAGTCATTTCTGTACCGACTTGGGAGTCGTTTATTTCGGTATTAAGATGAAATACTTGTATCTGCCACTTCAATAATTAATAAAAAAATATAAATAAAATTTTTGTCAAAACTAATTTTCCACAACTTATGGTTTATTTATGAAGTTAACTTGCGCAAATACCTTTGTAAGCCGTTATCATTTCTGTAATCTTTGAGATCCTTTGAACCTGGTCTTGCATCAAACTTACAAGTGGAGAACAAACAAGAACTTTTTCGTCACAGACGAAGCCCGAACCTTTCAATTTCTGCAGTTCTCGTTTCAACAATATATACATTTGAAACGGTAGAGATTTTCCGTATCCGGTTGGCAGGACTGCAATGCAATCTTTCTTGTTTAAAATAGAATAAACAATCTGTTTTTGTTCATCTTTCAACTTCTGCACTCCGAATATTGGTAAAACATTGTTGATCGCAACGTCCATGTTTTCACGAGACGCCATATTGATCGGTAAACCGAGATTGAAATAACAGCTTCCGTTTGATTGGTTAATTTTTGGGGGATGCCCAAAATTTTCATTGGATAATATTTATATCAAAAGGTCAATCTGAGATGACCTGTAATGGGATGTTGTTAGATCTTCACGGCGACAATAGCAAAAAGGGGGGAGCCAAGTGAAGATATAATTTTAATAAGATTGTATCATAATTCGACAAAAATTATCCTTTGTTTCAAAACCATAGTGCTTATATTAGTGTGGTTATTTAAAACAATATTGTATAAGAATATCGCGTTTATTTTTCTTATTTAGTATGAAAGTTTATGAAACATTCTTAGTAAATTACGAAATGCAATCATACGTCAAAATATTACGACAATTATAATTGTAGATCTTTACATCGAGACACCATTATTTTTTCTGTTCGTTGCGATATAATCAGAGCCCAACACCCTTGTGTATTATAAATTTAGGGCGAAAGAAATCTGAACCATTTCCAAATCAAATCATATATGATTTAGTTTTGACAATAGCAATATTTCTTTTGCGATATATGTGTGTCATATCTTTGATTTGGATAGGAAACATACAAGCCTTTAACATACAAACTTGCATTTTTCAGCGAATTAAAATTGGAAACTGATATGGCTTCTACAGGGTAAAAAGTAGCGGGAATCTGTTATTGTTATGTGCATAAATATAATGAACACAAATGGGAAAATGAAGAACAACAAAAAAGATATGAGAGCATCTGATAGATCTATTACATTTCAAACTGCTTTGTTCGCGATTAACGTTTGGTTAGGATTGTTAGTCAACACTGGGGTTGGAGACTGACAACTCTTTTCAAAACTCATGGTATATTTACATTATAGACATAAATCGTTATCAACATTTTCCTATTCTAAAATGTACTATTACCCCATCTAATGTATGAACTAGCTTTACATTTTGAAAATGAAGCAAACAATATTTGTGTTTTTTAATAAACATTTAAATACGGGAATTCTAATTGTATATTATTTATATGGCTGTCATGTATCAAACACAAAGAGTGAACTATTTATAAAGGAATTTAATGTTTAAAACAAACACTTTGCAGTAAAACGTTGCAAATCATTAAATTGTAAAGTACTATTGTTGCACAGTAATCATATACAACCGGTGGCCAGTTGAGCCGCATACTAACGATCAACGGTGTTACAACGTGGGATTATGCTTTCGAGCCTGACTGCAGGCAAGTGGTCCTCATTTTAACGTAAATTGACCAGACTCACAGTTTTTCGACAGGAGCCCAAAGATACCACCAGTTATTCTGGCTTACTAACTGTAATAATATAACTAAAAAGTTGTTGAAAACAAGGCATAAATGTCTGTCGAACCAAACAAACATACACTTATTTATATTACAGATCAAATAGCAGATGGTTTCAAAGATTATATGTGGAACTTTGTAAGTCCGTTTTTTCTATTTCATGGTTTACTGTTTTTGAGCATAATGTTGTGTTGTATTGATATGTTGCCCATAAACCATGTTGTCATCAACGTGAAATTTTAACCCAACAGAACTAATAGAGGTAAAAGCAAAATATAAATAAATGTATTATCTTTTTACGGACTTTATTGCAACTAAAAATAACCTACCTGCATTTAATGACTTTGAAATGTATCCACTAACAAATAGTTCTCTTTATAAGTTATATGTTGATATAAGATAAAACAGGAAAAGTCGAATTGTAGAACAGACTGAACTTGACCTTGACATTCGTTAAATTAAACTTGAATTCATTTCACAATATAAACATTCCAATATATTTGGAAATAAAATAGTTTTAAAATAAAGGACAGGAGCGACATTTCAACAAGTAAATACAAAACAGGAAAGTAACGATAAGTGTGCTCATAAAACAACGCAACATTTCATTAGTGCATGCTATGTTTTGATAAATAAGGTTTCTGCTGGAAATTATTTATATTTTTCTGTTGAACTAAGTAGGTAACTTTTTCAGTGTAAACAATGTCATGAGTCCTCTTGATGGACAAGAGAGTGTAACTAGCAGTAGCCATAAAGAGTTTTCAAAAAAGCGAGGGTTCCTACAAGAAGTGAGGGAGTTCTATACCAAGCCTTTTTGCCTGTTTCATACTAAATTTTACAAGATTTTTTTAATATTCCAAAGTGTAATATATAATCATAAAGGATTTCTATTGAACTGTGATGGATGTTGTATTTTGTCACTAAGATTTGTGAAGCAGTAGTAAGGACTTTTGGTGGTTCTCACAGGGCACTAAAGCTTACCAATAAAATATGTATGCTGTATGCGAGAAATCAGTTAGAAATGGTGTAAACCTAAAAAAAACATCTAGCAACTATAACAAAATGCTTTACCTCATTTTTAGGGTTTTAGTTCGGTTAGAAACCAAAATCAGCAAGATGAAGAGGAACAAGAGAAAGAGGAAGAAATTTTTAATTGTCCAAAGTCTAATCAAGTTTGCCCCGATTTGGACTCACTTCAGATTCATGTCTTAGACTGTATTGAAAATTAAATCTATTATATACATTTTCATAATAATAAATAGATTAATATCAGATGACTGTAAAACAGTAGCTTCAAATTGTCAAACTTGGTCATTTTAGAATTGAAGGATGTTTATGGAGTTCACTGGGTTATGGGTCATTATTATTTGTATTGTTTGTTGTTTGTTAATGAAAGAACAATATTACTAAGTGTTAGACAATGTCCAACATTCATCGACTTAATTTTTAAAAGAGAAAATTATCGTTCACAAATCCATTTTTGTGTGTGTTTAGCTTGAATTATCTTTTTATAATTAGCTACAGACTAGCATTTAATTATATATAAACACAAAAAAACGAAACAAAAATTTTGACACTGTGGCTGTCGACTAGTTCTCTCTATAAAACATCAGTCGCCCGAGAACATTGTCATGCATTTGGTTTTCTATGGAAACTTACATTATTTTGTTAGAAATTAGCAGAGCACAGAAAATAATATAAATACAATGAAACAAGAAGGGGTTCTGTCCACGAGTACCTGTGATATCATGCCAATTTAATGTAATATTAATAATTAATAATTATAATATTAGATAATTTCGCACCCTATTAAAATCTATTATTTATCACCAGCAAAAATTATAAATGTCATGCAGTCTTGTAAGCAAATGATACTGATAAGCCCCAACATCATTTTGATGCGGAATTTTGGTTTAGATGTAAGACTGTTATGTACATGTATATTGTAAAAACAACAATTTTTTGTATAATTCTTAGTGAACAGAGATGTTTAATTTTAGTGTAATAACTTTGTGAAAAAATTTTCTCAAATAAGAAAAAAACTAGTTAGTCTGCTATTGATCACGTGCCTGTTAAAACTAAGGTAGTGGATATGACCCTTGCAGGCAGTATGTTCTCGACGCCAACCTTTAAAGACAATGATTGCCAGTTTTCTTGCCAAAGGTCTGGGGTATTTTTCGGAAACTCCGGCCTCCTTCCAAAAGAAAAGCTGAGAACTTGATGACAGTGGTGTTAAATTAAAATAATACCACAAAAACAAACAAACAAAACAAAGTAAAATCTCACCCATAGAGTTGATTTTGGTTTCATTCATCACATTTCATTCTGCTATTATTTTGAAAAATTTAATAGCATTCAACCCTGTAATTATTATAGAAAACTGAAACCTCAACATGTGTTCAGTATGAAACAATAAATTTCAGTATTCTTATAAAAATATGTTAGTACATTTAACTTTAACGGACATCAAGTTTACAATGAAATTTCGTAGTAGTTCTTTGCGTTTTGAATTTTGCCGTAGTAGGCAACAGTAACCATGTACTTAGACGGAAAATGTACAAAGATCAAGAAAATATCGTTTTAAGTCTTTGGGTAAGATATATGTTTCATCATCTAAGTAGGTATTTACTTCCATGAAATAACTTGAACTATTTAATACTGTCATATGCTTGGATAACATTACTAATATATGGAGTAATCTACTATTGATCACGTGACTGTCAACACAGAGGCTGTATGTTTGAGCCTTACTGCGGGCATGGTGTACGTAATTGACACGGATTGCCAGTTTTTCTGTCGATGGTAGGTAGTTCTCACAAAACTGATCCCCAAAATAAAAATTGGACCCCATGATATTGCTTTAAAAAGCTGACATTGGCGTTAAACTGCATTCAAACTACATTTAAACCTGACATGTGCAAAACCTTCTTCTAATAATTTAGTATTGATGTCATTTCAGCGCGAGTAGGTATATCATTCAAATGGTAATGTTTTGCAGGAGGAAAAACGAATGAAGTAATTAAAATTACAAAAAATGAATAAAGTTAAAACTAAATGCTATGAAGCGACCGGAAAATGTACAGCCACTGTGAATGGATTGTGCAGTGAAGCAGTTATCACAATGGGTCTTAATGACAACAGTTTACATGTTGCAATAAGAAAAACGGAACAGAGCTGGTCATACTTTGGACTTATGGAGGTGGAAGGGGTGAAGTAGTTCCCTATACTATATATATCCCACTTAATGAAATATAATCATATGTGGGTAAGAGGTACGATTGGAAGCAAGCTGTGTGTGGCGGAACCGTATAACATGTTTTCTGTCGCATTTATTGCTCAATGAGCCTTTTGATGTCAAACAGCAGCAAAATTAAATATTGATGAAATGTATTGTATATTCAACATTCAATTTGAAAGCAATATACATGGTTTTTCCAAAGACTGTGAAATTGTAATATTAAAGGAACTTGTATTATTTCATCTATGTCAGTATTTAAATAGCAGTAGCGCTTATAACTGTGAACGCAAAATAAACGAAATTGGCGGTTTTTATGCCGTTGTTTACTTGGCTCCGCTTTATGCAGCGAAACCATGTCTACAATGACTACTATAAAACCATGCTGTGTATTTAGAAAGAACTCTATGACTATGAATAGTTTATCATCACTACCCATCACAAATGTATTCGTAGAAATAACATGTCATGTAATATATCATGGTTTCTATCTGTAATATTGTGGATTCATTTATTTTCGTGGGTACCGATTTTCGTGGTTTGATAAAAAAGGATCAGTTCGTGGATTCTTAAATTCATGGTTCTGAAGTCTGCAGCATAAAAATCAATGTTAAATTTCCTTTTTGGTGGGGTATTTAATTTCGTGGGTCAGGGCCACCCACGAAAACCACGAAAATTGATACCCCACGAATAATTATGAAACCACAGTACATCAAACGGGCGTTGTGTCTAATATTTATCTATTACTACTTCAAAATTTAAAACAGCACGATTAAATATAGGGAAATCTAATTCTGTTTGAGTGGTCTGTGCTACAATGTATGTCTCGATATTAAAATAACTGTATTCAAATAGATGCAAAACGTTTCATTATTATTACTTAATGAATTCTGATATTACATTAAAATCAATGGCAGCATACATTTACAGAGACTACAAATTATGCGGCTGCCTTTACTGCTATTTCTACGGACAGTAATTCATACAAAATGACAGAAAATCTGTAGCTGTTGTAAACAGATTGTACAGTTTATCAGTTAGAATAATGAGTCTGCAAATCATCAACATACATGTTGCTTTTAAACTGATGATACATAACTAGTAGGACTGGGACGTGTATATTCCATTTACGAAAGGCGATTAAATCTTAGTGGTACTGTTGGACAAACACTGTGTGCAGTAGAATCGTACAACGTGTTTACTTTCGCATCCAAGTTTCCGATTAATGTTTTTAATTGAAGATAAAATGTTCTTTTAAGAAATTTTTTTTATTTCTTAAGAGTAGTCAGTGTTGTCTCCCAAGTACAATTTTCTCGTCGATTAAACACTGAACTCAAATATGTCTGAAGAACTAAACTTGCTTATTGTTTATGTCTGCTTAGTGCACCTATTGCATCTATTTCTTTTTTACCTTGGCAACTGCCTCGGTTGCCTATGTAATGGTCGCAGATAATCGTGTTTCACAGTTAGAACGTATTATTGGACTAATACCTAAATCTGTTTTAAAATTCTTATACCGATGTGTGCTCAAACACACCTAAATTTTGTATTTTATATCTTAGAAATAAGCAAGTAAAAACCAAACACGTTATTGTATATGCTCCATACAAAGCCATCAAATGCGCAGCATAAATTATTCTTCTAAATGCATGTACATTGCTGAAGGTGACGTTAAACAGCACTCAAACGATCAAACAAATCGCAATTCCGAAACTAGTCTTGGCTTTCATAAATTGTTTTAATTGCAATGATCAAAAGGTTTAGATAATGAAATAGAATTGAATAACATACATGTATAAACATACTTTTAAACGAGTGTATCGAATCTCCTAAAAAAGGAACGTAGTTTTTATATTAAGATTTGTTACAATGCATTATTTTGACGTAACGTGTTATGACGTAGCACATTATCATTGAAGCGCGTTAGACGACGATTTACTTTCAAAACACAGCATCCTTTCACATAACTACACTACACCCAAAAATTATCACGCATCCATCATACAAGGTATGCAAATGATATCGGCAAAGACTTTGAATATATCGTTTACGAAAAAGACGAATTCATGCAAAATGTTAAATGACAAAATTTTACGATCTATCAGGGGTACCTGTGCAATTGACTTATATAATCAGTTTATACAAATGCTTAACGATTGCTGTTATGCGGTTCTTGGTCATGTGATTTGTACCAACGCCATAAAACTTCATACAAGCATCAGGAAAGAAACAAACATGTTCGACTTAAAAATGTAAAATTCCTATATCAAAAGTCAAAGGCGAATTGTGAGACGGAAATAAAGGAGGCATTGTCTGACATATGTACTAACTAGTTGTATACATCTATTGCCAAATAAAAATGTTTTTTAGAAAGTTTGTTATGTAATGTGTATGTATTTCTCACGATAGTATGTACTGTAACATGTGTAAAGATTTCGTTAGCATTGTTATATGATGTGACCACCTGCATTCCAACTTGGACATCTATGTTATGTAATCTGAATAATTCTTATCATTGTGTTATGCAATAAGTGTAGAGTGTACACCTTCAGTCTAGTCTTTGACATCTGTATTATGTTATCTGTATTGTTCTTATCATTGTGTTATGCAATAGGCGTTGATTTGTCAACAACCTGCATTCAAGCTTACATGACCAAGTAGAAGCTGATTGGTCAGTTAATTTACTGTTAATTAGATTTAATTACAGCTGTATAGAGGAATGCAGTCTATCTACAAATTTTAATTTAATTCTATGGTTCATGCTGTGTTTTTATAATCAAACATTGTGGAAAGTTTACGACAAAAAACTAATTAAGTTGATGTTTTTGGTTGACGTTCAAGAGATGTGAATTCAAGAACTACGTGCTTTAGCCGATTGTGGAAAGTGTATGAACAATTATTTGTTCTCAATTATGTATTTTCAATGTTATTTTGTGAAGATAATCGTTTCCTGATTTGAAAACTAGTGAATTAGCAGAACAACTTCAAAAGATTAAACAACATAAAGGCAAACATTATTATTTATTTCTGTCTTAAATTTTATCATGCTTTTAAAACATAGTCCGTCGTACGATAGTCGAGTTGAATGTCTTGGTCTCAGCGAAGGCACACTTCTTCCAAGGCCAAAATGTGTTAAAAAGCTAGATGGCACCTGAGTGTAATCATGGTTTTTATTGGGTTGCGGGTACTCTCTTTTTTTATGTTTTAAGTTTTTGTGTTGCGTTAGTCTATATCCGCATTTCTAACTGTCCCTTGACTTTTCGCTCTTGTTGTTCGGTCGGTTATCATTTCTATGTTTCGTAGTATTATCAGTATTTATAAGCAGGATTGTGTTTTTCTTCATATAGATGGTAACGATTTAAATACTGAGAACGATCCAGGAAAGCTAGCTAGAGACAATATTGTGTTCACTGATTTCATAATCACTTGCTATAAGGTCAAACACGGGATTGTCAGACAATTACTCCCCAGCTATTCCGATAATCTGGAAAACAATTACAATTAGAAAGATAAAACGAGTTAAAACGTTTGCTGTGGGAACGAACAAATATTACTTATTTGCATCACAGAGGGTTTTGGAAAAAACATTCAAGTTTTATTAGCAAAAGTACACCTGAACAGCGAAGTTTTAATAAATCAGCAAGAGCTAGAAGCATACGTGTAGCAGTCAGGTGTCCTGTTCGTTGCTGATTGTACATTGCATATGAATTTGTCAATGATTTTGTTTCCTTATTCATTTACACTAATTTATAACAAAAGGTCATAATCTTGTGAATTATTTTTCCTGCTTTACGTTGATTCCTACGCTACGACCTGTAGGTCGACATTTATTGATTTACATTGATTGCTAAAATTTTCGCTCTACATTTAATGGTTAATTGTTACTTATGAAAATGGTTTGGTGCTTTCTATTTTACTTACATCTACACTTGGTATTAGCTTTGTGCATTGACATCTGGTTTCAAGCAGAAGGACAGAGGGACATAATGTATGATACATGTATCTTCCTGTTTTTGTTCTATTTTTGTTGTGACACTTATAATTAAGACATTAATAGTTTATTTCTGCCTTATTATTAAATCAGTTTACATTGTTTATTTAGTACGTACTTATTTTAAACATAGGGCACATTTGTTAATACCCTTGATTTCAAAATTCCGGTACATGCGCGGGAAATAATTAAGCAAACAATAAGTTTTTCAAATACATTTTTGTTATATGCGACTATATGGTTGCAGTTAGGGCGTTTCGGATATATTTGAAACTTCTACTACTGTATTTTGTCGTTTGAAAATACAAAATCTTAAATATAATCCCAGGTCATAAGCAGTCTACTAACCAATTTGATTTGTTATTTAAAAAACCTTGTTTTAGTTAACGTTTTCCTCGTTTTCTTCCGTCGTTAATGTCTGTCAGAATACCACTTATATAAATTAGTTAGCTGCTTGTTATAGCACCAAGTGAGGACTTACTACCTGTATTTAATTAGACAATAAACCTCTGTCTCCTGGTTTCTGGTTGAAGCTTTTGATTATAAGTTGTTTCCTATAAAATATTATTTTTTCTTAAGTAAACAAATGTTAATCTATATTAAAATGCAGCCACTTCTTTTATACAGTAACACACACAGTGATGAACATTACGATAATTATGCCAAGCCCTTATAAGGCTTAAAATTTACATTGGACATTGTGAGTCATTTAAATTTGGAAATGTCTAAATAATTTCGTTCATACTGTGTTTTACAATGAATACAAGTTGAATGTTATTCTCGTAATATTTGAATGATCATTTTACTTTGAATTTTAAAGGTATATATAATACAATATATCAAATGCACTTTTAATATATTCCTAAATCCGGGCTAAGCAAACATGTCGGTACATTATGAAGGTGTCATAAATTTAATTATGACTACTTATTTTAATGACGTGTAATTTTCATTGTTAGTAATGTCATAAATTTCCTACTAAATATCATTTCAATTGTTTGGATAAGGTCATTGATTTACCTCTTATACAAAGGAGAAACGTGTTCAGGCAACACCACATCAATTTCTTGTTTGACGGAGATATTTTATGGAAATAATATTAAAATTTTAACGCTCTCCGCACTCGAAAAGTCGTCTGGAATGTCTTCAGTTTCCTCTTTGAATCTTTCTTGTGAGCGGTTATTGAAAATGTATCTTTTTGAGTATACAAACAAAAATATCGATGTAATAAGGAAAACAACCGCCCTATCATTAGTGAAGATTTCTCACGTTAAAGGGGGCTAGGTTGTCTAAATCATTGCGGTTTCTTTGAAAGAGATGACACTCGATTCAAATTTAAACATAATCATGTTCGTGATACAACAATCCAATTAAATAGAAGGTATTCGTATTTATAGTAATTCTCTTTTCTGTTTGAGCAGAATTGTCAGGCCTCCAAAAACTTATTTCTTTTGACACTTTGAATTATTTTGGTTGAATGATGAAATTGTAGTAGTGTTGCTCCTTCAATTTGTCATACTCGCTAAGATAAAAATCGTGAAATAAGCTACAATATTGTAGGTAATTAAATTTATTGACATTGATTTGGTTGTGAATATGCCCACTATGAAAAAATGAGAAAATAAAAACAAAATGAATTTGGGTATGTTCAGTTTTATTTTTTGAATCGTTTAAATAAAGTTTAGTAATTTGTCAATGCAGTCGGCAAATAACTGTTAAACTGGGTTTTTGACTGACTGACTGACATTGTCCATTCTATTTACTAAGGGCCTTGCAAGGGCCCTTTTCATGCAAATCTTACAATGGACCACCATGTATCTGTAATTCGTGGTTTTCTTTTACTGTTCTTTAGATGAAAAAGTCTCACTTACTAAAGGGAATATTAAGGCAAATACAATGAATGGGATATACATATAATTTATTTTATGAAATCTTAAATTTAATTCCTCTAAAAATATTCATCAATTAATGATGCACAGTATAGTCAGTTGCTCATAAAGACAGGGGGTCTTTAATATTTCTCTGCAAATGAAGATCAATAGGCATATTTTTATAAAAAAGATTTGTTCGTTCAGTTTCAACTGCTTTGAAAATTTAGCATGTAGTATCTTTGATAAGATATACAATATTGAATTGTTTACTGGGCGTAATTTAATGTACACATTTTGAAGTATGAACCCGACGTTACAAAAATATAATACATTTATATGATGTATAGGCATAATATGCCCGATTAAAAAATGAACAGTGAACATTGAAATTTTTGAATATACATTTATCATCGAAGTACAGTTTCTGAATTACAAACGTTATCGCTCGCTCCAAATTTTACTTTTCGACTATGCATTTTGAAAATTAAAATAAACAGAACAAGTCTTTTATTTCGCTAGCTCGCTCCATTCTTAAATGACAAAAATAAAAAAAAATAAGAAATTAAATTGTGTGTCCTTAGTTTACAACTTAATGATTTCATTAGATTACATTTTGATTCCAAATACGAATGAATAATTAAATATTGTTGAAATATACACATATTTGTTGTTTTAGAAAATTGAATATTGAACTTCTACAATTATACATTCTATTTATTTGATTTATAAGGAGGCAAATCACGTGATTAAACATAACTATTAAGAGGTTGAAGGAAAACAAAATGGCTCAGGCTGCTCGTAAGATATGTGAAATATGTACTGGTGGACCAGGTTCGCAATTCTGTTTAGATTGTGAGCAGTTATTCTGTGACAATTGTAAATTACTACATAAAAGACAAAAAATGTCTGCTAATCACAAATTTCTGGATGGCTCAGGAGTTGAACAGGAAGTAAAATCAAAGTGCAAAGAACACAATGAGGACTTAGTATTTTTGTGTTCTCAGTGCAATATGGTCATCTGTACAGCCTGTGTTGTCGGGAAACATAAAGGTCATGATTTGTCCAGAATCAGTGATGAGCTAACCAATCTCAAGAAAGAATATCACGGAAAACTTCTTGGAAAAATAGACGTCCTTAACGAGAAAATCAAACAACTCGAAAAAGGCTTGATTCAACTGGATAATGATACAGCAACAGCTATCAAGCAAGTAAACGAGGAGGGACAAAGAATAAAAGCTATGATAGATCGACAAGTTGAGAAAGTTATAAACGATTTAAGAAGTAAAACTGGGTCGGAAAAAGAAAAGGTAGACAAAATCATTTCCGATACTAAACAATTACATACAAAAATGAAGGAATTAGAAAAACGACATCATGAATTGCAAAAAAGCAGAAATGACACAGATCTGCTTGAGAAATTGAAATTGCTTAACAGCGATATTAGACAAATTGAAGTGGTGTCTGTGGCTAATCATCCATCCGTGGAGTACAAGACTAGAGATGCAAGCGGGAAAGATATAGATACCTTAATGGGATACTTCATTTTAAGGTAATTAATAAGAACATTTTTTGCTTCATTTAATGACTTGTTTTATAGAAGTTTATCTTTTCGTGTTCGATAGATCGTCTCTTATTCCGGTTTTGAACACTTGTCAAATATACTTTATTTGAATACCAACAAGAACAACACCTTATTTGCTTCTTGTGTCTTTTGTTTCTCATTGTAATGCGTTTCGATTTTATACCGTTTATAGTGTACTACTTTCAGCAGAATTTTATCTCCTAACGTCGAGTTATAGTAAAACATATTCGCTTACATTATGTTAAACGCACTTCAATGATAAGAAAAAAATTTTTGTTAACCTTGGTATCTTTAACGACATTTTATTTTTCTTTACTTAGGGAGTAAGGTACAAAAACGATTTATAAAAAATGAAATAGGGGGAATGACACAATCTGGATAGACACAAAAAAAATTAACGAAGCAGAAACCAAAAAAAAATGTACAAAGAAAAAAGTGAAAAATCTAACATAAAAAAACAATGTGTGCAATAAATTACACCTGGGGAGAAGGCAGTGTTTGGTTCCAAATAATAACCTACTTTTCGATGTACTGATAAATAAGAAGAGTTAATAATAGCGCGGTTTGTATACAGAATTTCTTACGGATCTGCATTGCAAGTTTGTGAGATGGTTTAGTGATATATTTGGGGCTAGCATCAGTAATAAATATACGAATTGTTAGCACTGGTCAAAGTTATGAGTAAATATCCAAAATATTTGAATAAGATTACTATAAGATTGACTGATTGTTTGTGTGTTTGTTTGGTGCTTAACGCAACTTTCAACATTATCCGTCTATATCATTGAGTACCAGGAGAAAACCCTGACCTTCGGTGGGAAAACTGGTAATCCTTGTCAAGTAAGATTGGAGTCGAGTGCAATCTGACCGTAGTGAGACTCGAACCCGCAACCTCAGTGTTGACAGACCACGTGATCATATAAGATTGATACAAGTTGAATACAAATATGCCCATACTAGAATACTGTACTTTGTATAATTGTAGGTTCCTTCGCGCTTATTTATAGGTGCAATACGACAGAATATAGTTTTTTTTAATTTTTTTTTTAAATTTTCATCGCTTTATAGGGTTTGCTAGATCTTGCAGTAGATATTTCTGTTGTTGACTGTCCTCAGGACATGCATAGTAGGCATGTTCCTATATGAAAAGTGGTTATTAGAAACCAGTTGTGTCCTTTCAAAAAGACGGGATCCCAAACTGTAAATCAGTATTGCATTATTTGCAATTAAAGTATTAAGTGTTATATTAAAGTGTTAATATGGGAAACATCTTGAAGTTTACAATATAACTGATAAAATTAAATATATATCAAATAATTCATTTCTTTGTCTGCAAAACACAGTTTTTGCTGAAGTATATGTCGAATTATGGACTCTTTCTCTGCTTTTCTCCACAACTGCTGTATAGAATGGAAAGTTTATATAATAAGAAAATGAATAGAAAGAATTTTGTACAATTTGAAAGATGAATACATGTTTTTGTGTCATATAACTATAAAAGACAAAATAAATTTTAGAACAAAAAGAAAGTACTGTAAATAAGATAGTCCTGTTCACTTGGTGTGTCTCGCAAACTATCACATATATTTTAATAAATGTATATAATTGAACAATTCTGAGTCTTAATTTGCTTTTCTGTTGTTATGATCTTGTATTTCACATTTGGTACATGACATATAAACCAAGACGCAAATGCTCACATACAACCGTCTCGGTGAACAGTGTTGCTTTTTTTACATCATTGACAATATCCCGCTCGTAATCGTTTACAAACAATAATATATATTTTTTTCACCGGATTTCTGTCGTCCTAATAATTTTAATAATAATTATCAGTTGTTTCTGTCATATGTTCTGTTGAAAAGATTGGGTGTAGCCATTTTAATTTCGAATGCATTGATCTGAACTAATTCAGCATCAATTATACTTAGGACACAACACGAACCACACGAATAAATGTTCAAAAATAAAAGTAAATGTATAGTAGAACCATATATTACAAAGACGACTTGGTATGAAGAGGTACAAAACATTAGAAAATCAGTCATGCATAGGTAGATACTAGAAAAGTTGCAAAAATGTCAAAAATGACGAAATCAAATTTAGAAGAAACAAGATATACAAGACTCAGATATTAAAAAGAGTATGAAATCGCAATAACAACAGGATTGTTAACCTATGCAATAGTTTCCTTTTTTTTTTGACACTCAGAAAAAATATAGTGTTGACTATTATTACATTTCACTAGTAATTCTCTTTTAAGAATTTGGTACAAAAATCGAGTAAAGGGATGATCTTGCTCTGACTAGGCAATGAGGCGAATACGAAATGCATTTTTGACCGTCACAGTGAAATGTATGGAAAAAACAGAAACAGGAGTACTACTACTTCCTCACTAATAAAAACTTCCTCCCAAATTATATCTTTACTATTTTGTATTAAATATTGACAAATATAAGGTATTTGTCAATATGTTCTAATTCACATAGAGCCTTTCTGCAATAATCTATTTCATAATTAAAAGTTGGACAATGTCCTTAATAAAACTAAATATTTTTACGATGTATTGTTCTATTTAAATCAGTCAGAAAACATATTCGTTTCAAAGCCAATTTTTTTTTCTTTTTCAGCGAAGTAAAATTAGAGACTGGTACGACTTCAACGCGGTAAGAACTAGCGGTAATCGAAAAGATTCTTTTCAGAAACACAAAAAACATAAGACAATTAAGAAATGTAAAAACAATAGTGTAAAAGACAAGTACCTATATGTCTATCTTTTAAATTAAATAGTTTGATTTGAAAGATAAATAGGTATACCTCATTTCAAATAACTACATTGTATGTTGCTGCTTAACTTTTTGTCAAGAATGTTGGTATAATCTTAGACTTCATATAATCAGAGTCGGAAAAATGTTTTCAAACTCATAGTATACTAGTAGCACTTGTGTTGGGATGCCGTACTTGTGTTGGGATGACAACACATGAGTCGCCCAAATCCCTTGGATAGTATGCCTTGTCCCTCAGAACGCTAAACTCTACGTACATTTAGTGAAAATAATTCGTGGATTAAGATTGCATGAAATCATGTTAGATTGATTAGTTAAACTGTTACTGAAAGTCTGGCAGGCACTCTTGTAGCTATATTCAGGTTAAAAAGTTTAAACAATTTGCTTTACAATGGGCTATCTGAAAACAAATTCTTAAGGCAGCATTTTAATCGGGACAGTTAAATCTAAATCCACGTGAAATTTTGTTAAAATCGAAGGAATTTACATTTTAGCAAGATCAGATAATGTTTTAAGTTTGAAATATTTTAGTCGCCATTTAGAAACGAGCGGTCGACAAAATACACTTGGAACACTAAAATCTACCTTCAAACCAAATTTCATTAAAATCGGACGACGGAAAAAAAAGAAGAAGAAACATAATAAGAAACCAGTCGAAAACAACATCTCTCAAAAGATCGATCGTTTCAATTGAAGACATAATATAGAACTATAAGAAACGCAGCAAAAAAAAGAATAAATAAACACCAAAACTTTGTTTTTGTCGACTTTAATTGATTGACATCAACTGTTGTCAATAAGTCACATATTGCATAATGCACTTCCATTACCCCATAAATGTATTCTTATCTTAAACATATTTTCGTTTAGTCAAAAATCATAAATATTTATACAGTAAAATGCTAATTTTTACCATTATGATTTTATAGCAATTTATGCATTTGATTGTGATGAACCAAACATACAAAAGTAACAAAAGTCAATCTGTGTTTCATTGTTTGAAATAAACTCTAAGCAGTAAAAAGAAACAAGACATTAAATTATAAATACTGATTGTGGCAATTAATTTGTTGTTTGACTGATCTGGATAGGAAGCTTTTTTCTAAAGATTAACACTAGTATTATGATATTATGATATCGAACCTACCTGGCGGTAACCTTAATTTGTCTAGAGAGGCATTCGATACCAAAACAACCTAAAACTAACCATACTATTGAAACTACTTTTAGTATCTACAACATTCATTTAATTATATGTGTATTGATCAAGACACCCGTTTTTCTGTTTGCGGTCTTGGATTTCTTCCAATTACTCTGTATCCTCGCACAATGAAATAATTTGCCATAATAAAGCTCAATATTTGATGAGAACCGAAGCAAAATATACACATATTTATATTGCAGATCATATAGCAACACCGGTCAATGGCGTGATTCCAAAGAAGTAAGTTTGAGCTTTCTATTTCAATATTTAAGTATTATTTTTATTTATGTTTAAGCTGATATAATGTTGTGCAACAATGTCATGTTTCCAGTCTAGTTTTTTTTTATTTAACAGTTAATTAATGTTTGACAAAGCCAGAAGACTTAGATGCAAACTCATTTGCACGGTTGGACTAAGATAGTCCTCAATAAATAGCTTTCGGCAATATATGATTTTACACGCTGCAATGGCAACAATTGTACATACAGCTTTTGAATAACGGAAATTGGCCAATGCGCTCTTTTTCCTTTTGATATATCTTTGTACATGACGATAGTTACAGCCTAGTTTTGGAAAACAAAATAGACGTGTTAAGTCATATTGCGCAAAACACAAAAACAAGGACGATATATAATTTGAATAAATTGTATAAAGTGAACAATTAAATTGGTAACAATCCACTATATGCTTACAGGCACATAATACGCGAATCAGGTAACGACAAATATTTCAGTCCGTTCTGTAAATCACAACCGCTGTTAAAAAGCAACGTATTATTAGTAAATAAAATACGTTAAATGAATAAACAGTAATGCTTGTATTTCGTCAGTTTTGTTTTGGAAAGTTATTTTGATCATTTTAATTTTGATAATCTCCTTTGTCCTTGAAATCAAATTCAGTTGCTTTATCGTTAGTCTCTTAATTTTATTTAGGCTGCTCAGTCTTGTATTCAAGACTTGAGATGCTATCAAGTCGACACTATTACATTTATGTTGCATCAGTGAAGCCAGATAAAATACTTTACACTGCTGAATTTGTGTGTGAGAAGGCATTTAATCATGCCTCATCTACTCAACACGTTACTATACTTTAAAATTGTGAGAAGAATTAGAATTTGTTATATCGTTGATCATTTAATTCGCATGTCAGCTGCGCAAATTGTTTTCATGAAAATCGTGGGGACAGGTTTCATAATAAAGCCAATAGACGTCCATAAAAATGTACTGACTACAGACTGACATGGCCGGTTTGCCACTAAAGAATAACAGTAACTTTAATATAGCAAAATGTCTTACCTTGTCGTGTCAAAACTCCATTTTTACCGCTCTCCTGCATAACCGGAAATCGCTATGATTATTGTCGTTTGCATCACATTTGGTGGTGCATGAGCGTGACTACCAGCCGTGACCAGTATTCTTGTACCAATAATTTATGTAATTCCACGTTATTTTTAATTTCTTACACATGTTAATTCTTGGCATTATTTCACAATTTATTTCACAATCGCATAATATTGTAATATAAACTTAAAATGGACATATACGATAACATAAACTTCACAATATTACTTCTATTAATCCTTGGCAATACTCTATACTCTTTCACTGATGTTATGAGTTAAAACATGCTATTTATTTGTTTTTCAGATAGTAAGTACAAGAGAAGAAAGTAACGATAAGTATATCAATAAAATAACACAACGATACACAATACTATCTACGCTTGAACATGAAATTCTGCTGATAGTTATTTAGATCGCTTTTGATTTAGTTGGAGTGGTCTTATCAAAGTTTAACAGATTTGTCATTTCCCAAGACCGAGCAGGAGATTGATATGTTGCATGAACAATCAAGATGTTATTTCACGGATCATTATTACACAAGCGCATAATATTGTAATATAAACTTTGAATCGACATATACCATTGCATAAACTTTACATTGTTACTTTTATTATCCTTGGCAAATACACTATACTCTTCCACTGATGTGGTGACTTCAAATATATTATTTGTTTCATTTTTCAGCATGTAAGTACAAGCCAAGAAAGTAACGATAAGTATATCAATAAAAAAACACAATATTACCCTATTCCATCTTCACTTAAATATGACATTTTGCTGATAATTATTCAAAACGTTTTTTAGTTGGGGCGGTCATATTGGAGTTGAATAAAGTTGTCATTGTCTTGGTCAAGACCGTGCAGGAAATTGATAACACAATACATCTTTGGTTTTATTGTTATATTTTGCATGAACTATAAAGATGTTATAATTGATAATTTTTCCTTCTATATTTCAAACCACCAGCATCATTGTACAAATAATTTTTGTAATCACACGTTATTTTTAATTTTTCACACATGTTTATTCGAGGCATTTCTTACGGATGATTATTTCACAATTGCATAATATTATAATATGAACTTTGACATAAACGATTACATAAACTTTACAACGTTACTTCTATTATCCTTGGCATTACTCAATACTCTTCCACTGAAGTGATGAGTAAGAACATGTTATTTGTTATCTTTTTCAGACTGTAAGTACAATCGAGGAAAGTAGCGATAAGTATATCAATAAATCAACACAACATTACCAATGCTATCTTCACTTGAACATGACATTCTGCTGATAGTTATTTAGAACGTTTTTTTAGGTGGAGTGGCTGTACCAAAGTTTAACAAATTTGTCATTGCCCAAGATCGTGCATGTGATTGATAACATAATACATCTTTAATTTTACTGGTTGCTTGAACAATGAAGATGTTATATCTACTTAATGAACACTGTAAATCCTACCACTGGAATGCTTATACAAATAATTTATGTAATCACACTATATTTTTTATTTTTTACATATATTAATTCGAGGCATTTTCCACGGTTTATTATTTCACAATCGCATAATATTGTAATATAAACTTTGAATAAACATATACAATTACACAAACTTTACAATGTTACTTTTATTATCCTTAGTAGTACTCTTCCACGGATGTGAAGATTTCAAACATAGTATGTGTTTATTTTTCAGAAAGTAAGTTCAAGCCAAAACAGCAACGATAAGTATATCAATAAAAGAACAGAACATTACCCAATGCCATCTCCACTTAAACATGATATTTTGCTGATTATTCTAAAATATTTTTTTAGTTGTGGTGGCCTTATCAGAGTTGAACAAATTTGTCATTGCCGAACACCGTGCAGAAGATTGATAACACAATACATCTTTGGTTTTATTGTTATATGTTGCATGAACCATAAAGATGTTATATCTAATAAATGAAAACTGTAAATCCAATATGCCGGAAGGTCATTTTCTCAATGCATACCTATTCTCCTAATACCTGTTACTTGAAAAAGTGTTGCTGAAAGTTTAAAAGTCAGAAATGAGCAGATAATTGATAAAGTTTGAATTTCATCTATAATTAATCATTTTACATTCTATATTTCGAACCACCAGTATCCTTGTACAAATAATTTATGTAATCAAAGTTATTTTTAAGTTCTTGCACATGATAATTCGAAGCATATGTTTACGAATGAATATTTCACAAGCGCATAAGATTGTAAAATAAACATTGAATGGACATATACGATTACATAAACTTTACAACATTCTGCTGATAATTATTCAGAACGATTTTGATTTAGTTGGAGTGGCCTTATCAAAGTTTAACAGGTTGTCACTGCCCAAGACAGTGCAGGAGATTGATAACATAATACATCTTTGTTGGTATTGTTATATGTTGAATGAACAATGAAGATGCAATATTGACTAAATGAAAACTGCAAATTCTATATTCAGAAAGGACATTTTCACAATGCATACCTATTCTCCTAACACCTGTTACTTAATAAAGTGTTGGTGAATGTTTCAAAGTCAGAAATAAACAAATAATTGATGAAGTTTTAATTTCATTTAGAATTCATTATCTTACCTTCTATATTTCCTACCACTACTATGCCTTTACAAATAATTCGAGGCATTTTTCACAGATGATTATTTCACAATCGCATAATATTGTAATATAAACTTTGAATGGACAAATTCGATTACATAAACTTTACAACGTTACTTCTATTATCCTTGGCAATACTCCATACTCTTCCACTGATGTGATGAGTTAAAACATGTTATTTGTTTCTTTTTTCAGTCTGTAAGTGCGAGCCAAGAAAGTAACAATAAGTATATCAATAAATCAACACAGCATTACACAATGATATCTTCACTTAAACATGACTTTCTGCTGATAATTATTGAAAACGTTTTTTAGTTGGGGTGGTCTTATTAGTAGAACAAATTTGTCTTTGCCGAAGACCGTGCAGGAGATTGATAACAAAATACATCTTTAGTTTTATTGTTATATGTTGCTTGAACTATATCGATGTAATATCTAATAAACGAAAACTTTAAATCATGTATTCTCCTAACACCTGTCACTTGAAAAAGTGTTACAGAAAGTTTAAAAGTCAGAAATAAACAAATGATTGATGAAGCTTAAATTTCAACTATAATTTATCATCTTACATTCTATATTTCCTACCACTAGTATGATTGTACAAATGATGTATTTAATCAAAGTTATTTTTAAGTTTTTGCACATGGTAATTCGAGGCATATTTTTACGAATGATTTTTTTCACAAGCTCATCTTATTGTAATATAAACTTTGAATGGACATATACGATTACATAAACTTTACTAACGATAAGTATATCAATAAAATAACACAACGATACACAATACTATCTACGCTTGAACATGAAATTCTGCTGATAGTTATTTAGATCGCTTTTGATTTAGTTGGAGTGGTCTTATCAAAGTTTAACAGATTTGTCATTTCCCAAGACCGAGCAGGAGATTGATATGTTGCATGAACAATCAAGATGTTATTTCACGGATCATTATTACACAAGCGCATAATATTGTAATATAAACTTTGAATCGACATATACCATTGCATAAACTTTACATTGTTACTTTTATTATCCTTGGCAAATACACTATACTCTTCCACTGATGTGGTGACTTCAAATATATTATTTGTTTCATTTTTCAGCATGTAAGTACAAGCCAAGAAAGTAACGATAAGTATATCAATAAAAAAACACAATATTACCCTATTCCATCTTCACTTAAATATGACATTTTGCTGATAATTATTCAAAACGTTTTTTAGTTGGGGCGGTCATATTGGAGTTGAATAAAGTTGTTATTGTCTTGGTCAAGACCGTGCAGGAAATTGATAACACAATACATCTTTGGTTTTATTGTTATATTTTGCATGAACTATAAAGATGTGAAAATTGATAATTTTTCCTTCTATATTTCAAACCACCAGCATCATTGTACAAATAATTTTTGTAATCACACGTTATTTTTAATTTTTCACACATGTTTATTCGAGGCATTTCTTACGGATGATTATTTCACAATTGCATAATATTATAATATGAACTTTGACATAAACGATTACATAAACTTTACAACGTTACTTCTATTATCCTTGGCATTACTCAATACTCTTCCACTGAAGTGATGAGTAAGAACATGTTATTTGTTATCTTTTTCAGACTGTAAGTACAATCGAGGAAAGTAGCGATAAGTATATCAATAAATCAACACAACATTACCAATGCTATCTTCACTTGAACATGACATTCTGCTGATAGTTATTTAGAACGTTTTTTTAGGTGGAGTGGCTGTACAAAAGTTTAACAAATTTGTCATTGCCCAAGATCGTGCATGTGATTGATAACATAATACATCTTTAATTTTACTGGTTGCTTGAACAATGAAGATGTTATATCTAATTAATGAACACTGTAAATCCTACCACTGGAATGCTTATACAAATAATTTATGTAATCACACTATATTTTTTATTTTTTACATATATTAATTCGAGGCATTTTCCACGGATTATTATTTCACATCGCATAATATTGTAATATAAACTTTGAATAAACATATACAATTACACAAACTTTACAATGTTACTTTTATTATCCTTAGTAGTACTCTTCCACGGATGTGAAGATTTCAAACATAGTATGTGTTTATTTTTCAGAAAGTAAGTTCAAGCCAAAACAGCAACGATAAGTATATCAATAAAAGAACAGAACATTACCCAATGCCATCTCCACTTAAACATGATATTTTGCTGATTATTCTAAAATATTTTTTTAGTTGTGGTGGCCTTATTAGAGTTGAACAAATTTGTCATTGCCGAACACCGTGCAGAAGATTGATAACACAATACATCTTTGGTTTTATTGTTATATGTTGCATGAACCATAAAGATGTTATATCTAATAAATGAAAACTGTAAATCCAATATGCCGGAAGGTCATTTTCTCAATGCATACCTATTCTCCTAATACCTGTTACTTGAAAAAGTGTTGCTGAAAGTTTAAAAGTCAGAAATGAGCAGATAATTGATAAAGTTTGAATTTCATCTATAAATAATCATTTTACATTCTATATTTCGAACCACCAGTATCCTTGTACAAATAATTTATGTAATCAAAGTTATTTTTAAGTACTTGCACATGATAATTCGAAGCATATGTTTACGAATGAATATTTCACAAGCGCATAAGATTGTAAAAAAACATTGAATGGACATATACGATTACATAAACTTTACAACATTCTGCTGATAATTATTCAGAACGATTTTGATTTAGTTGGAGTGGCCTTATCAAAGTTTAACAGATTGTCATTGCCCAAGACAGTGCAGGAGATTGATAACATAATACATCTTTGTTGGTATTGTTATATGTTGAATGAACAATGAAGATGCAACATTGACTAAATGAAGACTGCAAATTCTATATTCAGAAAGGACATTTTCACAATGCATACCTATTTTCCTAACACCTGTTACTTAATAAAGTGTTGGTGAATGTTTCAAAGTCAGAAATAAACAAATAATTAATGAAGTTTTAATGTCATTTATAATTCATCATCTTACCTTCTATATTTCCTACCACTAGTATGCCTTTACAAATAATTCGAGGCATTTTTCACAGATGATTATTTCACAATCGCATAATATTGTAATATAAACTTTGAATGGACAAATTCGATTACATAAACTTTACAACGTTACTTCTATTATCCTTGGCAATACTCCATACTCTTCCACTGATGTGATGAGTTAAAACATGTTATTTGTTTCTTTTTTCAGTCTGTAAGTGCAAGCCAAGAAAGTAACGATAAGTATATCAATAAATCAACACAGCATTAGACAATGATATCTTCACTTAAACATGACTTTCTGCTGATAATTATTGAAAACGTTTTTTAGTTGGGGTGGTCTTATTAGTAGAACAAATTTGTCTTTGCCGAAGACCGTGCAGGAGATTGATAACAAAATACATCTTTAGTTTTATTGTTATATGTTGCTTGAACAATATCGATGTAATATCTAATAAACGAAAACTTTAAATCATGTATTCTCCTAACACCTGTCACTTGAAAAAGTGTTGCAGAAAGTTTAAAAGTGAGAAATAAACAAATAATTGATGAAGTTTTAATGTCATTTAGAATTCATCATCTTACCTTCTATATTTCCTACCAATACTATGCCTTTACAAATAATTTATGTAAGCACACGTTATTTTTAATTTTTCACACATATTAATTCGAGGCATTTTTCACGGATGATTATTTCACAATCGCATAATCTTGTAATATAAACTTTGAATGGAAATATTCGATTACATAAACTTTACAACGTTACTTCTATTATCCTTGGCAATACACCATACTCTTCCACTGATGTGATGAGTTAAAACATGTTATTTGTTTCTTTTTTTCAGTCTGTAAGTGCAAGCCAAGAAAGTAGCGATAAGTATATCAATAAATCAACACAACATTATCAATGCTATCTTCACTTGAACATGACATTCTGCTGATAGTTATTTAGAACGTTTTTTTAGGTGGAGTGGCTGTACCAAAGTTTAACAAATTTGTCATTGCCCAAGATCGTGCATGTGATTGATAACATAATACATTTTTAATTTTACTGGTTGCTTGAACAATGAAGATGTTATATCTACTAAATGAACACTGTAAATCCTACCACTGGAATGCTTATACAAATAATTTATGTAATCACACTATATTTTTTATTTTTTACATATATTAATTCGAGGCATTTTCCACGGATTATTATTTCACAATAGCATAATATTGTAATATAAACTTTGAATAAACATATACAATTACACAAACTTTACAATGTTACTTTTATTATCCTTAGTAGTACTCTTCCACGGATGTGAAGATTTCAAACATATTATTTGTTTGTTTTTCAGGTTGTAAGTACAAGCCAATAAAGTAGCGATAAGTATACCAATAAAATAACAAAACATTACCCAAGACTATCTCCACTTAAACTTGACATACTGCTGATAATTATTCAGAACGATTTTGATTTAGTTGGAGTGGTCTTATCAAAGTTTAACAGGTTGTCATTGCCCAAGACAGTGCAGGAGATTGATAACATAATACATCTTTGTTGGTATTGTTATATGTTGAATGAACAATGAAGATGCAACATTGACTATGCCTTTACAAATAATTCGAGGCATATTTCACAGATGATTATTTCACAATCGCATAATATTGTTATGTAAACTTTAAATTGACATATACGATTATATAAACTTTACAACGATACTTCTGTTATCCTTGGAAATATTCTATACTCTTCCACTGGTGTGATGATTTAAAAACATATAATTTGTATTGTTAAGTTAGTACGTACAACACAAGAAAGTAACGATAAGTATTTGAATAAAACAACACAACATTACCCAATGATATCTTCACGTAAACATGACATCCTGCTGATAGTTATTCAGAAAGTTTTTTAGTTGAGTCGGTCTTCTCAAAGTTTAGGAAATTTGCTATTGCCAAAGACAGTGCAGGAGATTGATAACACTATACATCTTAGGTTTTACTGTTAATTGTTGCGTGAACAATGATGATGTTATATCTTCTAAATGAAAACTTTAAATTCTACATGCCTGAAGGTCATTCTCGCAATGCATACCTATTCTCCTAACTCCTATCACCTACAAATGTGTTGACAAAAGTTTTAGAAAGTCAGAAATATATAAAATATTGAGGAAGTTTTTATTCATCTATAATTCATCATTTTACCTTCTGTGTTTCCTACAACCAGTATATTTGTACATATAATGAATGTAATCATACCTTATTTTTATTTGTTTACCCCTGTTAATTCATACAACATAATTTTGACACTTGATTATTTCACAAACGCATACTTTTGTAATATAAACTTTGAATGGACATATACATTATAAACTTTACATTTTTAATTCTATTATCCTTCGCAGTACTGATGTGATGATTTAAAACATATTATTTGAATGTTTTTCAGTTTGTAAGTGCAAGCCAAGAAAGTAACGATAAGTATATCAATAAAACAACAGAACATAACCCAATGCTGCTAACTTCACTTAAACATGACATTCTGCTGATAGTTATTCAGAACGTTTCTTAAGTTGGGGTGGTATTATTAAAGTTTAACAAATTGTCATTCCCAAAAATCTTGCAGGAGACTGAAGGTTGTTTGATGGTGTTTAGCGCCACTTTCAGCAATTTTTCAGTTATATCATGGCGTCCAGTTTTTATTCGGGGAGGAAGCCCCCGACCTTCGTTCGGAAAACTGGCAATCCTTGTCAAAATAAAATAAATTTAAAATAAAAGTAAAATTAAGAAAGTAACTATACGTATATAAAAAACAACACAACATTATCCAATTATATCTTAACATAAATATGAAATTCTGCTGATAGTTAGTCAGAATGTTTTTTAGTTGGGGTGGTCTAATCCCAGTTTAACAAATTTGTCATTGCATGTTATATGTTGGATGAACAATGAAGATGTTATTTCTACTAAATATAAACTATAAATTGTATATACCTGAAAATCGTTTTCAAAATGTATACCTATTTTCCTAACAACTATCAGTTAATAAACTATTGCTGAAAGTTTAAAAGTAAGAAAACAAACAAACAAATGATAAAGTTTTAATTTCATCTATAATTCATCATCTTACCTTCTATATTTGCTACCACCAGTTTGCTTGTATAAAGAATTTATGTAATCACACCTTATTTTTATTTTTTTACCAATTTTTATTCAAAAAACATAATTTTCAAGGATGATTATTTCACAAGCGAATAATATTGTAAAATAAACTTTGAACTGACATATACGATTGGATAAACTTTACAACGTTACTTCTATTATTCTTGACAAAACTCTGTACTCTTCCACTGATGTGATGAATTAAAACTTATTATTTGTGTGTTTTGCAGTATGTAAGTACAAGCCAAGAAAGTAACGATAAGTATATCAAAAAAACAACAATACACAATGCTATCTTCAATTAAACATGACACTCTGATGATAGTTATTCAGAACGTTTTGGCTTGAATATTATCTGTTGCAAGAGCAATAAAGATGTTATATCATCGAAATGACAGCTTTAAATCCTATATGGCGGAAGGTCATTTTCGCAATGCATACCTATTCTTCTAACACCTGTCACTTAATAAAGAGTGTTGCTGAAAGTTTAAGATTTAAAAATAAACAAATAAATGATGAAATTTAAAAAAAAATTATTTGTCACCAGACCTTCTACATTTCCTACCGCCGGTATGCTTGTACAAATAATTAATGTACTCGCACTTTATTTATAATTTTTTATATATTTTAATTCGAGGCATTTTTCACCGACGATTATTCCACAGGAGCATACTTTTGTTATTTAAACTGACATATACGATTACATAAACTTTACAATATTACTTTTGTTATCCTTGGCAATGCTGTATACTCTTCCACTGATGGGATGTTTTAAAACATATTTGGTTTTTTTTTGCAGCATGTAAGCCAAGAAAGTAACGATAAGTATATCAATAAAACAACATAACATTACCTATTGCTATCTTCACTTAAACGTTTTTTAGTTGGGTTGGTCTTTTCAAACTTTAACAAATTTGTCATTGCCCAAGACCGTGCAAGAGATTGATAACACAATTCATCTTTATTTTTACTATTAAATGTTGCATGAACAATAGAGATCATATATTTTGAATGAAAACTGTAAATCCTATATTCCTGAAGGTTATTTTATATACTTGTTCTCCTAATACATGTCACTTAAAAAAGTCTTGCTGCAAGTTTAAAAGTCAGAAATAAAGAAATAATTTATGAAGTTTTAATTTCATATTTAATTTATCATCTTACCTTCCTATATTTCCTACCACCAGTATGCTTGTACAAATAATTTATGTAATCACACGTTATTTTTAATTTTTTACACTTGTTGATTCGAGGCATTTTTCACGGATGCTTCTTTCACAAGAGCATAATATTGTAATACAAACTTTGAATGGACATATACGACAACAAATTCTCTATATTATTCCAGTGATGTGATGATTTCAAATATATTATCTGTTTCTTTTTTCAGTTTGTAAGTACAAGCCAAGAAAGTAACGATAAGTATATCAATAAAACAACAAAACATGACCCAATGATATCTTCACTTAAATAAGACATTATACTGATAGTTATTTAAAACGGTTTTTTTGTGGATGGTCTTATCAAAGTTTAACAAATTTTTCATTGCCCAAGAATGTTCAAGAGGTTTTTAACACAATACATCTTTGGCTTTACTGTTAAATGTTGGATGAACAATAAAGATGTCAATTTCGCAATCCATACCTATTCATGTCACTTAACAAAGAGTGTTGCTGACCGTTTAAGAGTCAAAATAAACAAATAATTGATGACATTTTAATTTTATCTATAATTTATTATCTTACCTTATATATTTCCTAACATTGGTATGCTAGTACAAATAATTTATGTAATCACACGTTATTTATAATTTTGACAAATGTAAATTTTAGGCATTTTTCCGGGATGATTGTTCCACAAGCGCATAACATTGTAGTATAAACTTTGAATGGACATATACGATTTTATAAACTTAAAAACACTACTTTATTATCCTTTAGACTTGCCACAAGTCCCTTTGAATTTGCTATATGAGAGAAACACCTTCATTATCAACATTTCCTATGATTTCTGCTTCTGTACGCATTTTTATTATCCTTGGCAATACTCTATACTCTTCCACTGATGTGATGATTTAAAACATATTAATTGTTTCTTTTTTAGCCTGTAAGTACAAGCCAAGAAAATAACTATAAGTATATCAATAACGCAACAAAACATTACCCAATACTATCTCCACTCATAAATGACATTCTGCTGAAATTTAGGAAGAAAGTTTTTTTGGTTGGATTAGTCTTATCAAAATCAAACTGTTTAATGCACCAGAACGTCTATTCAATTGACAACACACTACATCTTTGGTTTCAGTGTTAATGTTGTATGCACAATGAATGTGTACATGTGAAAATATTCACTAAATTGAAAATGTACATCCTATCTGGTCGGAGCTTATTTATTGCAAATTGTATACCTCCTGCGAAATTTTCTCACTTAATACAGTTTTGTGAAAATGTAAAGTCAAAAATAACCAAATAAGAGATAAATTGTTCTGTTTATCTCTAATTAATCATCTTGCCATCAATATGCACACAGGTTAATGCGAGGCTTTTTTCGCAGATGATTATTTTACAAGCACATAATATCGTAATATAGACTTTTAAATTGACATATATAATTACATAAACTTTACAGCGTCACTGCTATTATCATCGGTAATACTCTTCCACATATCGTACTTTAGACTTGAATGGGCATGCATTATTAAATAAAGTTTACAACGTCACTCCTATTTCCCTTGGTAGTGATCTTCCACTGATGTTATGATTCAAAACATATTATTTGTTTGTTTTTAAACCTGAGTGGTCTTAACAGACTTTAACAAATTTGTCATTGCCCACAACCAAGCATGAGATGGATAAAACAATACATCTTTGGATTTATTGTTACAGGTTGTATGAACAATGAAAGTGTTACTAAATTAAATATACTAAATATCTACTAAATTAAAACTGTACATTCAATATTCTGAAAGGTTAATTTTACAATGCGAACCTTTTCTCCTTACACTGGTCAATAAAGTGTTGCTGAAAGTTTTAAAGTGCACCGATGATTATTTCTCAAGCATATAATATAGCAATATATACGTTCGGATTGACATTTATTACATAAAGGATACAACGGTACGTTATTCTCATAGGTAATACTATTCCAATGATGTGATGATTTAAAACATATCATTTGTTTGTTTTTCATCTTGTAAGTACAAGTAAAAAAGTAACAATAAGTATATCAATAAAACTACACTACTATTTTGACATTGTGTTAAAGTTAACATCAACGTAGAATTTTTTTTTAGCTATTTGAGAGATACATCTTTATTATCAACATTTCTTATGAACACCCCTTTTGTACTTTTTTCCACAAGTGAATAGTAAAGATAATTCAGATGTATCAAATTCAAATGAACTTGTGGCTAGTCCATCAACAGTGTTTTCTTAATTGGAGTGGTCTTATCAAAATCTAACACATTCTCTATTACACTAGAAGTTGCCCTCTTATTCCTCAATATTTCTTAACAACAATATGCATCTACAAATACTTTATGCAAGCAAACGTAATTTTTACTAGATGTTAATTCTTTTCACCGATGGTACAATCACATCAAATCGACATATTGACTTTCTCATTGACATATACGATTACATAAAGTTTACAACGTTACAGCTATTTTGATTCGTAGTACTCGTCCGCTGATGCCATAATTTCAAATATTATGTGTTTGTTTTTCTATCTTTAAGTACAATTCACGATAGCTGCAGTAAATATACCAATAAAACACCAATACATTAGCCAATATCTTTTGGTACATTTTTCGATCTAGTGTACACGTTTAAATGGCAACTTCGCGAAAAAATTAAAATTTGATATGTTATTTTTCAAATAAAAAGAAACACTTTTGCCTCTTGATGTTTTATTATATTTTCAATGGTTAAGTTTCTACATTGAATTTACCGTGTAAAAATGCACTAATGGAGGTCCGCCATCTTGTCACTATCTTGTCACTAGATGGCGATGCTAGAGATCCCTGGACTTCCAAGTACCTTAAAGTCGCCGTATGATAATAACGCGAAACGGTCAATAACAGAAGGTTGTACTATAAGACAAGGTGGTTGCAAAGTTACATTTCGTATTCCTGATCTCGGCAAAAACAACCGATTTGTGTAACAAACAGTTAACCAGTTTAAAGACTTCTACTCAAGACTATGTCCACAGCAGCAACAACTTCATGTGAATATCATTTTCCAGAATTAAATGGAGGATAGTTTAATGGTACAGTGACCTCATTTTTCATCGAATATTCTTTTGAATTTTGTCCATAAATATTAATTAAATTGAAAATTATTCGTATTATTATTTTCAACTAAATCAGATTATGCAACTTATTGAACGAAACTTTTTTTATACAAAACCTTAGCGAAGTTGAGAAGTTGACAATTTTAGAAATAACGGTCATTAAATGAAATATTTTTGAATACCATGTTTTCGCGCATCAAAATTTCACTTAACGTTTAGTACATTTATTATTATTTTTATTACTGGTAACATTTATTGTGCATGTGCGTAACACTGTTTCCAAAATTTTCCATGTGTATATTTTGAGTCAACGTGTCAGTTTTACGTTCCCTCTGACATGGCATCTAAAGGTATTCGAAATATAATATACATCCTGTGTTCTGACACTTCGGTGTATTCAAATCATACCTTTCCTTGGCAGGAGGGGGCGTGCCGTTCTAATTTCGAAGAACCATGATTAACCTGCAATCTGATAAGCTTTTGAAAATGTCCGAATATTCATACTTCAAAGTCGGCGTCGAATGATCTAGTAATTACAATAAACATCTTGTTTGTTTACCTGCTAATTCTGTTAATTACCCTTCGAAAACGAGTAATGATTTACCTGTAAAAGGTTCACGTCCAGGTACAACTGCCGTTTCAAGACGTGCAAAATTGTCTACGGATTTTTTTTTATGTTAAAAATAAATATACAAATATATCCTTTATTACAATATTATTTAGGTAATTATCTGAGTTAGATAAAGACAGGTTAAAATTTGTATCTAAAAAAACTTTTATTAATACAAAGATCATTAAAACATTAAGACGTATTTGTTAATCTTATGTTGTCAGCTGGTTATTAGTCATCGTCACAGTTTTAATATTCATCAAAGAGCAAAGGTAGAAAAACATATTTTTAAACTGGATTATTTATCATATTTACTGAATAATTACATTTATCACGTCACAAACGCAGTCACGTGATAAAATACTGTCAATATGGCAGCAACCATACACAAAACTTTACCACCATTAATCCAGTCTAGAAGCGAACGGTAAAGAATACAAAAAAACATCAAAAGGCAATAATAATTCTTTTTATTTGAAGAATAACATATCAAATTTTCATTTTTTCGCGAAGTTTCCCTTTAAGGAACGATGAACGTGTTATATCAACTATATGAAGACTGTTACGCCGCTTTGTTCGAATCTTCATGCGTTGTGTATTGACATCATTCAATAAATAATGCGTCACTTGTAGTTTTAATGTTTAATGTCTCTTTCTGTCTCAAATAAGTCGACTCACTTTCATTATTTCTTTTACAAACATTTTACATATGCAAATGGATAATGTATTAACATTTTACTATGCAAAATGTATAGAATTTACATTGCATGAAATTTATAATAATTATAACACGAAATTTCATGCAATGTAAATTCTATACATTTTGCATACATGAATACCATGATGGCACGTGGTATGGACCTTTAAACTTAAATAGTTGATTATTTAACTAACAGTGCCACTTTAGTAGCTTTTGTTACTACACATGGGTCAGTTTTTAGCTATTGTTATTAATTATTTTCAGGATAAGAATAGGAATAAGTAAAGAAAGTAACAGCAAGATTATCAAGTAAATAACTGTAACTAAACTAGTTCGTGAAGCCATCTCACAATTCTTAAAAGTATCTTATTTCATTGTGTTTTATACGTTGATATTATGAAGATACTGTTTAAATTACTGACTAACCATGGTAAAACTCTTTAGGCTTTTGTTAAACTTTTTATGCTTATAACATATTACTGAACAATTTGCTTTCATATGCTCCTAATATGTTTGTTGGTTTTGTGGTCTTATGCAACTTTCAACATTATTTCAAATATATTATAGAGCCAGTTTTAATTGCGAATGAAATCATAGAAGTCAAAAACCTCCTACCTTTGTCATACTTTATAAATTTTCAGAGACAATTTAAAAGCGAACCCAATAACTAAGGATTTTTTTATTATCGTGTTGGGGATGTTTTAAGACAGTTCCATACCGGCTTTTTTCACAAATGATCATCTTTCTTGACTGAGTATATCAGTATTAATGGAACATTTTTATTTTAGTTACATGTTTGAGATGCAGTCTGTGCACGATGTGTGTACAAGGACAACGGAAAGTTTATTTGTGTTTAAAACGACAAACATTGATCAGTTTAGATGTAACATTTATTTTACATTTTTTTTTTGCTTTAACGTTTTCCATATAATTAAGTTTTTGTAGATCAGAATGAATGTTTCCATTATTTGTGGTTATGTTAAATTTTTACATAGTGTGTATTGATATTTAGATGTTTGTATTTTATTTTTAACACTTATAACTTTCAATAATTTGATTTGTTAACTATGATTTAATATAATTATTACAATAAAATGTAATATATATTTATGGTGTTGGTCGTTTTTTTCGACGTTTTCTATGCAAATGCTATGATTTTCAATGAAGACATTGAATTAAGGAGATATAGTTTTATGTTTGGATTTCGATCTCTACCCGCTCTCCTAATGCCCTAACAAATACAATGTGGACACTAAAAAACTATAGACATCTTTAGTCTGGATCTCTTAAATATTGTAGCAGCATTAACATTAACACTTTTGATCTTACGACCCATACAAGATCTTTCCTAATATGCAGACTAAACCCAGTCTTAAAGATCTTTTATTTATTAATAAAAACCGATATGAGACAATATAAAAACATGGTAATTAGACATGACATAACTTACTTCGTGACCAATTACTCAAAATCAAATAATAAATATCATGATGACCAAATCTGTCCAATGTTGGATTTTCGGATTGACAATATTTTGGAGGACAGCAGGCTGTTTGTACTCTAATGGGTACTAATTATGATCGCTCCTCTCCTCGCCGACCTGTTGTTACACTCCTATGAGTCTGGGGTTCTTAGAAGAACCGAAGAAGAAAGAAAATACACCGGCCACGAATCTTAATTTTTTATTTCGCGTTATTGATGACGTTTTGACCACGCACACAATGATAAATTCAATGACTATTCGCATTCAATCTACACTAGCGAGCTTAAAATTAAAGAAATCACCAATACACTTACGTCGGCCTATTACTTATTCCAACTTCTAGAAAAAAACTCACGAAACAGCAAACTAGTCTATACGACAAACGTGACGACTTTTACTTTCCAATTACCAACTTCCTGTTGATCGGAAATTTTCGCCGAGTTATAGATAGTCTTTCTTATTGTTTGATTTGACTTTAACTAGACATGCACATGAGTAACTCGATGCGTTTCTAATAAGAGGCAAGCAGTGTTTACTCGTATGAAGCACCCTAGTTTTCATTAGGTTCACGTTTTGTTTGTTTGTGCTTTTGGTTTTGTTTTATGTTGTCTATGTTTGTCTATACCGGATTTGTAATAGTACCATTGACTTTCGACTCTTGCAATTTTGTTTTATGACAAAGTTTAATATGATATTTCTCGCACATACGAAGACAGCTTTATTATCACGATTTAGCTTTATTTAAGTAACATAATTTTCTTATATTTCAGTTAAAATTTTGGAAATCTTTAATAATTAAAGAATATACTTTTTCTGTTAGAATACATACAGTTTAGTACATGTATAATATTTATACGGTTTCAAATTTAGAATGCCTCGTTCAGAAGACAGTTTAACAGTTGCAGCTTGAAACGGAGCAACTGTTTTGTATAATTTGTATTATGGTCGTTTGTAGTCACACACTTAAATTATGTTACTGTTCTTATTTTAAAATCAGATAAACGGGAGAAAAATGAAACTTAAGGATAATATCAGATAGGATAAGCAAATTATGGATGTAAATAATCTGCCAAGTTTACCCGAAAAAATCTGGGGAGCACTCGTCGTGTGTCTGATGATGCATCACTATTATTTGTAATTTACTGTGAATTGCCATTTTTAATTACTAACATCAACATTGTATTGCCATCTAAGATGAAGAAGGTAAGTAGTGAGATCCCTTTAAACAATATGCCTCTTCGTAAAACTCTGAGAAAAGATTTTAACACGTTTCTATGTAAATTAAGAGACAACATATTTTCGACTTATATTAAGTAAATAATCGGTATATTAAAAGTCAGTGTGTTCAGTTTATTGCTTGCATTTTAATATTACTCAATATTGAACCTTTAAATTGCAAAAATTCCGTAGAAAAATGTTTCTACGATCACACGTTCATATTTTATATTATGCTTTTGCTGTTGACATGTCAAAAATCGTCCTTGACGTTTGCTACAATAATTTTGCAAAGTCAGCTAATTTTGTTTCTAAAAGGATCTTGCGTTGTTTTCTGCTTTCCTAACGTTCAATGTTATTCGGACAAACGGACAAACGGCCTTTTCCCGCCTTTACTGCAGATGGCATTACCCGAAGGATTTCCATTAGGCATCAGTCGACTCTTCCTCCATTGTAATTAAGGTCAAAATGTGCAGAAAATTAACACATCGTACATTTTGCATGTTTTCTGCTTAATTTTATCTTTTGGCAATTACAAATTACAATCAAACGTTATCCGTGGGGACTTTTCATGTGTTTTCAGTGTGACAGATGCGGATCAATTATATATCCTTTCATCATTGATTAATTGAATTGTTGCTTAACGTCTAGCTGTTTAGCTAGTATTTTAGCTATATACAGGACAAGAAGATGGTTATAAAGAAATCAACTGTGGGGTATGGACGGTCTTTGATTCATTGATTTATTTGACACGATGTTGGAATGTTTTTAATGCTCTTTCACTGAGTATAAAAAGTTGTTATCTCCAAAATCCAATATTATATGTGTATAACATTTATTAAATATATGCAGTAAATTCAAACCCCACTATTTTTCTATAGATGCACCTGTTCAAATAAAAAGACAAAGAAAATTATCTAGTAAAGCATTTTAAGAATTTTTGGTCGCCTGATGCAAAACGACATTTAGAAAGTATACATATTTGCCAAAGTCTCTGTGTATAAATCTTTAAAGCAAGAATGTAAAGTTTCTCTTGTAAATTCAATTTGTTGAATTACCAGAATTCAGCATTAATATTTTCATGTGCATTTGATTCACGTCAGCCCAATTTGAAATGTTTATGTTAAATTCGAGCTAATTCCTATTGTTCATGTGCATTTCCATTTAACTTCGATTTTCACGTAAATAAGGTGAACATCCGTGTAAAAGTGGTCAGATCGTACATAATTTGATATTAATTTCCACAGATCTAATGAGTACAAATAATTTTAAGTAATATTAGCCGTTTCTACTTTTCACAATTATAAAGCCAAAGTGGTAGAAATCGTGGCATCGTGACCTGGAGTTATCTTTCTTAGTAGTTGTTTTATAATAAAGCTCTACAAAATGTTACAAATATTTCAACGTAATACCGTTGTAGCTGATATAATTGCTTTTATCAACGTTTAAATTTAACGTGAAATTCACGAGCAAATTCACAGAAATTTCACATGAAGTAATATTCAGGTACAATAACCGTCAAATCCGGTTTAGTTAACTTTTACGTTCAGTAAGTCTAAATTAAAATGCATATTTGCAAATTCTAGATGGGAACAGGCAGAAAAGTAATAAACAGCCATTAAATGGTTAAGCTAAAAGACAATGAAAATATCTATTTATAGAAAGCGAACCTTAAGTCGCAAAATACCAAATTGGATACCACTTACAAATTTCTACAGACAAAGCTAGATCAGGATCTCAATATTCATACCAATACTATAAAGCAAAGAATAAATGTATGTATTCCAAAAATATTCTTCATAAGAAATTTAAAAAAGTACCAATATTTTGCTTTGTCTTTGATATTGAGATATGATTTGGTTTATGTAAAAAGGGAGATAACTCGATTTTTTATGTGAAATTTCTTTTACCCACCAAATGTATTTTGGTGACAGTGCAGATTATTCTCGAAAGTATTAACAGCATTATTTGTAATATTTCTTTTATATTTTAACTTATGTACTTGTATATTGTAAAACTACCAATACTTTTGTATAATTCTTAGTGAACAAGGATGTTCAATTTCAGTGTAAATATTTTCATCAATAAAATTTTATCAAATCAAAATAGGGAGTTATAATATAATAGTGGGTAGAGGGAGGCAATATGTTCTCGACGCCAACCTTTGGGGTCTGGGGTTGTCACCAGATATTCCGACCTCATCACACAACAAAAACTGGACACCATTATGAAGCTAAAGACTAGATGACAGTGGCGTTAAATTACTTTCATAAACAAAACCAAAAAATCAAAGTAATATTCTCACGCATACAGCTGATTTTGCGTGCATTCATCACATTTCATTATGCTATTATTTTGAAACATTTCGTAGCATTGAATCATGTCATTATTATGAAACCTGAAAGCTTCAGTTTGACAAAAATGTATTTCAATATTGTCATATATACATATGTGCAGTACTTTTCACTTTTACGTCAACGTTTACAATGAATCTCACTTCAGTACTTTCCGTTTTAAGCTTCGCCATTTATATTAAGACGGGAACTGGACAAAGACCAAGGAAAATATTGTTTCAAGTCCTTGGGTAAGACATAATCCATTATCTAAGTAGGTGTAAGTTTACATGTAATAACGTGAACCTTTCAATGCTGTCATATACTATCGATCACGTGCCTGTCAACACTCGGGTTGTGGGTTCGAGCCTTACTGCGGACAGGGTGTGCTCGACTCCAAAACTTTATTCACATGGATAACCAGTTTTTCTAACGATGTTGGGAGCTCTTACCAAGTACACCGACTTCAAATAAAAACTGACCGCCATGTTATGGCATAAACATTTCTGAAACTGGAATTAAACTGCATTGAAACTAAATGTTTAAGCAGCCATCAAAATTAAGTATTGTTCATTTCAGTGCGTGTAGGTATATGATGAAATATGATTCAGTAGCTAATGTTCACGTCATAAAATTTTAGTTGGTAAAAGGAAACGCTGCAACTATGCGAACACATTTAGCGCTTGCAAATACTATAAAGCAAATTTTTGTTATGATCAACATTGAAATAAATCTAAACCCCACATATAATTTAGTTTACGATGAAAATTTGTTGAATTTCAGTTAGCGAACATTTGCACTTTTACAGGTGAAGCAACAAATGAAATAAATTTATTTATTTATTTATTTATTTATTTATTTTCTAATAGCAAAAAGACACATTTATTTAACTTTCACTTAAAACAACCGGATTAAATATAGAAAAAATGATTGAGTTTTCTTGTGCTGTGCTACAATGTTTTTAGTTAAAATAACAGCGTACAAATATTTTCTACGAATTGTTATATTACGTTAAAACCAATTACTGCATAAATTTACAGAAAGTTGTGCCGTTGCATTTACTGCTATTTCTACGGACGGTAATGCACTTCCGGATGGTCCAATCGTATTTGTTAATGTGCTTACAAATGTTGGAAATGCTTACGATAAAACGACAGGAAAATTTACAGCCCCTTTGAACGGATTATATAGTGTATCAGTTAGCATAATGAGCTTCCATGGGAACTATATACGTGTTGCAATTAGAAAGAATGGAACGGAACTCGTCAGACTTTGGACTGCAGGTGATGGAAGGCACGAAGTAGCATCTCATACAATAAATATCCCACTAAGGAAAGGTGATCAGATGTGGGCGAGTGGTACAGCAGGACATAAACTGTATGCAGCGGATCCGTACAACGTATTTTCTGTCGCATTAATTGCACGTGGAACCTTTTAATGTCAAATAGCTTGAAAACAAATACTGTTGAAATGCATTATATTCAATTTAGCTTTGTATTCGATTTCAAAAAACGTACTTAGTTTACCAAAGACTATTAGATTAAATTAAGGGAAAATTTTGTTTTTTTATCTATGGCATTATTTAAAATTTAATATCAGCATTGCATATAACTGAAAAAGGGGGTCTCGGTGGCCAAGTGGTTAAGGTAGTTTATCTCATCTACCATTGATCACTTGCCTGTCAACACTGAGGTTGCATGTTCGTATCACTGCGCTTTATGCAACCATATTGTTCGATTATGTTACTGAATTTTTTTTACATATTTTGGAGGAACTAGTTTTCCTCTTGTTCGTGTTATTATATTACATGCAAATGGATTTGTTACCTTATTAGACAGTATTAGAACGATTCTGCGATACCATTAAAAAGATCATTTACTTCGAAATTCCTTTCAAATACCAAATAGATGAGTTGTCAAAATATGTACTAAGCAGCACTTAAAACAAAATAGTTATGTTCAACTTGTTGCGTACATGTATTGAAAACAACATATGGATTTTAATCAATGAACATTTTTTCCTAAGAGTGGATACATTGACACATCGAGTCTTAATTTGCTCTTTGTGACGGTGTTTAAGATAGTGTATGTGATATTTACTACATAACCTATAAACCGAGATTTTCTGAAAGTAAAGTGCGATTTTTAGAGTGGGGTTTACACAGAAAGCTCTCTTAGGTTTTAAGGTTTTACAATGAAGATGACATTTTGAGAGAACGTGGGTCTGGTATGTGAGATTATGGATATATATGGTGTCGGTCAAGTTCAACTAGGTTATGAGCTATGCACATTTAAAAATGAACAAAATTGATGGAAAATCTTAAACAATTGAATTAGTGTTTTTCCTACCAACAGAAACAGTTAAATGACTGATCTACTTTAGTATCTAAAATCAGAACAGCATGCGAATTGTCGAATTACCTATCTATCAAAAATTATTATTACCGCCAAAAAATTTAAACAACCGTTTACCATTTATGAGAAATCAAGTTTCGATCAACTGTAATAAGACCAATTTTAATTAGATTGGCATACAAGCATATGCAGGCAGTAATTATTAGTAGCCTAGTAGGAGCTTTCCAGTTAAGTTCTAAGTTATATAAAGCAGTTGTACAAAAAGCACTAAATTTAAAAAAAAAACAGCAATTGAATTAAACAAGACTCAGCTTGAGCAGCATAAAATTTCAAAATTATTTTATAATTATTATCATATAAAATATTTTGTTGAGAACTTCATAATAAGTTACACTGCACGAAACAATAACTTTTAAGATAGTCAAAAGGTATCCAAAAGTCCTAATTTTGAATACATTTTGTTGTCTTTTGAACACATTTTTAAAAAATACAAAAGATCTAAAAGATCATCTTTTTGTATACCTTTTTGACTTCAAAAGTCAGTCGAAATGGCCCACTTTTGATTTGACAAAAGGTGTTGCAAAGTTCACCTTTCCAGATCTAAAATGTGTTCAAAAGGTGAACAACAAAATATGACCTTTTTTTCCAAAATATAATCTGTTGTTGACAAAAGATAATAAAAAGATCATATATCAACAAAAAAAGGTGATGAAAGGTAGGCCACAGATGCTATTTTCAAAACCAAAAGACCAAGGTCATATGGTATTTTTACCAAATTAAAATCCAAAAGGTCTCCTTTTGTATTGATGAAATTACAAAAATTGCACAAAAGGTTACTTGTTATAATCTAAAATATGGTCAAAAGGTTATGAATGTCCATATTTTGCATGGATAATATTACAAAATGGACATTTAGGTTAGGGGAAAGATGATATGATGAAAAAAAGCTGCCGGCACAGGTCGACTCACGTGGATTTGGTTTTTTCAACCTATCCAGAATCAGCATTCCACAAATGTCCACCTTGACCTCTCATTTTGTAAAACTGAGCATCATTGCTCACTTACATTTATCAACAATAACAGTCTTGTGATAAAAAAGAACATGTCTAGTCCAATGAAAAGTTTGTGCAAGTTTTACTCTAGAAATATTGCTCACACTGTGCTCACTTAAGCTCCAATATTGGACTGTTGAAATTGTATCAATAGGATGATCACTAACAAGGAATTCAAGATGACACATCATTAAGAAAGTAGAGTTAAAAGTGTACTAGCTAATGTACAATTGCCTGTATATATCACTGAGCTGACAGGCTTGTCTAATGGCAATTAATCCCAAAGGTGTTACAATTTTCTCATTTTCAAGTGGAAAAATATTACATAAAAAAGAAACAATTTAACGATTTATTGAATAAATGCTCATTATGTCAATATGTACATTTTTCAATCTGTTTTACAATCCAAGAGGAAGGTGTTCTAGTTCATTTCTGGTTGCTCATTTTCTGTCCTTTCTGCTTTTGGTTGAAGAAATGTAAATAAATTTACAGTCTACTTTTATCTTTTATTCTATAAATTTATCCAACTTCGAAGATGTCTAGTATGTAATAAATCCATCTTGACATTCCTCATACATGTCATATGAGGACATATATAGGCCATTAAGACGGGTAAGACGGGTCTTATCTTCTTGATATCTCTGATCTCCATATTGTCTAGTGCAGCTATGATCCGCTTGGCTTTCTAAAAAATATATATACAGTGTATGTGTGTGTGTTACAGATCTAGACATAACTAAAATTATATGTGGCACATTATGTAATAATAATAAATGTTAACATTTTGTATAGAACATCCATAAAACTGAACATTTGGGAGCTGAGGGGGCTGGAGGGGGGATCATTAACATGGTAACAATTTGTATATTTTTCCCAAAATAACAGTAAATTTAAAATAATGATAACACTAACAGATAACAGCAATTTACATGAGAAAACAGAATACAGTGAGTTCATAAATCGAAAAAACAGATAACAGCAGAATCTCATCAAAGGGCGATACGGTGAAAAAATGCATTAATTAATCAGTGTTTCCATAGTAACTAGTATGTGATCTTATGTATATCCCTCCATTCATATGGAGACTCAATTACATTGAAATAAGTGGTGATTAAAATGAATTAACAGATAACAGAAAAAATCTGTAAAACAGTAAACAGTGTTCTGACTAGTATTATTAAACAGCAAACAGTGTTTTTATTTACATTATAACAATTAACAACAATGTCAATTTAAAAAAAAAACAGATAACAGCTAATGGTTGAAAGTTAACAGCTGCTTTCTACTGTTTCGAATTTGTCATTTAGAACACTCCATATTAAATAAGTAAGCATTTGCTCATCAGTGAAGGTTGTGATTCGCTTTTAACATGTGTATTCTGATCATCTCCTTTTTATATGATACACTCAAAGAAATTCAAGACTGAAAAAAGTATTATCGTAACATACTTCTTTTTTCCCGTTCTAGTGATGTTTTCTTCTTTTTCTAGACGTCTAGATTGTCCTTATGGATAGCAGCGTTTTCCTGCTTCTTTTGTCTGGCAGTACATGTATCTGTTAATAGCATCTGAAAAAAAAATAACAAATTCATTTGCAAGTACTCTAAATCCTCTTCAATTTTAGTAGTTTCTTTTTACAATCTGAACATTAGAAAATCACAGATATTGCATATAAAAGTCATTATTATTCAAACAGTTATGAAACTAATCCCTTCATCTACCCCCACCCCCCCCCCAACCCCCAACCACACATAGAAGCAAGTACAATTTTAAGTACAATATTTAAATAAAAATAATATTTTTGCAGTATAGCTTGTTAAAAATATAATACATGATAAGTCATTTATATAATATGAACTATATTCAGACAATAAATATATGCTTATGTATGATTATCTCCCCTTTCAATTTGCAATATGGCGGATATGTGTTCTGTTGGGTGTGATTTTCCATTGCTTGAAAGCCGTGGACAAACTCAAAGATAAAACAGATCTAGATATTCTTGGATATAAATACCTGATATGAAGTACTTTCATAGTCGGAGTCAACACTTTGCTGAGTATAAGAAGAACAATGAGGCAGTCGATGTCATGTGCGTCAATCTGGACATTCTTGTTTACCAGTAAACCTACTGACAGTGCTGAATCCTCAAGAATTTCATCGTCTGGGATATCAAATACAACACTAACCATAATAATTGTTCGAACTACTTAGTTCACAAGAATGAAAGCGCGTAATCTTGACTTTTTTACTGAAAGGTGAGCACTGTCTTTAAAAATAGGCGCCGAGGCCTGGCATTTAGAAAATTGAGATGCTGATTGGATGTGGTAATTGATATCGATTCCGGCACACGCGCAAACGCACACGAAGCCATGTGCACTGTGGCCATGTATTTTGTGTAAGTAGAATCTGTAGTAAATTTTGGTAAATGTACAGTGTAAAATTACATACTTTTTCATTATAATACAATTTATAAATAAAATAAAAATATATTTGTAGATGTTACCACAAAATTTTCACTGTGCTGGTGCACACTATCAACACTTTCCATTTTAAATAAATAAATAGCTGTATAAAATGTGCATGTCAACATCCTTTCAATGTACATTTTAAATACTTAATAACTATCACACTTTGTTAAATTTTCTATGTTAAAAACAAAAAGCACATTTTGTTTATTTGACACATGTATTATTACTACATGTACTTCAACTTGGATACTTGAAAAAATCCATAAGGACATCTACAAAGTTTACTATTACTAGACTATACTAAGTGTTGACGTATTGTGGAGCATGTTTTTTGCGTGAGAAATGAAAACTGCTTACCGCGTATGGTTCAGCTTATGCTCCTTTTGTAGATCAAGAATTCTACTTTTGGAAATCAATAATTATTTCCTCGAGATATTCAGCGTTTTGAAATTTGGCAGTTTTTAAATTTTAAAAGGGCGATTTTCCATACTAAAATTTGACCTTAATTAGAACGGAAGTGTACTTTAGGAACAATTGATTGTTGTCTACTCGAAATCCTTCGGGTGATGTCGTCTGCAGTTTAGGCGGGAAAAGTCTCGCGGTTTGTCCGAATACCATTGAACGTCACGAAAGCAGACGAACATTTGTAAACATCGTCAGGTCCCTTTAGAAACAAAAATGGCTGACTTATTATGTAAAATTCCCGTAGCAAAAGTCAAGGACGATTTGTAACAACTTAACACCAGAGGCATACTATAAAACATGGACAGGTTATCGTATCTACATTTTTTCTACTGAATTTTCGTAATAAAAAGGTAAAATATAGAATAATGAAAAAATGCAAGCTAACAAATTTTTCGAAGTGGGGTTGGCATTTAGTATAGTTGAATACATGTAGTACATGTATTCAACTAGTCTAGTAATAGTAAACTCTCATATCTTAGTAAATGTTCAGTATTTCATAAATTTTTGCTAATAGTTGGCTTTTTATAGTTAAAAAAGTACATTTAATTTGTACTAAAATTGTGAAAATGGAGTTATAAAAACCAATTTTGATTTTCCATCGTGGACAAATTTGAAGTCGCATATAAATACCCCTTTTAAGCCGTGGGGGGGGGTCATTTTGCCTCAGAAACTGATATATGGCCAAAAAAAATTATGTGTGTTTCCAGTTACCGGAACCTAACTATTTTTTTGTAGCCGACCCTCAAGTTTTTTTTTGCGTTTTTAATGGAGGTTACTTTGAACCGGAAAACTCCCGGTATTGTTCTGGGTTTTAGTTATATCTTCATACTTCCGCCCCAACATTACTAATTTAACCAACACGATTCCCCCCCAAAAAAATTCGTCCTATGAGTACCTACCTATTTTATATTAAATCCTTGATTTCTTTCATAAAGCAGTCATTAGAACTGAAGAAGGGAGAAAACTAAATTGATTTTATATCTGTTTGTTACATTTATGAGGTTTGTTAATATGTATTCTACAATTTGTTTCTTTGTAATGTTTGTCATGTATTATCCCAACAGGGATTTTTTGTCTACAATAAAATTTTGAACTTTGAACTATAATTCTATGTAACCGGAAACAAACATATTTTTTTGTTTGGCCTAACATTAAAGATAAAGTAATAAACAAATTTTACAAGTTTTGAAAATATTTAAAAAAATAACAATTTTAAACACTAGGTATATAATGTATCTACTGAAACACCAAAATACCAATGATGTTGTAGTATTTGCATAAACTTATCATCTTAAAAAAACATCGTCAAAATGCTATATATGTAAAGTATTATATATTTTACTGTGGGGAAACAACCCAGAGCGAACAGTTATCTGGTTGAAACATAAGTCAGGGGCGAACTGACTTGATACCGCCTTAAGGTACTAAAATTGTGATACAAAGATACAAATCTGTCAAAAGGTCATCATTTTATTCATCAATACATAATTTACATTCTTGTGGCTTGATATACATTAATACTGACTCTGTATAGGACAAAATATAAAGTAATCAAAGAAATGGGCCAACATATGCTTATTAATTTATAAAAATTTAATGACTACTTATATTTATACAATGTAAATGCCTTTTGTTATGATATCATTTTATGTATCGTTCATTTGGACTGCTTCTCATTATCGACGAATAAAGTTCTCCAATATAAACCATGTATTTCTTTGAATATTATTTATATAGTGTTTTTTTTTGTAGGTAAATATTGCTAACCTAAACCTTAGCAGATTTTCATATGAAAGTACACAATCATCAATACATGTAGAACTGAACCATTGAAGCTCAGTTATGGAGATGTGTTTACTATAATTCATAGATCCTCCCATTTTGTGGTTTGCAGCAGGACAAGAAATTGCTTCGACAAGATGTCTAAATACATGAAGATTCATTGAAGGAATGGTAAGCCACAATAAATTATCAGCTTACAAATATTATTATCTCTGTGTTAAACATGTTTGACTCCTACTCAGTTATTGATCCAGGAGCATTCATCTGATGAGATTTACAAAGGAGGTAGGGGGGAGGTGTTGTAATAAAACTAATAGAAGTTGTGTTATATTTTGTAACATAATTTACATAAATTCCATTGAATAATCCAAATATTATACTAGGGTAATAAAGCCCCGCCTACTTCTATGTATTTATTGGGGGGGGGAGGAAGCTGGAGTACCCGGAGAAACCCCCGACCTTCAGTAGGAAAACTGGCAATCCTTGTACAATTAATATTGAAGTCTATTACACCCTACCCGCAGTTTGACTCGTACCAGCAACCTCAGTGTTGACAGACCATATGATCAATAGTAGACGAACTACCTTAACCACTCGGCCACCGAGGCCTCTGATACCTGAATGGGGGTAAATGTATCGTGCTTTCTGTTTCATGCCAGACACCGCTGTTCATAGGATATGTTGCTTAGTTTAGTTTTAGTTTTTACTTTTCATAAGTACTTTTTTTAATTTTTACATTTAATTTTACAAAGGAGTTTACAAGAATGAGGAAAGAAATGGTTAAAGCAAGAAGAGTAAGGGGACACAAAGCAAAGAATCAAAAGCAGGTAAAATTTTAATTGAATTTACATGTATGTTCTACTTCCTGTATTAAAATGTTTCTGCCCTAAATTACTGGGTAGATATAAAGATCAAAAGTTTGAATTGTGTGGGGGCTTTTTATCTCCCAAAATCTGGTAACAGAATAAATAATGGAAACCTGTACCAGAACTTGGCTGTCATACATCTGATGAAGTAGAGAAATAAAACAACAATAGTGATTTTTGTGTGCCGGTCATTGGGACCGTCACATGGGATAAAAATATTGGACCTAGTCATATTTTGGCAGACCGTACCAAGGATTTTCGCCGACTCTGGTATGACACTGTCACTTGGAAATTTTGCTGTTTGAATTTTGACATGTCAAACTTGTTTACTTAGGTTTCAGTCAATTTTAATACAAATTTTACTTGTATGGTATACAGTTACTTCAGAATATTTGCCATCAAAAATCATTTTCTGGTCCAACTTTAAACACATTATGATATCATTTTTCTGTTGGCTGTAGTTATAAAATATTTTGATTGTTTCGATTTTGCATTCCATTTCAGGTACAGAAAAATAAATCATATTTGAACTTGAAGTGGCCTCCAAGAGTATAGAACATTTAGAGAAGAAACAGTTGTTCCTAGTGAAAATAATCAATATCTTAAAGAAAGAGACTTTGTTTCCAAACATGGAAAATACCAGAGAAGTGAAAGATTCTTGCAAAGGAAATATAAGCAAATTAATGATTGAATGTGAAGTTTGTAGTCACTGAATTGAAATTCTCTAGTTGTCAACAATATGTACTAGTTATAGAATAGTCAAAATATCATTACAGTATTAAGAAAATATTAAACAATAGTTGATTAGTTTGGAGGTAATATTCTTTCTGATGCTCTTGTTCTTATTGCAAAAATGAAGTTACAATAACAATGACATGCTTAATTTATTGGTAAATGAGCTGCAATACCTAGGAGAAAGCGTGCACACTAAGCTTCTGTTTTTTAATTGGAGTGTGCACACAATTCTGTGAAGCCGCTGCCCTTGGGGAGAAAGCATGCACACAAACTAGTGAAGCCGCTACTCCTTATATTGGGAGAAAGCGTGCACACAAACCAGTGAAGCTGCTACTCCTTGCTTTGGGCAAAAGCGTGCACACAAACAAGTGCATTGGGAGAAAGCATGCACCCAAACCAGTGAGCCCCTAATCCCTTGCTTTGGGAAAAAGCGTGCACACGAACCAGTGAAGCCGCTACTCCTTGCATTGGGAGAAAGCGTGCACACGAATCTGATCAGTGAATCCGCTACTCATTGCATTGGGAAAAAAGGTGTACACAAACCAGTGAAGCCGCTACTCTTAGATTACACAGTTTATACACCAAGCAAATCTGAGCAAGCCATTGTGTTAGATATAAATACATAGATGATATTTAGAATGCAACATGAAATGAAAAAGTTATTTCTGACAGACAAGTCCATAAGCATTTATTAGAATGCAATATAAGAGTTTGCGACATTAATTTATTGACTGATGATGCAACAATTAGTTACATAGTTAAAATCAAAATGACATTAGTTTTGAAAAACTGAAATTTTATTTTGATCATATGAGAAAATTTATTTATATTCTATCAAAATTGTATAACAATTTAGAAGGTACTGAAGCCTGTTTTGAGGCAAATTCAGGTTAGGATGACTTAAATGAAGACAACGTTAACAAAAATTTAGAATTTGAGTAAGAAATAGGGAAGCAAACATACTGGTTTTGTGGCATTATGGCAGTATATTTAATATATTTCTGATGCTGCTGTGACCTTTTAAAAATTTTATAGGCATTTTTAAGTTGTCTTGTATAAATCGTGTGTGTATCTGTATTCCAAAGATGAGAGGACTTACTCTGAAAACATATACCAGTTATCAAAACATTTAAAGAGGAATGTTAGGATTCAAGCAATATGTAGTTTGTATTAGATGTTAAGTTTTGTATGAATTCGGTCATTGTTTTCGTGTATTTAAATGTTTAATTTCGTAACCATTTTCTTTCTCATCTTGGACAAATTTGTGATCAACCCCTTCTAAAGCAAATTAATAACTAGTTTAACATTATCTTTTTTCATATATATGTTAGATTTTTTCTTATAAATGGTAATATTTAAGCTCTTTAAAGATTCTTAGATCAAGTGAAGTTACAATAGTATAGTGCTGTATTTTTTTAGTATGCAGAGATATTTGCTGCTTGTAATTTGTTATAAATATAATTTAATACTGCATTGTGGTATGTTTGTAAGGAAGTATTTTCTCATGAATGTCAAGCGTACACAAATAAAATTTATGTGGAAAGGAAAGAAAAGAAATGCAAAAAAAACGAAGTAATATATAGTGACAACTAACTTCTGAACTATCTTTGTACACACTGTTAAAAATAGTATAATAGTATGATGTGGTGTTTTTATTTTGTATATTTTTAAATACTTACATATATAGTGTAATGTTCTTATTACAAATGCTTCTAATTAATAAATGTTAACATAAATTATCTGTTGGTTTTTATCATTCTTAAGATAGATATTTAAGGTCCATTTTAAAGGTGTCATTTAAATCACAGGAGCGTTTTTAAGTTCAAAAGTATACGCCTGAAATTCATGACATTGCTCAATATTGTATGACACTGAATTTCTCATTAGTTTAACATTACAGTATTGTTTGAAGATTTTGGAATTGAGATCAATATTGATACAATACTGTACCACTACTAGGAAAGATAAAAATATCAAAGTTTTGTAATATTTATTTGATATTGCAGCAAAATTGTCATTAAACTGTCAACACCGACAATATAAAAAATTCTTCACATTTTAAATTAATATGATCAAATGTCACAGATGACTATTCATCCACCTTCATTATAAACTAAATGTCCATATAAACATGTCGTTGTAGATGATTTGTGGTGGACTTGTTGAAATGTCATGGGTGACCTTTCATCCACCTGTCGGTATCAACAAAATTTCTGAGATTACATATCGTTCCTCTTTTATTAGGAACAAATGTCGCAGATGACCTGTCGTCCCCCTGTCAGTGTTCACAAAATGTCCCAGTAAATATATCGTTCACCTTTCAGTTTGAACGAAATGTCAAAGATGACCTGTCATTCATCTTTTAATTTTAATGAAAGATCAAATATTGTCTGTCGTTCACATTTCTCAAATACGAAAGGTTAAAGGTTGCCTTTTCTACCACAAAATTTAACAAAATATGGACTTCGGAGATAGGTGAACTTTTGATAATATTTTGGGCTTGACAAAATGTGAACAAAAGACGATTTTTCGTGCAGTGTTAGCGATTGTTATTCGTTATATCATATTTATTAACAGCGTTGATCGATCAATTTATGCCATATGATTTTTAGTTATTGGGCACATACAAACTGGGTGGTTTTATTTAAAATAAATATTAATAACTTCTGATTTCATTTGATATTTAGCATTGTTAAAGTTTTAATGCGTAATTATTAAAAATGAAGACTATTATTTAATGTATGAATATATATTACCAATTAATAAATTGTACTCAAAAAGCTTGTACAATGTACTATTTTGCTTAAAGAACAATGTTGTGTTTTGCTCCAAGACACAATTCTCAGTACCCGCATTTATACACGGCATTTATTCGGCAAGTACACGTCCTGAATATAGCTGAAATATTGCTTGCTGGACGTTAAACAACAAATAATCAATCAATATTCGGCAAGTGTTCGTCACTTCTGTTTGTTTTTGTCTTTTGTCTATGTTGTTGTGTGCCTGAATCGGGATTGGATTAGTAATTGCCCATATATTTTTGGCTCTTGTTGGTCGGTCGTTTCCTGCTATTTTTATTTACTAATACCCCTATTAAATTTGTTTGTAAGTATTCAGAATTATTGTCCGAGCAACAGAAAATCTCTGCTAAGAAATCTTTGCAGGTTTATTAATATTATAAATGATCATGTTAGCGCCCCTGGCATATGTAAGCGTACTTTTATTCCGGCGTGTATTTCTTCCTTGCACTAGTGTATTATTTCCTGAGGTTAAATTACACTAGTGCAAAACTTCCATTGGAAATTTTACACTAGTGTAATTTAACCTCAGGAAATAATACACTAGTGTAAGGAAGTAATACACTGTTACACTTACCTGTTGTGCAAGCATAACCTTATTATTGTTTGCATATATTGTATATAGACTGTTGTTTTGTTTGTTTATTTGTTACTCTCTCTGTACCAATTTTATTATTGGCTGTTTGAGAATAAACTATACGATAATATTGTTATAAAAAAAAATAAAATAAGACCAATATCGTTGCAGAACATATCCGGGCAGGGCAACATTGATTATCAAACATTCGTGTGGAGTATCAGTGACACGTCGATTTTTTTCATATATGATCTTCTATACATTACACAAGACTGATAACAATAAAAACAGGTTAGAAGCATAATATTGTGGCATTGATCTGTTATATAAAAGCGGAATGAAAACATCGAACATGAAATCGCCTCTTATACATTACAACAAAATAGTACAAATTAAGGATAGTTTGTTGAAGTATTAGCTCATTTCTAACACGCGGAGATGGTATGACTGTCTTAAAATGTAATTTCCCCCAGTAAACTCTTATACACCAACATGTCTTGGACCATGACAGAGGCATTAAACTTTGAAAGATAACAGTGTTGCTCTGTCACCTATTCAAACCAATATCAAGAATTGAGAGCAATGTGGTGTGGACATTTTAACGTCTTATTGGTTATTGGTACTGTGCAGTGAACTAAAATAACAAACCAACAACTCAATGCATCCGGTCACATATTTCCGTACCAGTAAAATGATCAATTTTTTTTTTATGGAGACGCAACACGAACATTTATTCATTTATACTAAACGTCCCCGTCCCAGTGCGCTTAGTTTATTGCTTGCAATTTTTTATTATTACATATTTTACCTTTGTTTTACGAAAATGCAATAAAAAATGTAACCACGATATTTCATATTTATAATAAATGTGTATGCCTTTGTTGGTTACATATCACAAGTCGTCCTTGACTTTTTGCAACGTAAATTTTACATAGTAAGTCAGCCATGTTTGTTTCTAAAGGACCTTGAGTTTTTTACAAAAGTTCGTCTGCTTTCATGAAAAAACCGCCGCATTTCAAAACGCTATTAACTATAATGATTGTTGATTTCAAAATGTGATTATTTGGATCTACAAAAGAATAATAAACTCGACCAAACGCGGTAAGCAATTTTCATTTGTCATGCAAAAAACCGCCGCACTGACACGGTGACTTTAAGTAGAAATGTCTTTGCTTCTTATCTGATAGGTAAATAAATTGACGATCTCCCAAATTCCCGTTGAGCACAATATTATCTACTCTGGGTGTGGCGGTCATAAAATAAGGTGACTGCATGATAGTCTTAAAAATTAAATACGTACACAGAGACACAGTTATTTTTAACACAGAGCATTTAATAAGCTTTCTGGAAGCTCAACAAACTGAATCACATTCGGCAAAAGTCCAACAATATCTCTATATTACATTCAACAACATATAACAAATAGCTCTATATTACAAAACAATATAGTCAAGCAGAGAAAAAAAACATGGAACACCATGAAATTTATTTTCATGTGCTCAATTTTTACTATGATTTTTGGCACATTGGAATAAAGCTTAAATATCACCATTTAGCTTCTTTTAAGTGGCATATAGCATTTCTGTCGAAATATTCCTAATAAAGAATTATATTTATTGCAAATCTTAATAACTGAGGATTATATTTTCTTCTATATAATACATGAAATAACGTATTATATTGCTATGGTTTCGAATTTTGAATCCTCAATCGAAAACACATTTCAACAGTGGCTGTTTTAACCAATGCGTGACCACTGTTTTTTTAAAATCCATATTTTTCCAACTCTTTAAATCATCAGTAAGCACAAAAGGGCCAGCAACATTCTTTCTTATATCACACGCATGCGTAGAAATTGTTTGCTCTGATTGCGGTTTTCATTTAAATGGCTGCCTCGATATCCTTCTTAGCAGGCGAGCTTTTCTTTGATTTCATGTTAAATAAATCTTCTGCCAGCTCTGGGTTTTCTGCATAACGTTTTTCGAATTCTATAAAGAAAATCAAAGAAAAATTTTAATTCTTAGATAGACGCATGACACGATTGAAATATACTCGATAATACAAGTTTATTTTTACGTTATACTGATCGATGTCATTTTCTTCATTAAATGCTAATCAAACAGATTTGTATATTACATAAATAACTGTGATTGATTTCTGGTTGGTCATTTTTCAAGGAAACTCTTTTGTGAATGAAATGTATTAATATTCCTATTTCCTGAAAAACACTGTGACCACTGTAATAATGAATAGTTTGTACCTGACAAGAATGTCGAGTTTAAATTATTCGGACCATTTCTTCTATCAAAACGTTTTATCGCTATTTTGCAGTATTTTCCTTTGATCTATATGTGCGGTATTATTCCATCTCACTCTACTAGCGTGGGATGGGCCCATCTCAGCTCGCTGTCAAGACGTCGTTATGTAAACACTGTGACGCCACAATGTTACAAAACAGCGATAAACAGATTATTTACGTTTTTTGAAACTCGATGCACTTTCTCGCCATCTCATCTCAGGGATGTCGCCCTTCGATGAGATACGACGAGAAAATGCATCTCGTTTCAAAAAACGTTAATAATCTATAAATATCACATACATACACTAAAATTTCGAGCTCATGTCTAGCCTTCTGTTCTTAGGTGTTTAGGGCGACTTATATTAGTTTACTCCCACGTCCAAAAGTTTTTTATTAATTAAATAGAGTACCATGCTCTTAGTATATGTAACCGGAAGTACCTGCAATTTCCCAGTCTTCCCAGTGTCCCTCTTCATCATCCTCTTCTGCGTCACTGCTTGGATTCTGGGATCGTTGTTTCTTCAGATCTTCAATCGTATCGTGGCAACGTTTGAGTTGTGATAATAGCACTTTGTCTTGAGCTCGAAGTCCAACCTACAATAGCATAACACAACATTAGTTGCATGATAAAAAGCTTCTCATGTAAATAAGAAATGCATTAAAAGCGTCTTTACTAGCAAACGAACGGAACACAAAAGCAAAGAAACAATAAAAGAATATTTGTGAAATGGGTTAGATTTAGATTTGGCAAGACAAATTAAAACATATGGTCGTTTGTATTCACACGGTGAAATTACTTAACTGTTGTTATGATTTAGTTTACATTTATCAGATAAGTAGGAGAAAAATGAAATTGTACGACGATTTTAGATAAGATCAACAAGATTATGCGTGTAATTAAGCTGAAATCTGAAACCTACAGTGAACCCCAAATAATGTAAATAATCTGAGATTGCAGATGCACTCGCCTTGCGTTCGACGATGCATCAGTAGAATTCGCAATTTGCTGTGCATCGTCAGAATCAATTACTAACGTCAAGGTCTTATTGTCATCTATGATGAAGTAGGTAGTAATGAGGCCCCAAAAGGGAATGGTGTCTACAAAATCTGCATCTTCGTAAAACTCTTTAAAATACTTTAACATGTTAATTTATATAAACTGAAGGGCAACTTGGTTCAGATGGAAGCTTTGTTAACTACCCCTAAGCAAGATGCTTAGTCGAACATAAAAGAAATCAATAAAGACTAAAATTGAACATTGTACTTTTTATCTGATATTGTATCTAAATCACTATAACAAAAAATTATTTTGTAAATACCCTTTTCTGAAGCGAAACGTGTCTATACAGTATCTTACAAGTTTATCAATGTAATGTGTCTATTTTTAGTTCCAATTTAATTATTTGACACAAAAACAATGCTTAAACAGTATACAGATTGTATTATTGGATAAAACAACGTGAAGACCCTGATCATTACAAAGGGCAGACGATCACCACATTGTACATCTCGAGTGTCTTCTGCTAAAGTGTTTTTTTCTTTTGGCACAAGTAACATCTACCTTAAGATTACAATCAAACGTTATGCCTCCTTGAGTCTTTTCATGTGCTTTCAACATGTGATAGATGAGTATCAACACCAGTAATTATTTGCCATGTCGTATTTGATGTAATGAATTGTTTCTAAAAGTCCAGAAGGCAGTACTCATATGTATTAAGAACTAGAGACGGTAAATAAACGAATCAGCTGGGAAATGGTACGGACATATTGCCAGGGAATATTGATTGTCAATAAAAAATATGGAGTGTTTGCAATTATTAAACTATAAAATCATTTAGAAGTACATGCATATATGTTAAGTACATGCACGGGGGAGGATAACTAAGGATACTTTTACGTACAGGTCTGAGGACGGAGTTTTGAAAACCCATCCTATTCATATATTTTCGGGCGTTATAAATCGGTAAAACGGGCCATATAATATATTGAATTATTCAAACAGAAAATGATGGAGTGTTAATGGAACACTTTATTTGTAAAAATCCCCGTGGTTTACATAGGTTTAATATGCTTAAGATGAGAATTGCGGAATGGATATATTTAGATAATTTACAACTACCCAATGATATATTTTTCAATAAAAAGCGACCTTTTCATATATTTTGGAGAGGTAAAAAGTGACCCATTCGGGCCGCACATCCGTATTACCCTATATTTACCTAGTTACCCCCCCCCCGTGAGTACACGAACAAAACAAAAAGTGTCAAAATTTAATACCCGTATAAACATTTGCTGCCGTAGGTAGCCATGTGAATAGTAGTATATCATACAATAATGTACAAAATGTTCACATTCACTAGTAATATCGGGATGAGGTATCTTACCTCACACGGGGTTTAAGTTAACAAAATGGGAAATCGCGATTCACATCTTAAGTCGTATTATATTTAATGACCAGACGTTTTATACAGGTAAATGGTTAACTATGTTGACTAGCCTCTGCCTTCTTTAGACGTGTTTTTTATACAAAATTCATTAACTTGTTTGGTAAAAGCGAGGGGCGGATGCAGGATTTTCGCAAGGGGTTGGATCCGCCACTGATAAAGCATGCGCTTAAACCAGAGGCTCTTAAGAGCCTATATTGCTCACCTGATTTTATAAGCAATGAAGGTGGCGTTTAACTGATGTTAAACTAAGTGCTGTACTTTTCAATAAACTTTAAAGAAGACCATCCAAACAATATTGCTAGAAAGTTTTGTTTCCATTGGTTAACCGGTTTTAAAGAGAAGAAGTTTTTTTTTCAATTTGCCCATAGGGTCCTGCGGTTGTGGCCATTTTGAATTTCCTATTTGCAATAAAAAACATAAACTTTAAAGAAAACCATCCAAACAATATTGTCAGTAAGTTTTGTTTTCATTGGTTAATCAGTTTCAATAAAGAAACCTTTTAAAACTTTTTCCGCTGTCTATGTAAAGCTTTAGTGGACATTTAGATTTTCCTATTGGCATATAAAACAGTTTTAGAGAAGAAGCCTTTTAAAAAAATTTCCCGAAGAGTCCTATGTTAAACTAAGTCCTCCGGTGGTGGCAATTTTGATTTTCTAATTGGCATAAACAACACAAACTTTATAAAGAACCATCCAAACAATATTGGTAGTAAGTTTTGATTCGATTGGTTAAGTGGTTTCAGGGGAAAAGCCATTTTTAACTTTTTCCCCATAGGGTCCAATGTTAAACAAAGTCATGCGGTGGTGGCCATTTTGAATTTCCTATTGGGATAAAAAAAAACACACATAAGCTTTATACACGACCAACCAAACAATATTGCTAGTAAGTTTCGTTTCCATTGGTTAACCGGTTTCAGAGAAGAAGCCTTTTAAACCTTTTCCCATAGGGTTTTATGCTAAACTAAGTCCTGCGGTGGCGGACATTTTGAATTTCTAGTTAGCATAGAAAAAATAAACTTATAAAGGAGCATCCAAAAAATATTTTTAGTAAGTTTTGTTTTGATTGGTTAAACGGCTTCAGAGAAGAAGCCCTTTTAAACTTTTTCTTGCGGTGGAGGCCATAATGGTTTTCCAATCCAAATAAAAACTTTGTAAAGGTCCAACCAATGAACATTATGGCCAAGTTTGGTTTCAATTGGCCAAGTGGTTTCAGAGAAGAAAATTAAAATGTAAAAAGTTTACAGACGCCGACGACGACGACGACGACGACGACGACGGACGCAAAGTGATAACAATAGCTCACATGACCCTTTTGGGTCAGTAGAGCTAAAAAAAGGAAAGGAAAAAAGAGAACAGGGAGGGTAACATCTTTGGTGCTGGTTGTTACCCTCCATGTTCTCTTTTTTTTCTTTTCATTTTTTTTCCTTACGCTCCCTCCCCTGGATCCGCCACTGATTAAACATGCGCGCGAGAACCCCCAAATGTTTGACAAGACAGTTTTCTCTAATGTAATACTGTACAGCTCCAAGATTTGAGTAGAGGGCATTATTAGCTCTAAACCCTCATTTCAATTCAAATCTAGTTTGAAAAGTAGTATATATCAGACTTGAGTCTAAACCGAACAACTTTATATTTTCAATGACAAATGCATATGATTTCTATCAACCAGACGACTGTCCTTTACACAATCTAGGATGTCGTCTGCAGTTATCTTTCATCTTAAATAATATTTAAACAAAAGTTTAGACAGATTTAACGTGTAGATTTGTATCTTGTGATGTTGTACGATAAATAGCCCATTTTAAAGTACACAAACGGAATTTACTTCATTATAGAATTCAAATATTTTCTTTAGTGCGAGTTGGACCCTTCAGAAGATATATAGTTGATCCCGTATTTGTTTTGGTTTTTTTTGTTTTGTTTTGTTTTGGTTTTTTATTTGAGGGGGGGGAATCTAAATATAAAAAAAACAAGTAACTGAACGAACAGTACACGGAGGTATAATCTAATGGCTATGAACAGCAACAAATAATAAGTCTGTATGGGCTAGCATATGCGGTCCAAAACCGTTTCATAAACAATGCAGACAATTCAAAACAGCGCCACCTGTTAATATGCATGTGTAACAGACGGTCTGAGCTAACGATTTGTTTCATGCTCCACCGTTACATTTGGCCTCTAACTGAAAACCCCACATGGAGGATTTGTCGGGTTTGTTGTGAATCATCATACTCACGTGAATCACCATGAGTATGGTGATTCTTTGTAAAGCGGGGGGGGGGGGGGGGTGTAACAAGAGGCCTATCTGCGTTGTAGCAGATAGTAGATATATAGCCAGTCAAAATCGACTGAGCTAACTGAGTACTTCTTTAGCTCCCTAGGTTAGAGGGCTGGCTGCAATAATGAGATACGGGGTTCGATCCCCGGTGGTGACAATAACGTTATTTCATGCTCTACCGTTAAACATGTATGATTATACGACTTGGCAAGGAGAAACCAATTAACTTCCTTTATGTATCAGTTTATGTATTTTTTTTTTATAAATTATATTGCCAAATATTTGTCTTGTCAATATTTGTTTACTATTTGTTATCAGTCCTCATATCTTTCACGTATCTATACCTAACATACATGTTTCAGATATGAGGGTGCATTTTTCTACATTCAAATGTTCGTTTTTCATTTACATCCGTTTTGCAATTGTTTCAAAACAAGTTTTTAAACATATTCAATGCTGGTGTACCGATATTTGGGGCCTTCAGGAACTCGCAGAAAGCTCAGGTGGGTTTTATTTTTTCCACCTGTCTACAGTGGGCAGCCCAATGATATCCACTTGTCTACTGTGGGCAGCCCAATAGTGTCAACCCTACTTTGAACCCTAAATACTGAACATAGATTCTGATTTGCGTTTAAACGGATT